>CAXKVI010000005.1:30682872-31083492 GCA_964058755.1 Campiglossa producta | reverse complement strand
GGTTTTCGGGCAACCACATTTTGACCGATAACTCAGTTATCGATATATTTCGATAAATTTATCGATAACTGAGTTATCGGTCAAAATGTGGTTGCCCGAAAACCTTGAAATTTCCCTATAATATGGGTATGAAACGAAAGGTGAAGGCCCCAGCTTTCATTTGGACTTCGATAAATTTATCGATAACTGAGTTATCGGTCAAAATATGATTGCCCAAAAACCTAAAAAATTCCCTACAATATGGGTATCAAACGAAAAGGGAAGGCGCCAGGTTTCATTTGGACTTCGATATATTTAGATAAAATTATCGATAACTGAGTTATCGGTCAAAATGGTCTGGTAATCGTAACAACATTAAAAACTATAGACCCATTGTAAAACAATGTACATTTGCCAAAATATTCGATAATATTTTGAATAATAAACTTTACCAGTATTCTATAGATCTATTTAGCCGATTTCAGCATGGCTTTCTCCCAGGTAGATCCACCTGCACCAATCTTCTAATTATTACGAACCAAATTGTTAAGGCGCTGGAGCAAAAATATCAATTGGACGTAATATATACGGACTTTTCTAAAGCTTTTGATAAAGTCAATCATTCTGTTTTACTCCACAAACTCTCCTTATATGGAATATCAGGTTCGCTTCTGAAGTTCTTCGAAAGTTTTTTGGTGAACAGAAAGCTTTTAGTTACGATTGGCCCAACTAAATCTGACATAGTTGTTAATGCTTGGTCTGGAATTCCTCAAGGTACTCATTGTGGACCTTTGCTTTTCATTCTTTTTATTAACGACTTACCACAACACTTCAAGTTTGCAAAGTGCCTTATGTTTGCTGATGATGTTAAACTTTATATGAAGATTTGTAGTCCAAGTGATTGTCTAAATCTACAATCTGACCTTGAGATATTTCAGCGGTGGTGTTCTGCCAATAATCTGTTTCTTAATACGAGCAAATGCAATGTGGTTTCTTACTCTAAAACACTTAGTCCTCTTACGTCTGTTTATTCAATAAATAACTTTAGCTTAAGCCGTTTGGAGGAGATTAAAGATCTCGGAGTGATTTTCGATATGAAACTGACGTTCAGTAGACATGTTGATGTTGTTCTTTCAAAAGCACGATCCATGCTGGGTTTCATTAGAAGGAATTCGAAAGAATTTAAGGATCCTTGTACATTGAAGTCTCTATACATTTCTTTAGTAAGGAGTCATCTGGACTATTGTTGTGTTGTGTGGAGCCCATACTATCCATCTCACATTAGCAAAGTTGAACGAGTTCAAAGAAGCTTTACCAGGATTGCATTATTTAAATTAAACTGGCCTTGTGATATGCCGTCGTACGACAGCAGGCGGAAACTTCTTGGCTTGCAATCCTTGGAAGATCGCAGAATTTATTTTTCACTAATGTTTGCTTATAATTTAGTGAATCGTTGGATTGACTGTGATGAACTTCTCAGTTTAATAAATTTTAATACCATCTCACGTGAATTAAGGAATAATCGATTACTTATTGAAACGTCACATAGGACTAATTATGGTTATAATGAACCGATTTCGCGATGTATACGTCTTTGTAATAAGTATGCACATTTAATAGATTTCAATGCTAGTATTTATATCTTTAAATTAAACTTATTCATTGCTTTAAACTAGTAATTAGTCTGTAAGTACTCCTGTAGACTGTATTAAATAAATATTGATTTGATTTAATATTGAAAATGTGGTCGCCCGAAAACCTTAAAATTTTCCTACAATATGGGTATCAAACGAAAGGTGAAGGCCCCAGGTTTCACTTGGACATCGACGTATTTCGATAAATTTATCGATAACTGAGTTATAGGTCAAACTATGATTGCCCAAAAACCTAAAAAATTCCCTACAATATGGGTATCAAACGAAAGGGGAAGGCCCCAGGTATCATTTGGACATCGATCTATATCGATAAATTTATCGATAACTGAGTTATCGGTCAAAATGTGGTTCCCCGAAAACCTTAAAATTTCCCTACAATATGGATATCAAACGAAAGGTGAAGGCCCCAGGTTTCATTTGGACATCGATATATTTCGATAAATTTATCGATAACTGAGTTATCGGTCAAAATATGATTGCCCAAAAACCTAAAAAATTCCCTACAATATGGGTATCAAACGAAAGGGGAAGGCCCAAGGTTTCATTTGGACATCGATATATTTCGATAAATTTATCGATAACTGAGTTATCGGTCAAAAAGTGGTTGCCCGAAAACCTTAAAAATTCCCTACAATATGGGTATCAAACGAAAGGTGAAGGCCCCAGGTTTCATTTGGACATCGATATATTTCGATAAATTTATCGATAACTGAGTTATCGGTCAAAATGTGGTTGCCCGAAAACCTTAAAATTTCCCTACAATACGGGTATCAAACGAAAGGTGAAGGCCCCAGGTTTAATTTGGATATCGGCATATTTCGATAACTTTATCGATAACTGAGTTATCGGTCAAAATATGATTGCCCAAAAACCTAAAAAACTCCCTACAATATGGGTATCAAACGAAAGGTGAATGCCCCAGGTTTCACTTGGATGTCGATATATTTCGATAAATTGATCGATAACTGAGTTATCTGTCAAAATGTGGTTGCCCGAAAACCTTAAAATTTCCCTACAATATGGGTATCAAACGAAAGGTGAAGGCCCCAGGTTTCATTTGGACTTCGATATATTTCGATAAATTTATCGATAACTGAGTTATCGGTCAAAATATGATTGCCCAAAAACCTAAAAAGCTCCCTACCATATGGGTATCAAACGAAAGGTGAATGCCCCAGGTTTAATTTGGACATCGACATATTTCGATAACTTTATCGATAACTGAGTTATCGGTCAAAATATGATTGCCCAAAAACCTAAAAAACTCCCTACAATATGGGTATCAATCGAAAGGGGAAGGCCCCAGGTTTCATTTGGACATCGATCTATATCGATAAATTTATCGATAACTGAGTTATCGGTCAAAATGTTGTTGCCCGAAAACCTTAAAATTTCCCTACAATATGGGTATCACACGAAAGGTGAAGGCCCCAGGTTTCATTTGGACATCGATATATTTCGATAAATTTATCAATAACTGAGTTATCGGTCAAAATATGATTGCCCAAAAACCTAAAAAATTCCCTACAATATATCGAAGTCCAAATGAAACCTGGGGCCTTCATCTTTCGTTTGATACCCATATTGTAGGGACATTTTACCTTTTTTGGGCCACTGGGGCTTAGACCGAACGAGAGTTACATACATACAAGCAAGCAAACAAACAAACAAACAAGCAAACATACAAGTGAACCTAATAAAAAAGCGTGGTAAAAATAAGATCAGTGTTAGCTTTTAGGAACCTTTTACAAAGGTTAGAGAGTGTGACTCCTGGGACATTTTCCTGTTTTTTCGTGAAACAATTTTTTCAGTATTATCGATGCAGTTCGATAAAAATTTAGCTATGCAACTAGTTACCCCTAACCCATGATAATAAAAAGACCTTTATTGTAGAGTTGTGCCAGAGCAGTGGGAGTTTATGGCATTTTAAAAATTTGGTACTTTTCCTCTTTTGGGTGAAATGTCCCATCATACTTGTTTCAAATGAATAAAACACTGTATATATTTCGAAAGTGTCAACAATTCTCTACCCAAAACCGTTAAGAAATTTGAAATCGGTTGAAAATTGGATTTTTAATTAATTTTTTTTTTTACGAAGAAACTGAAAAAACGGTTTTTTGGCCTTAAAACCAGATTTTGGGGGTGTTACAAACTTTTTAAAGGGCGTTTCGTGTATAACGCGACCAGATGAACAATCTCTACTAGGTCGCTTTAAAAGTGTAAAATGGCTGTTGCACTGTGTAATAGAAGAAGCAATAATTCTAACAACAATATCCCTGCAAACCACTGCTAACCGCATTGCAAACACACACACATTTTCTATTTGACAAATTTCCCAAAATTATGTTAACCTTAAGCAACCAAAAAAAAGTTGTTCCAAATTTAAATTAAAATGTGGGCCTATAAATAGCAAAAGTCCGTTTTAGTGTTAATGTGCAAACGTTCTGCCAAAAAGAGAAAACATTGCTTATTTTGTACTATGTCTAATATTATGAGTGCAAATGAAACAGCATGCCCCACTGTAAAAATATCCCAAATGTTGACAACAAGACTCTTCATAAATTAGTTTTAAATGTACATTTTTTTCAGAAAAAGGAAAAAAAAGAAAGGATAGCGAAAACTTTTTTATTTGAATTTGAATTTTTGATACAAAATATTTCTCTTTTAAGCAGGTCTGTTCACATATGACGATGCAGATTTCAAGAGGATATGGTGGAAAGGACCAACAGTTTTAAATAAGGTAGCTGGTGGTGCGCCAATAAACTTAAGAAAATAAAATTGAATATTTTTGTTGTCGCCTCCACTGCAAAAAAGTGTTCGAATCTGCACGCACTACGCCTTCATTCAACAATTTATAAGAAGCCTTTTCATTAAAATGTGCACCGGCACATGAAGTATATATGTTAATAAATAATAAAATAAAACAAATTTTTGTGCAATTCAATTGGAAAAATTAGGTAAGCATTCTTCGTTTAGCGCTAACCGTATTGGTAGCTGGTTTGGTAACCTATTCAATGATAAATGTTAACCAAATGCTAGCTGGTTCGGTAACCTATACAACTATAAATGTTAACTAAATGTTGGCTACATTGTTCAATAACACCAGGTTAAGCAGATTTTGACAGCTGTCAAGTTATAGCTCCCCAATTAGAGTTGCATTTACGAAGGATGCTAAAAAGGGCAAACAAATTTGCCATTTAGGAAAATTGTAGTAGAAAAGGAAGATATGCCGCTTGTTAAGTTGCGATTTTTTTTAGCAAGAAATCTGTATTTCATTAACTTTTATTTTAATAAATTACGAATCGAAAAAATAGATATGTTATACGTTGACATTCTGTACAAAGTATCACTTGCAAAAACATAATTGCACAGTTTTAGCTGATCCAGGCTACATATATCCCACAACACACCGGCCCCTTTAAGGCTAACTTAAGGGCTGGTTTCCTCGAAAGCGGTGACGCTATATAGCGTCCGTTACATAGCGGTGAAGTACGTTGTCAAAAATACTGCCATTGAAATGTTCCCAAATTATTAAAAGTCAAAAGTTTGGTTTAGCTCGCTTTGCGCGCAGAGCTATGAATAATAATTGAATGAATGAATGAATCTTTATTGAGTAAAAACTTAGCCTATTTATAGCAATAAATTGAAGATTTTTATCGTAATGAATTTTTTGTTTTTCTTTACTTTCTTTAACTAATTTATTAGCTCTTTGTTGCGCTAATTGTAATCTAAATTTAATTTCTTTTTCATAAGCCTCATAATTATAAACTGGGCTAATTGTATTTTCTTGCAAAAATTCGTATTTCAAGGGTATTTTTCCAAAAACTAACTCGAATGGGCAATAACCATGAACCGTAGATGGTGTTGTATTATAACAATATGCAAAATATTTTATATACTCATCCCAATCATCTCTGTTAGTGGAAATATAAGAACGGATATATTCATTAAAAGTTCTGTGCCTACGCTCAACAGTGCCCAAAGTCTGATGGTGATATGGGGTAGAAGTTCTGTGTTCAATTCTCAAAAGGTTACACAATTCTTCAAATACGCTGTTTTTGTATTCGGTTCCCATATCTGTTATGATTGTTTTCATACAACCATAAATCAAAATAAAATTTTCAAAAACTGCTTTGGCAACTGTTTTTGCGTGCTTACTCGCAATAGGAATTGCGATCAGATATTTAGTAAGGTCACATACAATAGTGACCGCATATTCATTTCCATTTACCGATTGTGGCAATGGACCAATTGTATCGATTTGTACTGTATCAAATGCTTTCGTGGGCGTTTCAGTTATTATCATTGGTTCTTTCAAATTTTTATTTACTTTGTTTTTACTGCATTCAATGCACTTTTTGATATGAATTCTTATGTAATTTTTCATGTTTTTCAAATAATATTTCTGTTTTATTTTATTTGTTGTGCGATTGATTCCTGGGTGGCCACCATTAACAGGATCATCGTGATATTTTTGTAATATCTTTTTAATTACTTCCTTATCTGTCACGTGGACAACCTCCGAAGTTAATGCAATAGTTAAGTTTTTGAGAACCTTGGTACCAACTTCTTTAAATTTATCTACTCGAGTATAATTATTTTTAAACAATTTGTCTCCTAAGGACAACTGTATTTTATTTATTTTCAAATTGTCGGCCTCTTTCATTAGCCTGGCAAATAATTGACCTAAATCAATCTTCGCCTCAACAATTGAATTATCATCAATAGATGAATTGCCGGCTTCATTTGAAAGCCTGGCAAAGGATTGCCCTGAATCAATCTTCGCCTCAACAATTAAATCATTAATGTCTATTTTGCTACAAATTTTCCGAGTTGATTTGATTTTGTGTTTTTCCGACAGGGTGGATACTAGATGTATATTGAAACGATTTTCCGTCATCCCTTGTCAAATTTGGTTTTGTAACAAACCGGTTTCGGCGATCTGCCCTCTTCAGTGTTTTCTTTCCCTTTTTGAACTGCAGTTTCGGGGGGTCGAAAACGAGCTGAGCTAGCTTTTTTACTTCATATTTATCAAGCGCTTCATATATTTTAATGTTCTCTTCGTCACGTTTTCCTTTGATGTTTTTATTATTGGAATTTTTATTGGTTTCCGATCTAGTCGTAACCCTCATTATTTGACATGCCTTTATTGACATTTCCTTTAAATCATTTATATTGATGCGTGAAAGCGCATCCGCGACATAGTTTTCTTTTCCAGCTATATACTCCACCTCAAAGTCATATTCCTCTAATTCCAGTCGAACTCTAGTTAATTTTGATGAAGGGTTTTTCATCGAGAGCGATGGTCTGTTTTAATCAAAAATTTTCTGCAATAAACATATGGTCTAAAATAAGTTATAGCCCAATGGATTGCTGCCAACTCTTTTTCAATTGTGGCTTTATTGCTTTCACCTTTTGTGAATGCTCTTGACGCATAGGCAATTGGTAATTGTTTGCCTTCATATTCTTGACTAAGAACTGCGCCGCAGGCAAATCCACTGGCATCTGTTGTTATACAAAATTCTTTATCGAAATCTGGATATTGCAAAATATTTGGGTGTACCAATGCCTCCCTCAAATAGACAAAAGCTTTTTGACATTCCTCTGTCCACTCGAAAGAAACATTATTTTTACACAATCTCGTTAAAACTCTAGAATGAGCTGCAAAATTGGGAACAAATCTTCGGTAATAGTTATAAAATGCGACAAATCGCTTAACTTCATCAGCACTTTTGGGTATTGGATAATTTAGAACAGTCTCATATTTACTTGGATCAGGTAAAATTCCTTTATTTGTGCATTTATGTCCAAGATAAGTAACTTCTTGGTTAAAAAATAAACATTTATCCGGAAGTAATTTTAAATTATATTTTCTGTAAGTAGAAAATGCATCTCTCAAATTTGTAATCATATGTTTTTCGGAGCATCCTAATACTACTAAGTCATCCATATATAGAAAAGCTTGAGATGGCTTAAGGTCTGCAAATGCTAGTGTCATCATTCTTTGAAATGAGTTAGGGGCCACTTTCACACCATATGGTAATCTTTTAAAACGATATGTGCCATCCTCTGCCGTAAACGATGTGATGTTCCTAGAGTCTTTATGTAATTCAATTTGATGAAAGCCAGACATTAAGTCTAGGCATGAAAAATATTTAGCTCTACCCAATTGATCTAGGATAACATCAATTCTTGGTAATGGAAATTTATCTGCAGTTAATTTTTGGTTTACTTGTCGGTAATCGACTACTAATCTCCATCTTTTATCATTTTTCCCTGGTAACGGTTTTTTCGGTACCAGGAGAATTGGGCTATTGTATTCCGACAAAGACGGCTCTTTTATGTCATCTTCAATTAATTTATTAATTTGCTTGTTAATTTCACCTTTTTGAGCTTGAGGTAATCTATAATTTTTAATGTAAACAGGTGTGCTATCTTTCATGTGTAATTATACCTTTCATGAACATGAAATGGTATTATAACTTTGGTCCGATGTTTGTAAATATGAGAAGAAGAAGAGATAGACCCATCAATAAGTATACCGAAATGATCAGGATGACGAGATGAGTTGATTTAGCCATGTCCGTCTGTCCGTCTGTCCGTCTGTCTGTCTGTCTGTCTGTCTGTCTGTTTGAACGCAAACTAGTCCCTCATTTTTTGAGATATTTGGCTGAAATTTGGTATGCGGCCACCATTTTCCAATATAGGAATCATTTGTCGGAACCAGTAAGATCGGACCAATATAACATATAGCTCCCATACAACCGATTATTCCGATAAACGGATTTTGGGCTATAACTCCTGTAATTAAACACGAAGGAACGTGAAATTTTATAAGTGTTGCTATTTTTATATGTGAAATATCGATGCTGAAAATCATAGAGATGGGATAAATATTTCACATAGCTCCCATACAATCGATTATTCCGATAAACGGATTTTGGGCTATAACTCCTGTAGTTAAACACGTAGGAACGTGAAATTTTGTAAGTATTGCTATTTTTATATGTGAAATATCGATGTTGAAACTCATAGAGATGGGATAAATATTTCACATAGCTCCCATACAATCGATTATTCCGATAAACGGATTTTGGGCTATAACTCCTGTAATTAAACACGTAGGAACGTGAAATTTTGGACGTATTGCTATTTTTATATGTGAAATATCGATGTTGAAAATCATCGAGATTGGATAAATATTTCACATAGCCCCCATACAATCGATTGTTCCGATAAACGGATTTTGGTAGATAACTCCTGTAATTATATAGGTAGGAACGTGAAATTTCGGAAGTATCGCTATTTTTATATGTGAAATATCGATGTTGAAAATCATCGAGATTGGATAAATATTTCACATAGCCCCCATACAATCGATTGTTCCGATAAACGGATTTTGGTAGATAACTCCTGTAATTATATAGGTAGGAACGTGAAATTTCGTAAATGTTGCAATTTTAGAATGTGGAATGTCGATGTTAAAAATCAATGAGATTGGACCGTATGAGCTAAAGTTTCGGTATGAGCTAAAGTTAAATTCACACAGGCTGTACTGGGGATCAAACAGTGAAAATCGTGACGCTTATTCATGAAAGGTATTTAGCCTTCGGCACAGCCGAAGACAGCTTTCCTTACTTGTTTTTGTTTATAAAAGTTATTAGCAGTAATTGGCTCGGTATCTAATGAAAATATATCAATAAATTCAGAGCATAATGTGTTAAGTGATTTACTAGCGAAAGTTGGGAAATTTTTATTTAATCTTTTTAATTTTTCCCTACTATTTTCTATTGGTTCTAATTTATTTTTTATTATTGCGTAATCATTTAAATTTTCTGTGTTAATATTAAAATTTTGAATGGTTGCATTTTTATCTGTTGTATTAATGACTCTAATGAAAGTTTGTTGTGAATTTACCAAGGTGTTTGCAATAAAAATGCCCTCAGCTAATTTTTGATGAGGTATTAATAAATCAAAATTATTATTTTCAATATGGACTTGTCGGATTACTTCCGACCTTGCAGGTATTGTTATGCAATTAACAGATGGTCTGTTTGTCATTTCTATTATAATATTTTCAGGAAAATCATATGGACGTAGTATTAGGCTGTCCCCATTTTTACTGTAATCTAAAATACAATTATATTTTTTAATAAAATCAAGTCCCAAAATTCCATCGCAGGGAATTGGAAAATTATCTTCAACTATGTGAAATTTATGTGATATTAGTAAGTAATCATCCTTTAAATCTGCCTTGACTGTTCCAAGAGTGCTTGTTGAATAATTAATTGTGACATTACTGTCAATTTGACCCTTTTTTATTATTGAGATATCTGCTCCTGTATCGATCAGGAGGGTTGAAATTAAGTTATTTAGAGTTGTTTTAGAGGATATATAACTATTTAGGTGTAAATTGAAAACATATAATTTTTTGTTTATTGAGGTGGAGTCTGTTGGATTTCCTGTTGATTAACATTTCGCACTGTTGTTGTATTATTACGGTTCGAACCTCGGGATCCGAAGTTACGCCTCGATCTTTGATAATTTGGTCGATTATTATTATTATTTGAATTATTATATCTTGTTGGGTATGTACGCCGCTAGTTATCTTTATAATTGTTAGATTGATAACCTCTACGGTAATTACCGCGAAAATAATTTTGTTGGCGTATATGAAGTAACGAGTTAGGGTTACCCGTTATTTCAGTGGTAAAGTTGGTAAATTTTGACACTGCTTCATTCATCGTGGTGAACGTTCCAGCTTGCATAATTGTCTTTACTTTGTCATTGGAGCAGTTATTACACATAGCTTTGACAGCTGTTTGTGTAGCATACTTAGTTGCGAGGTCTGTTGTTAGACCGTCAGATATGTATGCTCCTTCCAATGATTTTGTGAGCTTTTCAATTTCAGCAGTGTACTGATTTGCAGTTTTACTACGCTGTTGGATATTTAAGAGTTTTGCAGTTAAAACTTCTACTGACTCACCCTTTATTTTCCTCTTTAATGTTTGTTTAAGTTCCTGTATGGTGGCTTCAGCACCTACGAAATTTCTGGCTGTGCCTTTAAGTTTTGTCTTTATCATGGATACTACGACAGCCTCATGCGTTTCCTTGATTTGCTCCAGAATATCAAGAGCATCCAAAAAACTGGATAAGTTTTCCGGTTTGCCATCGAATTCGAGCAATATCGAAGAACAGTTTTAATGAACGCTACCATTGTTTGCGCCATGGTTGTATTTGTTTGGGAATTCTGGTCTGTGTGAGATACAATAGTTGTTTGTGAAAGTGTAGCTGTCTGTGCAACAATTTCAGTTTGACAATGTTTATTTGTGCTTGGATGAACTGTTTCTTTTATTTCTTGTTATCCCTCAGTATCTGACGCACCTTCGAACAACCAAGAGTCGAAATCGATATCGATATGTTGCTCGTAGGAGGTTGGCACTTCAACGTCAACGTTATACCTGGATAACGAGGATACCAATTTATCTCTAACGCTCGAAAATACCTGGTAGGCTTCTACCTGGTGAGCTTTTGTTAGAGGGTTATTTACCTTTCTTATGATTTTTCCAAGATTATTTAATGCTGACCGTAGAACATTTAAATGTTTCTTTACTGTTTCAGTTTTTATTTTTGTGTTTTTACATATACACTTATACGACTTTTCCGCGTTTATTTCATTTTCAGCGAGCTCATTCGAAATTTCTTCCCACTTTTCCATTGGACTTTACAAAATTATACCTTATCCAAACCGTCTGCACGGCTTTGATATTTCTTTTTCAGAATTTTATTGTGGGTTGCATAGAATCTCAAAAATAAGCTCACTGAATTAATGACTACAATAACTATAAGGTAAACTTTGATTGCATCTAAAGCTTCAGTATGATCGATAATTTGAACCGTATTTACTACATTGGCATTCGGGTCAGAAACTTTAGATTCTTTACCTCCCATTTTTATTTATTATTTCTTGTGTTAGCTTTGATTTATAGCATTAATAAAATTTGATTTCCATTTAAAATCGGCAAGTGGAAATTACTCAGAATTTGCAATACTTACGCATCAATCTACAAATTTCTACTTTATTTGTGGTTTTTTAACATCCACAGGGTTCAAATCCAGCCTTTCGCATGGCTCTTTCAGTTTCCTCCTCAAAGGTGGTGGGATGAAGGACATCTTCCATGGTCGGTACTCTTGGCATTTCAAGATACTGCCAATATTTAGTTAACCAAGCTAATTGTTTTTCATAATCTGGGGTTTCAATTACAATTGTACGGTTCAGGTTCTCCCATGGAGAATAGACCCCTTTGGAAAAATCCCTAGGAGGCTTGAAAAAATCCCCAGGCATTATTAAATTAAGTAAATCAACTTTTAATTATTATTTCTTTATTTGGAAATTTCAATCAAAACCGCTTTTATCAACGACCAAATTCACATTCACAATTTTCTTAAAACTACCCTAAGCAGAAAAATAATCTGCTACTTGGCCGGCGCCGGTATGATGCCGCAGATTTCTAAAATTATTTAATATACTTATTCTTGTACACCATCAGTTGAAGTTGCAGTCATCATCATCATCATTTATTGGCGCTTAACCGCCTAAGCGATTTTGGCCGTTGCATATCAAGAAGTTGCAGTCTGCTTGCTGTTTATGTCTTGAACGGATCCTTTCGTTAGTAAATTTCATCGCTTAATAGATTCCTGCATTATGCTTTTAATTGAACAGGCACTTCATCGTTTTTGTTATTTCCAATTTATTTTTGTTGCCCCATATGCGGATCATCCATATGTTGTTGATTATAGTCCTTTTACCCAGACTTATGTGTGCTATTATTTGATGCACTTCTGCACTGTTGGAATCTCAGCAGTCTGCTTTCTTTTAAATAGCAGACTACTGAATAGTTTACAACAGGATCAGGCCAGTCTGCTTCCTTTCAGGCAGGATCTTCCGATTTGGCAGGATCGCCATGAAATGTTCCCAAATTATTAAAAGTCAAAAGTTTGGTTTAGCTCGCTTTGCGCGCAGAGCTATGAATAATAATTGAATGAATGAATGAATCTTTATTGAGTAAAAACTTAGCCTATTTATAGCAACTAGTATATCCCGTGGTCGAAATTCGACCAATTTAAAATAGTTGAACTTATTCAAACATCTGATCAAATTTTTGTCAATAGCTGCCTTTAGGACCCGTGGCCGAACCTCGACCAACTTAAATGTATACATTAAAAACTCATCTATAGCAAAATGTGGCCATCAAAGAATTTAAAAAATAGCGGCTGTTATTATATAATAAAAATATTAAATTACAGCAGCCCTTTCCAAAATTATTTATGGCAAATGCCATGCAAATATTCGGTTTTCGAGATTTTATGTTGCACTTGAATAATCGGATGATGAGATTGTGCTTAACAAATATCCATTAATTTATGCGATCGTTTTGAGCAGGTGAAGAACAAAAAAATATTAGGTTGAAAATTAAGTAAATTGTAATAGTTAAGATTAAAGGTTTTTTAATATAAAAAAAACATAATTTAAGAAAAAAAAGGAATATTCCGCAACCGGGTCTTGCAACTGTGCACACCGTATTCTATACGCTCACCGCCGCGCCATTACCTTATGCACAAAGCAGTTATCAAATTCTGCAATTAGGCTTTATGAGAATCAGAATTTAAAAATCAACAATATACCAACAACAAAGTTAGACTATTAATATAAATAATGGACCGAAGTACTCAATGAGCGAAGGAGTGAAAATAATTTCTCTAATAACACTGGTTTACAGCCAAAATGCACCAGAGACGCCATAGTGAAATTCCTATGTAAAATCACCTCCTAATTCCGAAAATCAAGGTTATTTTTACTTGAATGGTACCGTTTTTGAGATATTTACGATTTACCGTTATTTCAAAAAACAAAAAAGATGGCTCCACTTAATCGTGTATATCTCAAGAACAAACTGAGCTCTTCCAAAACGGTTTGAAAAATTTGAAAGCTAATAAAATTTACTATAATCAGTACATACAACACTTTTTGCTAGGTCCTGCAGATTCAAACATATTGAACAATCATTACGGATTTTTTAAATTATTTTTATAAAATAATAAAAAAAAATTTGTACTTTGCGAGGAAGCATCTCGAAAACTTTTTGTTTTTTAGCAGATATTTAGCAGATATTACAAAAAAAACAAGCTATCAGTGAACAAAATCGATGAACTAATACAAAAGTTATAAGCATTCAAGTAAATATATCCATTTAATACTTAAGTACCCTACAAATAATAGCAAATGTACATATGGTTCTGTCTTAACTCTATGATCTTATTTTATAATTGAAAAAGTTATGTGTCTTGTTTCGACGCTTATTTAGATTAGGATCGGTTTCTCTTATGAGAAACCAACAGTAGTCGCCCATCATAGCGACATCCCAGAATCCTTGATACCGACTTTCAATCACTTTCATTTGCTGGTGAAACCTTTCGCCATGCTCGTCACTTTCGTCGCCAAGATTTTGCGGGAAAAAATTTAAGTGGGAGTGTAAGAAATGAATTTTTAAAGACATACTTACTCCTGAAAGAAAATAAAAAAGTAAATTAGATAAATACATAAGTGACACATTAGTATATAATTTTCTTAGGCTGGATTTATCTTTCAATTCAGAACAAATTTTTTGTTTATATTTTTCCCGTTCTTGTTTGTTCGGAACTGGACGATGAATTCAGATTTATGGCTATATATTCTCATGTAAATTTATGTAATATATAATTTATTATAATATGTTTTTTTATTTACCCATTTCCGCATAGTTTTTGATTAAGTCGTTCACTATCATCTCGTAGTTAGGACTTTTGTGTTTGCCTAAAAAAGAAGTACCGACCTTTTCAAAAGAATCCCACGCTGCTGCCTCCACTGGTGACAATAGTTCTTTGAAATGGTTATTGGTCATCATTTTCCTTATTTGCGGTCCCACAAAAACCCCTTCCTTTATTTTTGCTTCTGAAATCTCTGGGAAGATTGTCTTCAAATGATGAAAAGCTTCGCCTTCTTTGTCCAAAGCCTTCACAAAGTTTTTGATAAGGCCGAGCTTGATGTGGAGCGGAGGTAGAATTATTTTTTACTTCTTTATAAGTGGAGAGTATTTTATGTTATCTACCCCAACTTGAAACTCGATTCGTTCTGGCCAATCCTTTATGATGTAGTGGTCTTGACGAGCTCGGCTATCCCATTTGCATAGAAAGCAACAGTATTTTGTGTATCCACTTTGTAGACCACATAGCATTCCAACGACTTTAAGATCGGCACATATTTTCCAATCATGTTCTTCGTATTTGATTAACTTGAGCAATTTTTGCATTATCTCATATGTTTCCTTCGTATTTACTGCATGCGCGATCGGGATAGATGGCTTTTGGTTGCCAATATGCAATAATACGGCCTTTAAACTTAATTTATTGCCGTCTATGAACAATCGCCACTCTTTTGAATCATATGGTTCACCAAATTGTTTGAATAGACCAGCAATGTCTTTGCAGTAACAAACACTGTCCTCCTTCGTATAGTACTTGGAAAATTCTTCGTGACGAGTTCTATAATATGTTACCTTAACATCGGATGAAACAAATTTAAATTTTTGCATTCGAGAGGCGTGTAGTTCGGCCTTTTCCTTTGACAATTCCAAATCCCTTATCCAATCATTGAGTTGTGCTTGTGACAAAGAATTTCTTTCGTTTTCCGTTTGAAATTCAGTACAACATGATGCCGCGTAATCAGATACTACTGTTGACAATGAAACTGGAGCCGAAACTAAAGTTAAATTTGATTCTGGCAATGTCGCTTCTGTTGAAATTAGTTCTGGTAATGACACTGTAGATACGCTCGCATAGGTTACTTTACTGGACTTTCCAACCCCAAGTACTTTTGTAGTACAAATATAGCAGTCCGTTGAATGGCAAGTTGGTTCCCTCCACTTCATTGGTGTAATAAATTTCACACTTCGCCTAAATAGATAGTTTCAGAAATTAGTCAGCTATGCATTAAAAGGGAACAAATTCCTAATTTTTACAACGTACCTTTTTGTTCCGGTTTCCGAAGAAATCAATTCGACTCGGCATGTGGTGCACACAGTGTTCGGTGTCCATGGTTTTTAGGCTCAATTCCAAAACACTTATAGTATGTAACTTTCAAAGGATTTGAAAACACACGTCTCATACTTTTAACAATAAATTGACCGCAGATGAAACAGAACATATCTGGATCATTTGTACACTCAAACTCTCGCGCCCTTTTATTCATTTTTTATTTTTAAGTAAATGACGGGTTATAAATTAAAACTGAACAGTATCCGGCGAGCCTTGCAGATATTATGAAGGAACAAGGCGCATGTACTCTTATTTATACTTAGATCCAGTAAAAATTCAAGCCTACCTAAACAAAAAGGTTCCCTAGTTCTATAAAGAAAACACTACCTGCCTCAAAAATATGCTCTTGTTTAAAATGTACTTAGGTTTGAGAAAACGACACTAACAGCTTTTTGTATCTAATAACTTTTCGAAAATCTACCTGCTAACTAACTGATATACGAATACTAACACATATGTACCAGTAGGGTACTTAAGTATTAAATGGATATATTTACTTGAATGCTTATAACTTTTGTATTAGTTCATCGATTTTGTTCACTGATAGCTTGTTTTTTTTGTAATAAAACAGAGCTTAGAGGGAGGGGGAGGGGGGGGGGAATATCTGCTAAAAAACAAAAAGTTTTCGAGATGCTTCCTCGCAAAGTACAAATTTTTTTATATTTTTACAAAAAAAATTTTAAAAATCCGTAATGATTGTTCAATATGTTTGAATCTGCAGGACCTAGCAAACTTTTCAAACCGTTTTCGAATAGCTCAATTTGTTCTTGAGATATACACGATTAAGTGGAGTCATCTTTTTTGTTTTTTGAAATAACGGTAAATCGTAAATATCTCAAAAACGGTACCATTCAAGTAAAAACAACTTTGATTTTCGGAATTAGGAGGTGATTTTACATAGGAATTTCACTATGGCGTCTCTGGTGCAGAAAGAAGTTGGAATTTGTGATCCAGTGTAATAGGAGGAGCTTATTGAGTGAAAGAATGAAATTCATTTTGTAGAAATATGAGTTCTATTTATAGAAATTTATTATTTAGTGTTGGTAAATTACAAATGCTGGTTAGGGCAAATCTAGGCTTTTGCAAAAACAGTTAAAGGTTTTTCTAGCTTTTTTCTTTATCCATAACTTAGCAATATTTAGAAGACATTTTAATTTGATTTTTGATTTGATTTAAAAAAAAATGTAGGTATGTTGATTTAAAAAAAAAAAATGTATTCAAAGTGGTAAAATCAGCCAAAATCTAGCCTTTTGCAAAAACTGTTAAAGGTTTTTCTATCTTTTTTCCTTAACCATAACTTAAAAATATTTAAAAATACATTTCTTATCGATTTTTGATTTGATTTTTGAAAAAAATAGTACGTATATTGATTAAAAAAAAAAATATTCAAAAGTGGTGAAACCGGGCAAAATGTAGCCTTTTGCAAAAATAGTTTGAGGATTTTCTAGCCTTTTGCCTTAGCCATAACTTAGAAATATTTAAAAAGACATTTCATATCGATTTTTTATTTGATTTTTTGAAAAAAATGTAGATATGTTGATTTAAAAAAAAAAGTTATTCAAAATTGGTTAAACCGGGCAAAATCTAGCCTTATGCAAAAACAGTTTGAGGGTTTTTAAGCTTTTTTCCTCAACCATAACTTGAAAATATTTAAAAAGACATTTTATACAGTAGTCGCTCACAAATTAGAACTCTCAGTAATTAGAATTTCCAGAAATTAGAATCAACTTTTTGAATACATTACACGCTCTGAAATTAGAATCGAAAATTCTAATTTGCGAGCTTATTTTGTTTTTTGTTGCAAAATGAGATATAAAAAGGGGAATCCCCAATTTATTCATGTTACCCTCGGTAGTCGTTGGATTTTCGTCGCTATCTGTACAGTTTTTGTCAGTTTTTGTTTGAATTCGATACGAGTGCACGTGTTTCGGCATTGTTTGCTTAAAAGTCAAAGTCGTTCGCTGAAATGCCAAATAAACGTAAGAGAAATACTTTGTCTTTGGAAACCAAAGTGCAGATCTTGGAAAAGCTTGACCAAGGTATTCAAGGGAAGCGGTTAGCCCTAGAATATTATGTGGCGCCATCTGCAATCAAATCTATGAAATCATCAATTTTAAGCGCTGTTTCTAATACCTATCAAGAGGCTAAAAAAAAATCATTGCATATCGCTGAATATCCAAAAATGGAAACAACTCTTTATGAGTGGTTTTTAAATCAACGCGAAAAAAGTGTACATTAACTGGGCCAATACTAAAGGAGAAAGCCAAAAAAATATTTAAAGTGGAATATCCCGATAAAGATGAAAGTTCATTTGGCGTTTTAGCTACGAAGTTTTTGATTAATTTTTGGCTGTTTTAATGTATTTTTATCGATCTCTTATGTAATTTTGGTAAAAGAAATATATTTACTGTAATTGGAGTTTTTGTTTTTTGGACCTTTTTTTGACTTAGCGCATAAATACATATATGCATATTGGATTTTTACCTCATTTTATTTCATTGTAGTTTTTCAATGCAAATTGACTTAAATTTAAAGGTTTTATTGAAATAAAAAAACGTCCAGGAATTAGAATTTTTCAGAAATTAGAATCACCCTAAAAACAAAGTGATTCTAATTTGTGAGCGTCTACTGTATTCATTTTTGATTTGATTTTTGAAAAAAAAAAAAAAAAAAATGTAGCTATATTGAAACGGGGCAAAATGTCTTTAGTAATATTTTAGTTGACCTCTAACCACTTCGTTTGGTACAAAATTTAAGGACCCGTGAAAAATTATGGATTTTTATATTTCAAAATTTATAGAAATAATCTACCGAAGTCCGATAAACAGAACAATATCCCCCTTATTCATAAAAAATATAAAAGGTTTATTAACCCAGTGGGAAAAGGTAATGTTTGGTAATGTATAAAATAATGTATATCTCCTATAAAATTTTTTATGAATAATGGAATTCATGCATTACGTTTTCTACAGCAATGTCATAGGAAAAGTAATGTTTTTGAAAAATAATACCTTACGAAATACATTACATGGGAAGATTTTTCAAATATTTTTTCATGCGTTACTTTGCTCATGCTTCTTTTCATGGATGAAAAGGTAATGCATTACCTACTTTCCCACTGGGAAGCTCTTATTATTCAAAATTTGTATGAAAATGTTATTTTAAAAAGCTTTACAAACCAATTTTATTTTTTATGAATATGAGGGTATTTTTAAAAAAATTTTAATTTTTGGAAAAACTTACCAAAAAACCCAAATTGTATAAGCGGTTATCTCATTTCTATAATGGGTATGTATATTTATGAAAATATTCGCAGTAAGTTTTTTCCGAAAAAAGTATATGTCTTATGAAATTTTAATGAGCTTATAAAAAATCAAGATTAGAAATACTCATATACCTAAAGATGTTTTAAAAAAGAAAAAAACTATTTCAATGAAAAAAAAAAAAAATTGTAGCCCGGAGCTGTTCTCGAACCTACAACAGTTCGCTCGCTATCCGATGCGCTAACCACTGCTCTACTGCTTTATCTACGAATTTATTGTCAAATCACCAATTCAAGCTGTATGGGCAATGAGCGAGAGAATGAAAATAGTTTCTCTAATTAAAGGATGAGCTTGTTGAGTGAAAGATTGAAAGGTTCATTTTGCAGAAAATGAGTTCTTTTTATAGAAACTTATTATACAGGCGTGTTTTTAAATCTTTTTAGAGAGGGTAAATTACAAATTCTGGTTAGGTCAAAAAAGTTTGAGGATTTTCTAGCTTTTTTCTTTAACCATAACTTAGCAATATTTAAGACAATTTAAATGGATTTTTTATTTGATTTAAAGAAAAAATATATATTAATTTTTCTATTCAATTTGGTCTAGTCTTTTTGGGGCTCGGGTTGCAAATCTGCCCTTTTAAAAGTTAATACATATGTACATATGAATCAGTTGTTGCCTTCAGTAAAATTTAAGACGACCGCTAACCACTTGATTTAGTTCAAAATTTAAGTACATATTAAATATGTTGTCGATTTTTATATTTTAAATAGGGAGTCTATCAGCAACTTTGTCTCAAACGGTAGAAATCACTAAAATTTATAGAAGTAATCTACCGAAGTCCGATAAATAGACTACTGTGTTTGAAAAAATTTCGCAACTTCGATCTTATATCATCAAAAATTAGACCTAAAAACCCAAATTGAATAAGCGGTTATCGCATTTCTATAATGGGTGGTATGTATGCATATGCTTTCCGTCAACTAAAAATATTTAGCAATTTTTTTTCTCGAAAATAGAGATCACAAACATAAAAATTTTAAAAAAGTCAAGATAAGAAATATTTATATATTGAAAAAATAAAAACAATTTTCAATGACAAAAAATAAAAAATAAAAAAATGTGGCCGATAGCTGTACTTGAACCATTAACCGCTCTACCACTACCCCCGACGCTTCCCACTGGGCTATCGCTTTATGTACAAATTGATTGTCAGATAACCAATTCAAGTGGCATGAGAAAGTTTCATTCGCTTATTACAGATAAATGAAGCAGGATTGGTTATATATTAGATAATTGTGCACTGCCTTAGAGGTATGCCAACAAATCCATATGCATTTCATAAATATTTATGCATATTTAGTATGTGTTTAAGCTTGGCAAATATTTATATGTAAAATTTGTTAGCCTATTAATTTATAGCAATTCTTAACTCTAACACTGACGTAAATATTCTTATTTACTAGATACATATTTACATCTATGTCTTACAAACTAAACCTAAGCAAGGCACACACTTGCACACATGCACATGCATAGCTCGGTACCTTACTCAATGCATATGTCAGTGCAATCACTCATACTAACATATCTAACGTGGGACTGCGAGTAATGCAGTCGCACACATATGTACATACACTAAGCATGGAGACGCTGGCAGTGCTGCCGCACATATCTACATATATAGAACCAGCGTATACAATTGATACAACTCCATGACTTGTGCTGCAAATATACTTAGCGTGTGAAAGTGTTTACGTTGCAGAATGTTTATAAATTCAACAGCTAGCAGTTTAGAAGTCAGCGTGTGACTTTGTTGTTGTTAGTGAGTTGCTCTGACATACTACACCATGTAAAAGTAATTGAGTGTAAAGTAAGAAGACGGTGAAGTTCACCGTAATGTAACATAGCGTCCGTCATGATGGTGGCAATTTTTCGTCAACGTTTTTTCTCAGCGTCATTGTCATAGCGGTGCCAATTCAATAAAATTCTTCAAATTCGTTTACAAAAACAACAATTAATTGTTTTCAAAACAAATATTTTAAAAATATAGAAGAGAAAAAAGAAAAGTGGCCGCAAATTTACAATTTCAAATGGATTGAAGTCACCGCTACTTGCATGTAAGTTTACAGAAAAGCGGTGCTGCTAATGACGGTGACCATAGCTACCGCTATATAGCGAACATTACATAGCGGCACCGCTTTTCGAGGAAACCAAGCCTTTACGCGGGTCGTTTTTCTTGTTGATTTGCTGGTCGAATTGCTATTTATACGGTGGAAGGACAAAAATCGAACAGCAGATCGACCCGTGTAAATGAGCCTATAGCTTTTATAAAACTTTAGTTCAACTGTAGTAGCCTTACTGGTAAGGTCACGTAGGTACTGATGACGTGAGACGACTCTATCAGCTTCCGGTTGGTAATAATTCGGGAGAGTCGATGAGATATCAACGGAAATCCCCCTCGGAGTAGCTGAGAAACCCCATTATACCTCTCACCTCTGATTTCTAACCTAATCATACCTCGAATGATCTAGAAGGTTCACCTAGTCATACCAAATCGCCCCGGCTGCGCTGGAGGCTGCCGAGCTCATGCAAGGTGTTGCACAAAGCAGAGCCTATCATGCGATCGACGAAAAGAAATCACAAAATGAGTTGGGCGAGTTGGACTTTGATACAGGCATGATCTTAGCTGATATACCACCACCATTGGGTAAGGAAGATTTAGTGGCAGACTACGGCGAGGTAGACGAAATGAAAGTAGAGCAACCCCTGGGGGTTAGGGGTTTAGAATATGGCCGAGGTAGCTGCATCTGTCGTAAGAGGCGACTTAAATCCAAAGAAATCGGTTTCAAGACAGTCGGCTAGTACCACCGGAACGTAGCGGATTCATATCCGGCAAAGGACTGTCAACATAAGTGCAACTCTGTCTGGTCCGTCACTTAAATTTTTATAAGTGAATCTTCCGACTAGGCAGGCATTGCACGGCAGCATCGCAGTTGTCACCGCGCAGTACACCACATTCCACACCACCCACTACGGGCTCACAATGGCGGTGTCGGCTCTGGTAGTTGTGGCTCAGTCGCAACGCTTGTCACAGAGGCAGTGTAAGCGGCAGTATAGCCTCACGTGCTGGTAGCATTTCAGCAGAAATATCCATTGCTTCGGGTTCACATGATGTGTGTGGATAAAAAGGCTGCAACATAAAAAAATGGATATTATTTAGTTAAAATATAACATTTTTATTAAAATTTACCAAATTG
Organism: Campiglossa producta; assembly: GCA_964058755.1. Classification (NCBI taxonomy): domain Eukaryota; kingdom Metazoa; phylum Arthropoda; class Insecta; order Diptera; family Tephritidae; genus Campiglossa; species Campiglossa producta. The sequence goes on along the minus strand of CAXKVI010000005.1, from coordinate 31,061,205 downwards.
AAAGCTTTCAGAAAATTAATTTTGAAAAATAAAAAGAAAACAAGCGTCAAAAAGTTTCAGTGTAGGTGCAATTTCGTTTGTATCAAGAATATTGGTTTTTACTACCGTTTTCACAGGAATTTTAGAAGAAGCAACACTCTTGAAGAATGGTAGTTGGTATGGCAGCGTGAAGCCGAGAAGTGTCAAAAACGTCTCGGACTGCTTAACCCATTGTGTATCAATACCAAGTGTGAACTCTTCTTTTGACAACACACATTAAAATGTCGGTTTGTTTACATCCTGCACATATTAAAATGTCGCCAGCACCGAATAACAGAAAAGCAAATGGCGTTGTTTAACATCCTGCACACATCAACATGGCGGTCTCCTATCTTTTACCTAATGGAAGAAAGAGATGGGAAGATGTAAAGAAGTGAGACAAAAAAGGAAATTAAAAACAGGTGACTAAACTTACTTTGAAGTTTTCACGACTATGTCTATGATATCACACTTGTTATTAACCACAATCTCAAACAGGTGTTAAACTCATTTTGGAATTTTGACGTCTATCGTCAAGTGAATTCACTTGGTATAGATTCACAATGGCTTAACCTCATAATTATTAAACCATGGTTGGCTGGTTCGCTGACTCATTCAATGAAGAAAGTTAACAGCATGTTAACCGAAACATTGACTGCTTCATAACATAATGTTAGCTAGTTGTTAACAGTTTCGGTAACCGTTTCAACAAATACTGTTAACAACATGCTTGCCAACATACTGTTAACTACATTTTAACCAAAACAATTGCCAGTTTTTGAAAGGGAATTTTTTTATTTTGAAGAGTGCAGGTATACTTTATAGCAAATGGAAAATTCAATAAGTGCAAGGGTGAGGCAAAGTATACATATGGTTAAAATTTTCGCACGCCCTGAGCAAAATTTAAATTGAAACCAACTATTTAACTTGGTTGCTAGCCGGTATCTGGTTTGTAGGGTAGTAATTCCGGTGACAACAACAGTAACAATAGAAGTAACAATTCTAGAACATCAAATGGTAGAGGTAGAAATGCTAATGTCCGCGCTTTAAACGCGAATGCCCCTCAGGAGCGAACACTGGGGGAGGACGAATACAGCGATTAAGCAATTTTACTTCACCAAAAGCCATTTATTGTTTAAATTTAAATTACTCAGATTTCATTGAATTACAACTTAACTTTCTTAGTAGACACACAAGCAGACATTTCTTTAATAAAAATCTCAAGCATAGACAGAAATGTTCCTTTCAATACAAACGATATTATTAACATTACCGGTGTCACTTCTAATACTGTTTCAACTTTAGGTAAAATTACCGTAAATTTAAGGACTTTGCACATTGTAAATGAAGACTTAACAATCATTAGTTATTAAATTAACAAATGCATCATTAGTTATGAAAACAATAATATTTCCTTTTGGGTAGGTGATAAAAAAGTCGCGGTACCAATCCTACACGCAACAGAAAGCGACAGTTGTATAATACCGCCCAGATTTGAAATATTTAGGATTTCTGATTTAGGAAAAACATCCGATCTACATTTCTTGGATTCGCAGGTGTATTCACAGCTAGATGCATTGTTAATTCTAATAACCCAATAATTAAAGTTATAAACACAACCGATGGTGTAAAGTATGTTAAAAGAAACAGTATTCGGTCAGAAAAACTTTTAAATTACAACGTTTATTCAATTAACAAAACAGAAAGGGAAGAAAAACGTACGTAAAAACTGATTTCAATTTTAAAAATCAAATTCCTCAACATGCTCATAGTAAATTATGCTGACATTTTCGCTCTTGACACGGCCAAATGACTTTAAACTATTTTTACGAGCAAACATTAAGAGTGACAGACAACGACCCGGTATATGTTAAAAACTATCGTTTGCCACGTGAGGAAATAAATCGCCAAGTAAATAAGTTGTTAGATAATGATTCGATTGAACCTAGCTATTCTAATTACAATAGTCCTTGGATTGTGGTCCCCAAAAATTATACTAATGGTCAAAAAGCTTACCGTATGTGCGTAGATTTTCGCGGAGTTAACAAAAAACTCATTGCTGATAAATTTACTCTTTAGAGTTTTTAGAGTTGACGATATCTTAGATAATCCTGGTAGGGCTAAGTATTTTTCGAGATTCCATCAAATTCCCTTGCATCCTGACTCTCGCGACATTACTTCTTTCAGCACTGACCGAGGTGCATTTAGATGGAAAGCTCTTCCATTCGGGTTAAATGTAGCACCAAATTCATTCTCGCGAATAATGACTATAGCTTTTTCGGGTATACCACCCAACGTTGCATTTTTACATGTCGACGATATTATCGTCATTGGTTGTAGTGAAGCACACCATATAAGTCCACCAAAAGCAAAAAAAAAAACGCACGCCCTAAGTCCAAATGAAAATAAGTTTTTATTAGTTTTTAGTAACGAATTGGCTGAAAAACTACTGCACCGATTTTAACCAAATGTTTACAGTTAATTCTTTGGATAAGTCCTCACAACATAGTATATATGTATTTTTTTCCGCTAGATGGCGCTGGAATTTGTATATACGGAATTTGTATATATAGCATTACTTTGATATCATAACGGGGGCAGCGCTCATAGGTTTCTTCTAAATTCGCGTAGAATGCATCTTTTTCCTCGGTCGGTGCGTGCACGCAGATAAACGATATGGTGAAAATGGTACGTTTCGGCCAAAACGACAACCGTGGTCCCAAACCCATCGCACATTTACATATGGAGCCGCTTGCTCCAAGACAGACGCCCGCTTACAGCCGCACCTCATGGTAAACAGACGCTGCAAAAAAGACCTCGCATTCACGGCTGTGAAAGACACTACTCGATTGACAAGTCTCTTTCGACATATTTTGACATTTCAGTTATTGAGATAAGTTAAATATATGTACATTTTATGTATATTAAAAGTGTTTAAAAGTTCATAGTTTTCACCGCTTTGTTACATTTTGCGCTTCTCGAAGAATGAAACAACAATTCCAATGTCCTTGGTACAAATTTTATTCGTAATAACTCAATCACCTTAACACCGATTTTAATTATTTTTGCTTTGGTAGGAAGGGTATAAACTGTTGGCGTATGCCGACGACATCGACATCATTGGCCTCAACAACCGCGCCGTAATTTCTGCGTACTCCAAATTAGAAAAGGAAGCAGAAAAATGGGTTTGATGGTGAAGGTAAAAGAAGTACCTCCTGGCATCAAGCAAAGAGTCAGCGCGTCATTCGCGTCTTGCAACCACGCCATTGTTGACAGTCATGATTTTGAGATAGTAAGGGGCTGAATATCCATCGAAGGATAACTCTTGCAAACAAATATTACTTGGGCTGAGTAGGCAGTTGAGAAGTAAAGTCCTCTCTCGACGAACAAAAACAACTCTCTATAAGTCACTTATCGCACCCGTCCTGCTATATGGCGCAAAAGCATGGACACAGACAGCATCTGATGAGGCGGCTTTGGGAGTATTCGAGAGAAAAATTCTTCGACAGATTTATGGACCCCTAAAAGTTGGCGACGGCGAGTACCGAAGATGCTCCGGCGCCCGCCATTGGAAGTACACTCAGAGAAAAAATACTGTAGAATGAACTGGATTACAGGTTAAAACAACAGTATTTGCGTGAATCAGGTAAGTAGGAAGTTTGTTTGTAAAATGACATTTATGAAAGTTTATAAAAATTTAAGTATTAAGGAAAATTCTTTTTTCACACAATACGCTTTTTTCTCTGCCTCACAAAAATATTTCGAAAAATGTCGGATGAAATCGTGTATTGACCATTTTGGATGAAATTTTGTATGTGGAGAAGTATGCTTCACTCTTCGAGGATGAGTTAAAAGAAAATCCAAAATCCTTTTGGAACTACGTTCGTTCGAAAAAAGGCACTTCTAATATTCCATCCAGAATGAAATTCAAGGGATCTTGCTCTGGCAGTTTGGCTGAGTCGGTGAACCTCTTTGCTGACTTTTTTAAAGCAAATTTTGTCGCTGACTCTGACAATATTTCTGATCGTTGTGGTTTTGGTACATCCAACTCTTTGGATTTTGGATCGTTGTCTATATCTGAATTAGATATAATTAATGGGATATCCTCCCTATCACCCTCTTTAAAAATTGATTCGGATGGATTGTCTGCTACTTTATTAAAAATATGTAGTAATTCTCTTTGTGTGCCTTTGTGTATCATTTTCAATATCTCGCTTTCTACTGGCGTTTTCATTGACCGGTAGAAATTGGCGTCTATCACCCCAGTCTACAAATCTGGAAACAAAAATGAAGTGACTAACAATAGACCTATATCTAAGTTGTCAACGTGTTCCAAACTTTTCGAGAAAGTAGTCAAAGCCAAGATTGAATTTGCTGTTAAAGGAATAATTGATCCATGCCAACATGGCTTCGTTAGTGGACGCTCAACTGTCATTAACCTTGCTGTGTTTTCTCAATTCTGTGTATCTGCATTTAAGGATGGACGTCAAGTTGACACTATTTACACTGACTTCTCTAAGGCATTTGACACAGTGTCGCACAAAATACTTCTCCGGAAGCTCCAAAATTTAGGTTTTCACTCAACCTTTCTTTTATGGCTGAAATCTTACTTGACAAATAGGATTTTGTTTGTCGAAATCGAGTAAAGTCTTATAATTTCTTAGCAACCTCGGGTGTGCCGCAAGGTAGTATCCTTGGTCCAATATTATTTATAATTTTTATAAATGATGTTGGTCTATATCTAAAACACTCTAATTTTTTACTTTATGCAGATGATCTTAAACTCTTTCGAAGGATAACCTGTTCATCCGATATATCGCTCTTGCAGGAAGACTTGAACGCACTTATTGAATGGGCTTCTCTGAATAAACTGCTTCTTAATATCAATAAATGTTGTCATATGACTTTCTCTAAATCTTCGAATGCACTCGAGTCATCATACTCGATTTCAAATGTATCTCTTTCATCTGTTGCAGAATTTCGTTATCTTGGCGTTGTTTTTGACTCTTCTTTTACTTTCGTTAATCACGTTAATCATTTGATCCCAAAAGCCTATGCTAACCTAGCCTTTTTGCGTAGGTACGCTAAGGATTTTAATGACCCGTACACGAGAAAGATATTGTATAGTTCTTTGGTGCGATCTAAATTAGAATACGCGTCTATAATCTGGAACCCGATTTACTTAGTACGTTCTTACGATTTGCTTTGCAACCTCTCCATTTCGAAAATCCCTTGCCACCCTACAATGCCAGGTGCATGCTTATTAATGTTATGTCGCTAGAAACCAGACGAACTGTTCAACATGTAATGTTTATTTACGATATAGTGTCTGGGGCTATCGATTGTTCAGCTCTCCTTAGTCAAGTATGTTTCAACATTCCGAGTAGACCCCTTCGCTCGTACAATACTTTTTTTAGCGAATTTCGTAGAGGAAATTATCTTAGTTTTGCTCCCCTTATTAGAGGGTTCGAAGAATTCAATCGGATTTCTAGAAATCTTGATCTAGATTTTTCATTGCCGAGACTCCAGTTTAAGTTACGTGTTGGATCTTATTATCGAGCAAATTAATTGATCTCATCATAATTTTTAGTACTGTTGTTATATTTATAACTAGTTTTAAGAATAACTTTTATCTAATCAGTAAGGTGTGGAACCATTGGACTTAATAAAAATATGAAATGAAATGAAAGATTTTTTAAGTTGCCAAGTTTATGTTGGTAAGTAAGACTATGCGACAAAACCGAAAACACCGGGTAAGCTCGGTCGCCCAGGTACTTTGTTCGCTAAACATTCATGTATGTATTTTCGCTCTCTCCCACTTTGCATGAATCAACTAAAAAATGGAGAAGTACATACCCTGTAGGAAAAGTATCTAGCGTAAGAGTAACTTTTAGTGCTGTATACACAGAGCCAAAAATGCCTAATAAAATTAATAAGATTGTCTTTATGAACGGTTTTCAGGCTCAGGGGTAGTCAAGACGGCGGAAACGAAAAAAAAACCATACGCAAATCTATTTGGTTTAATGAGGAAATTCTTATTGATATTATCAAGTGCAATTTCTTCTTTTTTCTTTGCGATTTCTTTTTATATGTGTTATTAATAAGAAAATCTTCTCGAAATTTCTGTCAAAATATTGAAAAAAAAGCTGAAAGAGAAAAACTTCTTATTTTAATAAGATGATCTTAGGGTTCCTAACAAGAAGATATGACTTATTAACAGATTTCCGCATAATTGTATGTGTTAATAAGACGATCTTAGGGTTCCTAACAAGAAGATTTGACTTATTAATGTTTTCAAAGGGAAAACATATTTCCGCATAATTTTATGTGTTAATAAGACGATCTTAGGGTTCCTAACAAGAAGATTTGACTTATTAACAGATTTCCGCATAATTGTATGTGTTAATAAGACGATCTTAGGGTTCCTAACAAGAAGATATGACTTATTAACAGATTTCCGCATAATTGTATGTGTTAATAAGACGATCTTAGGGTTCCTAACAAGAAGATTTGACTTATTAATGTTTTCAAAGGGAAAACATATTTCCGCATAATTTTATGTGTTAATAAGACGATCTTAGGGTTCCTAACAAGAAGATTTGGCTTATTAATATTTTCAAAGGGAAATCTTGCATCATCATCAGCAGACATCATGTAGAACAATTATACGCTGAGAAGCAGAAATACCCGATGGCTCGATGGTAAGCACCTGTGTTCAGCATTCAATATGTGGTTAGTTCGATTCGCGGTGGAGGCAATATGGCAAGTGTGGAAGGCAATGTAAGGAAGAGTGCGGTGAGATGGCTTGAAGGAAATATGAAAAGGCAACATAAGAAGGTAAAGGCAATACAAGAGAAATCTAAAACTGAATCGTAACTGATAATCTGAAGTTCTCGAAGACAATATAAGAACTCAGAAATATAATTTTTATTTTCTTCTCAATAATATGTGATTTCATTTTGAAAACATTAATAAGTCGAATCTTCTTGTTAGGAACCCTAAGAAATCAGTTCGTTTTCTGCAAGATTTCCCTTTGAAAACATTAATAAGTCAAATCTTATTAACACATAAAATTATGCGGAAATATGTTTTCCCTTTGAAAACATTAATAAGTCAAATCTTCTTGTTAGGAACCCTAAGATCGTCTTATTAACACATACAATTACGCGGAAATATGTTTTCCCTTTGAAAACATTAATAAGTCGAATCTTCTTGTTAGGAACGTTTTTTGCAAGATTTCCTTTGTAAAGATTAATAAGATTTTCTCTTCAAAAATAAAAAGAACTTCTTCTTGAAGAAAATCTATAGAGATATCATATGACTTTTGTTCTATTTTATTAGGCAGTGTTGGCTCTGTGTATTTACTGTACATTTTCATATACTCGGACTAACTATTTTTGTTCGACGATGGCCGGAATCCGGTCAGTTATGGTTACCTATGCATGAGATGTCAACCAACTACTAACTAACTACTTTTCAACCAAAAAATAGCCAAAAGATAAATTCATTTTTTTTATATAATTTTTATTTATTTATACCTCAATTCTGTATTTCGTATTTGATACAATTTGGTATTCAGTAAGCTGCCTCACATCTCTAGTCGCAATAAAGAGTCACTAATTTGTCATCTGCTTGTAGGCAGGTAACAAACGAAATTAATTAAAGAAAATTTGTTAAAAATTAAATAAATAAAAAAAAAGTGAATTTACGATTTAGAAGTATTTATATGTTTAAAAAAAGTTAATTAAATTTAAAAAAATAAAATTAAAAAAATAAAAATTTACTGTTCGCGGACCGCCACTTGAACCTGCGATCTCCCGCGTCATAATCCGGACGCTTAACGCCTGGGCTACATCAACATCTATAGGGCGAGTGTCAAATGCGTTACTTAAAATGTATGCAATTTTTGTATTCACCACACCTCAAAATGAGCGAGAGAGAGACTATGGTAGATTTCTTGTGACTTTCTCTTATAGAATACCGAAATCATTTCAAGTCACAAAAATTGTATCTAATGAAATATCTCAAATTTAGTGACTTGATATGAGACAGAATTACAGAATACTGGAATTACTTTAAATTTTATTTTATCTTTTCCATTCCTTTTTAATTCCCCCATTTTACTCTGTGTTGCGGCTATTTACCTTTAATATATTGCCCGAATAAAAAAGCACGAAATATGTAGTTCAATTGTCTTTAATATTTTTCACTTTAAATTTATCAAACGGTACAATGTATTTACACTAGGCATGTGTATGAGCGGATTGAACAATATAAGTAGGTTTTAGAAAAGCAAATTTACAACTTGCGCGAAAGAAGTCACTAAGCGGCGGCGTACGATGATAGCGGGTCGAGAACAAAAGGCAACTAACTTGCATTGAATACATAAAAATTAAATGATCTTAGTGACACCGTTCAAGGTTACGGACAAGCATAAAACAAACTCAAAATTACCACTATGCAGACTTTAGCTTTAACCCTTTATGGTATTTGATTCGACATTAGCATAAGTGAACTCAACATTGCCGCCGCCCTTGAACTACGTTAGTATGTTCAATATACAAATTCAAGATATTTACTTTCAACTCAAAAAATAATTAGTCCCCGTACAAAATAAATCATCCTTCGTAGGGAGGAGGCAAAGTTTGACTATTGGCCGGACCAATTCTCCATGCGATGTTTTCAGAGTTACGACGCGTACCTGCCCATTAGCGCCAGGGTGGCATTTTACCACTCGCGCAAGCGTCCACTTTGTTGGAGGATTACTATCGCTGAAAACAGCAACCACATCGCCTTCTTCGATATTACGTGACGGCCGAAACCATTTAGTGCGGCGTTGTAGGCTTACTAAATATTCATCGCGCCAACGGCGCCAGAAATGTTGTCGCATGGCAGAAATTGCTTGCCATCGCTGTCGAAGATTTCCACAGAACCCTTGACCCTCAGGTTCTGGGATTGACTTAAGCGGCTCTCCTAGAATAAAATGGCCTGGAGTTAGGACCTCTGGTCTCTCACATCGGTAGAATTGTCACATAATGGACGGGAATTCACGCAGGCTTCGATTTCAGTTAGCAGCGTGTTGAACTCTTCATATGACAGCAAAACTTCACTCAGTGCGCGCTTTAGGTGGTACTTAACACGCTTGATGCCAGTTTCCCAATACCCGCCCATATGAGGCGCGGATGGTGGGTTGAAGCGCCAATCGATATTCGAATCCGCAAAAAAAGAACGAAGTTTTTCATCAGTCATGCAGCGGTCGAATGCAACCCGAAGCTCCTTCTCAGCGCCAACGAAGTTCGTGCCATTGTCTGACATCATAATTTTACAAAAGCCCCTGCGGTTCGTGAACCTTTTAAACGCATTGAGAAAGGCTAACGTTGATAGATCACCGACGAACTCAAGGTGCATCGCGCCTGTGCACATACAAACAAATGAGCAGATATAGCCCTTGGTAGCTTTGGCTCCTCTTCCGTGGGTATATTTATACATAAACGGCCCAGCAAAATCGACTGAGGTGTTGGTGAAACAACGTGTATAGGTTGTACGGATTGCAGGCAGATCCCCCATGGCCTGCTTGGCAAGGTTGCGATTTAAACATGTGCATTTCACGCACTTACGATATATGTTACGGATCAGGTTACGGGCACCTATTATCCAGTACCGGCGTTGTAAAATAGTCTGCATAATGCGGGGTCCTGCGTGCAGAGTTAGCTTGTGTATCTCACCAACTATCAGTATAGCAAGCGGGCAATTCTTTGGGAGTATAATGGGATGCCGTACGTCTGGAGCAATGTCGGCGTTTTTTAGTCGTCCTCCCACGCGCAGCACCTTGGTATTATCCAGGAACGGCTGCAAACGCAAAAGACTACTGCGAAGCGGGATTGGCCTTTTTGCGCTGCAAGCTGAAATTTCATTAGCTAAATAGAACTGTTGAGTATACATGATGAGACGAAGCTCTGCTTCTGCCAACTCTTGGCAATTCGGGGTGCCAGCGCTCTTAGCAATATTGGACTGTTTGCTGGCTCTAATGTTGAAGATGAAACGTAGAACGTAAGCAATGATATGGCGCAACTTGGAAAATGACGAATACTTCGTCATCACGGACCAGTGATCACTGGAGCTGCTTACATGTGCACGAACGTTGCTGCTGATGCCTATTTCCGTGGTACGGAGTGTCGGTGGGCTTTGCTTCCAATATTGGTCGGCATTTTTCAGTAATTCAGGGCCTCTCCACCACAACTGTAGAGTCAATAACTCGATGGGACTTACCCCTCTTGAAGCGCAATCTGCAGGATTCTGCTCAGAGCGGACGCGGTTCCAGCACTCAGGAGGCAAAACTTCCTGAATTTCAGCGACCCTGTTGGCGATAAAGGTCACCCATCTGCTGGATGAGCTTGCAGCCACGCTAATGTGATGGTGGAGCCTGTCCAAGCGAAGATCGGGTAGCGTAGGTCAGGCCAGCTACGTAACACGCTTCGTGCAAGCTTGGCGGCAAGGTGCGCAGCGCAGAGCTCGAGGCGGGGCAATGTCGTGGATTTAAGCGGCGCTACTTTCGTTTTCGATGAGATTAACGAAACAGTAATGATCCCATCGCTGGTCGTCGAACGGGCGTATATCACGGCGGCGTAGGCGGACTCTGATGCATCGGCGAATACGTGCAGTTGCGTGAAAGACCCAGCTTCTTCCGTGCCAAGCCATCTATTCACCTTCAGGGAGGTGAGCTGCTGTAGTTCTGTACGATGTTCTACCCACTTATCCGCGATGGGCGCGGGGATAAGCTCATCCCAACCTACTTTAGCGCGCCAGATGTCTTGAAACCACATCTTTGATTTTATAGTTGCCGGTGCAAGAAGTCCTAACGGGTCGAATAGCGTGCTTGTGTCTGATAAAAACGCTCGTTTCGTCAAAACAGTGGGTAGTTCCTTAAGGTTGGCTGTAAACGTGAAATAATCATTTCCCGTGTTCCAGATAAGGCCCAAGGCGTGGACATCCCTATCGTCGACGACGTAGTGCGATATATTTTCCGCCGTATGACACATGCTTGTGTTTAACTCTTCACAATTCGTTGCCCATTTTCGGAGTTCGAACCCACCTTCTCTCAAAATTCCTGATACCCCTTGCTGTAGCGACTCCAACTCCACCTTAGTAGATGCGCCCGTAAGCAGATCGTCCATATAAAAGTCATTGAGAATAACATGAACGGATCTGACACACGCATTCAACGAATCTCTTGCCGTTTGTTGAAGCGATCGAACGGCTAAATGTGGCTGCTACACCGTATGTCACGCGAACCATTCGGAAGTCTAGAATAGGCGAGGATGGGTCACTACGCCACACGATCCTCTGTAAATCAGTATGTTTTGACGATACGCAAACCTGCCTATACATCTTGGCGATGTCTGCGGTAACAGCATAGCGATGCGTTCTAAAACGCATTAAAATAGTGTACAGGTCTTGCTGCAGCTGAGGGCCTACAAACAAAGCATCATTGGGCGAGTTTCCTGAAGACGATTTGGTTGACGCGTTAAATACGACTCTCAATTTCGTTGTGATGCTGGTCTCCTTTAACCCCGTTTTAAGATGAGGCATGTAATATGTTTGATTTAACGTTTCTGACGCGATCTGCATATGATTCATGTCGATGAGTTCTTTCATAAACTCGTTGTAGCGCACGCGAAGTTCACTATTGCGAGAGAGCCTTCTTTCAAGGCGTATCAAATTCTGAATCGCCACATTTCGGGAATCCCCCAGCAACACATCAGAGTTCAATGGCAACTCAACGATAAATCGTCCATCTGGTGCTCTTTGGTGCGTTGTCTTGAAATGATCTTCGCAATAGCGTTCGTCGGATGTCAGGTACGATTTCGAAGGAGCCTCTTCCAGCTCCAACAACCTAGTCAACGCGCGATCCAGCTGCGCGTTACAGCACAACGATTGTAAGCATGGTATAGTAGGCCGAACTCCATTTACCGTCCCGAAGATTGTCCATCCAAATACCGTGCGTTGTGCCATAGGAGAGCCGGGCGACCCTTTTCTAACCTCCGTACATATAAGCTGGTCTATGACGTCCATGCCAACTAGGATGTCGACGTGCCCAGGTTGCATAAACTGCGGATCGGCTAGAGGCAGGCCTTGTATATGCGGCCACGCTGAGACAGTTACAGTCTGCGTTGGTAAGTCATTTGTTATTTTTGGCAAAATAAGAGCGTTGACAACGAAATGCTGATCTGAATAATTAGAAGCAAGGGACAGTGATACTTCACCTCTTGCTCGACCTCCATGCGCTGATCCAATTCCAGTGATATAAACTTCAGAAGGCGTTCTTGACAATCCCAAGCGGTGCACCAATGCTTCGGTTGCAAAAGAGGCATGTGACCCTGAATCAAATAGTAAACGCGCGGGTTGCCAACGACCGGAGTAATCGCACACTTTTACTAAGGCGGTGGATAGCAAAACCACTTTTTCTACTGGAGCCCGTAGGTTGGCGTTGGAGTTTAAGAATGCTGAAACGCGAGAAGCGTCACTGGTGGAAGAAGTATCACACGTGGACGTGGAATATTCATTGATAGACGGAACAGCAGTAGCGTCAGAAAAAGGGTTGGACGCGTTGTTGACATAATGGCTGCCTGCAGTAGCAGCTTTTGTAAGAACGGCGCCATGCAACAATGTGTGATGACGTTGTTTACATACGCGGCACGTGGAAGCACTATTGCACCGATCCCTAAAGTGCCCTGGGCTTAAGCAATTTAAACACACGCGCGATTGCATAACGAAGTTTGATTTTGAAGTTAAGTCCAACTTCCGAAATTGGTCGCAACCGTAAATCTTGTGAAGTTGATTGCAATAGGCACACACGTCATTCTGTTCCGGAACCGCATGAAACACATTTGTAGATTTGCTAGCAGACACGGGTTTCCCCTTTACTGGCACCGATGCTGCCGACGACAAAAGCATAGATAACGACCGACACCGTATCTCTAAAAACTCTGTTAGCTGATCGAATGACGGAGGCTCATCATTGACCAGGGAAAGCTCCCACTGCTTTCGAGTCTCGTATGACAACTTGTTAACTACCTCATGGACTAACCAATCGTCCCAAAACTGAACTGGGCGACCTAACGCTTTGAGCTCGCGAATGTGTTGTTGAAACCCGTCAATAACAGTTTTTATTGCATCGGCACTGTCACTAGTAGCCTTTTGGACCTCGGCCAAGGCACGGAGATGCGCTTCTACAATTACACGCATAACTTGATATCGCGATTTTAATAGTCCCCAAGCTTCGGTATAATTTGCGTCAGATATTTTAAATCCGCTAATAATTTTCAACGCATCACCCTTTAAACAGCTCCGAAGATAATGGAGCTTTTGCCCGTCCGATAACCCGGAATTGCCGTCGACAAGAGAGCTAAATGCGTCGTAAAACCCAATCCATTCCGTAGAATCACCGGCGAAGCTGGGCAGCTCCATTTTTGGCAGACGTATAGGCGCGGACACAATGGTTGTTACGGCGTTAGTTTGCGGTTCATTACGACACTTTTGAACGCGGTTAAAGTTGGCTAGAGCGGTGGAGTACCACGCTTCTGCTTGGACACGGACATTTTCTTCAATCTCCATATTATCCACACCACACGATATTTCTACTGCGTCTTGGGCAGTATTAAAACGGGTCCACTGCTCATTTAATAACTGAAGGTAGCTCGTAATAATTTCATTTTCCATGGTTAACGACTCATCAACACTTTTTGTCATGTATTGTTTTATCGCATTGCGCGCGGAATCACGTGTTTTAACGAAATTCGACATTTTATAGTTCAAAAGAAAGACGCGGCGAACTGACAATATTTGCAACGTTGACTTTTTAATCAAGGGGTTATTCTAGATTCTGACTACACTAACCACAAGAGCTATTTTGACGCTTTGCTTTATTTGAATCGAGTCAGTTATTATGGAGCACTGGTTCTATTAACTCGCGGCGTTTGTATGTATATACGTACGTATCTATATACCGAACAAAACTATGTATGTTTTTTATATATGCGGGGACCGAATCCGGTACGAAGGACCAGAAATGTTGCGGCTATTTACCTTTAATATATTGCCCGAATAAAAAAGCACGAAATATGTAGTTCAATTGTCTTTAATATTTTTCACTTTAAATTTATCAAACGGATTGAACAATATAAGTATGTTTTAGACAAGCATAAAACAAACTCAAAATTACCACTATGCAGACTTTAGCTTTAACCCTTTATGGTATTTGATTCGACATTAGCATAACTGAACTCAACACTCTGTGTATCAAATTTATTCTATAGAAACCAGCTACTATTTGTATTTACCCAATACCGAAAAAGCACCTGAAAATTATAAGCTAAAAGAGGGAAGCAAACGAAAAATTAAACATGTTTTCGGACTCCTCTGCATGACTTGTGGCGTAGTTAGACGTTAGTTATTCCTCAGTTTGCTTAAAATGCACTATTTCCTACAATCGCCACAAAATAGTTATTTATAAGCTAGATGTTTTTTTTCAATTGACATTTTTTTACTGCAGGGTAAGTATCTTTAGTTTGGTTCAAGAACAAGTCACAAATCTTTGAATTGTTTAAATTCAAATCACAAAGAAAAATTATCTTTGAATTGGTTGAGATTCAAATCACAAATAAAATTATCTTTGAATTGGTTAAAAGTTCAAATCACAAATAAAAATTATTTTTGAATTGGTTGAGATTCAATTCACAAATAAAAATTATCTTTGAATTGGTTGAGATTCAAATCACAAATAAAAATTATCTTTGAATTGGTTGAAAGTTCAGTTCACAAATAAAAATTATCTTTGGATCCGTGACTCCAGCAATTCAAAATCACGCAACCCTGTTTCTGGTAAGTGTTAACAACCGTGACACTTGATTTGCCAGATTTTACCGTCGAGTTTACAAAATTTCTGTTCACTTGAACTTTCATCTGTTATTTCTTAATAAACAGGACTGTTCGTATGCCAGATTTGTATGTTTATGCCGTTAAGTTAACAGTTATGCTGTTGTTTCAACAGAATATTTTGTTGTTTTTGGTATTCTGAGTTCGATTCTCGGTAAAGTCGGTATAATTTTTTTTTATATATATAGCTAAAATAAGTGATATTTTAACACCAAATTAAGTAAAAAAACAAAAGCAAACATTTTTTTTTCAGAATTCTTATATTCTGACCGAGAATAGAACTCAGGGCTCTTGAAATCTCAACCCAGGAGTCTACTGTCTTACCATTATGCCATCGCTTACTTATGCTTGCCAGCGTCTAATTACAGCTTGGTTCTAGATGACACTTTCCCACGTTGCTTTGTTGCCTCCACCTCACCCTGCTTTGACTGCTGAACGTAGTACTAAGGTTATGGAAGGATCACTTCTCTGCCCTTCTAAACGGAGGGACGGAGCAACAATCCAGAGAAGAGGACGAAGTTCCACCATCCGACTATAACGAGATGCGAATAGCTATATCACGGCTAAAAAACAATAAAGCGGCGGGTGCTGATGGTGCATGCACCAGCTCTTGTGCAGAATATGGTCGGATGAATGCATGCCTGAAGATTGGAATCTAAGTGTTCTCTGCCCAATACATAAGAAGGGTGATCCCGCAAACTGCGCCAACTATCGTGGAATCAGCCTTTTGAATATCGCATACAAGGTCCTATCAGGTATTGTGCGAAAGACTGAAGCCTGACGTAAACCGACTGATTGGACCTTATCAGTGTAGCTTCAGACCTGGTAAATCTACCATCGACCAGATTTTTACAATACGCCAAATCTTGGAAAAAACCCGTGAGAAAAGGATCGACACACACCATCTCTTTGTTGATTTTAAAGCCGCCTTCGACAGCACGAAAAGAAGTTGCCTATATGCCGCTATGTCTGATTTTGGTTTCCCAGCAAAACTTATGTCAGAATTGGGAAGGACCTCTCCGAGCCGTTCGAAACTAAGCGAGGTTTCAGGCAGGGCTACCCCCTATAGTGCGATTTCTTTAATTTGATGTTGGAGAAAATAATACAAGCTGCAGAACTTAATCGCGCTGGAACAATATATTACAAGAGCGTACAACTGTTGGTGTATGCCGAAACTAGAAAAAGAAGCGGAAAAATGGGTTTGGTGGTGAACGAAGGTAAAACGAAGTACCTACTGGCATCAAGCAAAGAATCAGCGCATTCGCCTCTTGGCAACCACGCCACTGTTGGCAGCAATAATTTCGAGATAGTAAGGGACTTTGTATACCTGGGAAGCAGCATTAATACCAACAACAATGTAAGCCTGGAAATCCCTCGAAGGATAACTCTTGCAAACAAATGCTACTTTGGGCTGAGTCGGCAATTGAGAAGTAAAGTCCTCTCTCGACGAACAAAAACAACACTCTATAAGTCACTCATCGTACCCGTCCTGCTATATGGTGCAGAAGCATGGACACTGACAGCTTCTGACGAGGCGGCTTTGGGAGTATTCGAGAGAAAAATTCTTCGAACGATTTATGGACCCCTAAAAGTTGGCGACGGCGAGGACCGAAGAAGATATAATGATGAGCTGTATGAGCTTTACGCAGACGTCGACATAGTTCAGCGAATTAAAACCCAGCGGCTTCGCTGGCTAGGTCACGTGGTGCGAATGAACGAAGACGCTCCGGCCCAGAAGGTATTCTGTGAGGACTGTGATTTCTTCTCTGAGTGTAGAGGTAGAGGGAGTCCACCACTCCGATGGAAGGACCAAGTGGAGGCAGAACTGAGAACACGTGGTGTCTCCAATTGGCTCAACAAAGAGCCGACTGGCGAAACATGTCAGACGGCCAAAATCGCCTAGGCGGTTAAAGGCTGTTTTAAGTAAGTAAGTTCCTTCGCTGTTGAATTAACTTTTGGTAATTTAGGGTCGATGCTTAAATATTACCTTTATTTATTCGGATAAAATATACAAAATTTAGATGAATATGATTTTAGGTTGTGTTCGCTAGCGTGATCGCAAAAAGAGAAGAACGTAGCAAACAAAAAGTAAACAAACTCGACAGTCGATTTTGAACAGTGCTGCCCAGTGCTGATATTCGTCAAGGGTATACTAGACAGTTGTATTCGCAAGTAGGTGGCGCTGAGCTTGGCCTGAGGGTGCATTTACTTAGACTGTCACAACCAGCCCCCATCCAGTCTGTGTGTGGTTACAAACACAGACGATTAGGAAATCGAACTTTTCTTCCCGCTCGTGTTGTGGTTGTCGTCGTAGGTTCCTTGTTCTGAATGGAAGATGGTTCTGCTTTCTCCGTAACATTTTCCACGTCGACGAATGCTGCCTTCAACCTGTCGATTGATATGTTTTTCTTCTTGTTTTGGATTTTCACTGTATAATATTTTGTGTGTCGTTTTATAATCGGAAATATGGTCCGTCGTATGGCTGTTGTAGCGGCGGACCAACTGTATCGTTTCGCACAAATACCTGTTTGCATTGGTGTAGCTCTTTTTGCATAAATGGTTTTGTCTTTGCGTGATGCGCTGTTTGAGTTGGCCGAATCGAGTTCATTATGCGCCTGAATTCTTGGATAAATTCCGCTTCGTTTGGTTGAGTTTTCGGTTCGGTGAAAAATTCTGCTGGTAATCGTAAGTTCTTACCATAAACTAGCTCCGCCGGTGTTGCCTGAATATCGTCTTTAAAAGTTGATCGCAGGCCGAGCATGATGAGGGGTAACTCGGAGGCCCAGTTTTTTTCCATCTTTACACTTCAAAGCTGCCTTAAGTGTGCGGTGAAAGCGCTCGACTAACCCATTAGATTGTGGATGGTATGCGGTTGTGCGGAGGTGACGTATGCCAAGTCGGTCGTTGAGCTGCTTAAAGATTTGGCATTCAAATTGTCGGCCTTGGTCTGTCGTAATCTTGGATGGTATACCGAATCGTGCGATCCATGTTTCTATGAGTGTGGTGGCGATGGTTTCGGCCGTTATATTTTTGATTGGTGTCGCTTCTGGCCATCGTGTAAACCTGTCGACCATCGTAAGCAGATACCGGAACTCGTTTGATGGCGGCAAAGGGCCGACTATGTCGATGTTAATATGGTCGAAACGGGATTCGGTTGAGTCGTATCGCTCAGGTGCAGTTCTATTAGCCGTTGGATTTTAGATTTTCGACATGGTATGCAATGCTTTGCCCAGACAGCGACGTCCTTATGAATGTTAGGCCAAAAAAATCGTTCTTTGATAAGACGGGTGGTAGACCGAATGCCGGGGTGTGAAATATTATGTACTTCGTTGAAAACAGTTTTACGACAGGGCTTTGGTACGTATGGTTTGCACCTGTTGTTTATGATATGGCAATAGATTTGCTGTTTAGAGTTGACTACTGGCATTTTCGTTAAGGTGATACTTTGGTCGTTTTTTTGCAGGATAGACCTGAGCTCGCTGTCTGTTTCTTGCTCTGTAGCAATAGCGTCGTAGTCTACGAAATCACGCTGCAATTCATCAATGCGGGAGAGGAAATCGGGTACGATATTTTCTTCTCCCTTTACGTAGCGTATATCAGTCGTGATGTAATGTAGGTAACGTAGGTGTCGCGGCTCTGCCCTTTCGGGTTTCTGCTTGAACGCGAACGTGATCGGCTTATGATCGGTATAGATTACGCACCGCCTGCCTTCGAGTTGGTCGGCAAAGTATTTGACACTTTTGTATATAGCGTAAAGTTCTCTTGAGTACGTACTCCAGCTGCGCTGAGATGCCGTCAATTTGTGTGAAAAAAACCCGAGAGGCTGCGCCTCGTTGTTTTTCATCTGATTCAATACACCGCCGATGCAATTGTCGGACGCATCGACTGATAGCGTGAGTGGTACGTTCGCTTGTGGATGTGCAAGTAGAGTAGCATTGGCTAATTTTGTTTTAAAGTCGTTGAATGCTTTTCGTGCTTCGTCGGTCCACTGAATTTTACGCTTGTCGTTTTTGATGTTGCCCGGTATCAGCGCTTGGAGAATACCCTGCGTGTGTGCGGCTCCGGGTATAAACCTTCGATAAAAATTTACGATGGCGATAAAACGTCGAAGGTCTTTAGCGATGGTCGGCTCCTTGTAGTCATTTATGGCTTCTACTTTTTCTGGGAGCGGTGAAATACCTTGAGGCGTGACTAAATGGCCAAGATACTTTACATTTGGCTGCCCAAAAACGCACTTGTTTGCATTAATGGTTAAACCGTATTCCTTTAACCGATCGAGTACGACTCGGAGATGTTGCTCGTGTTCGTCGTCGGTGCTGGACGCGATGCAGATGTCATCTAGATATGGTACGACGAAATCTAGTCCACGAAATACGGTGTCGATGTGCCGTTGGAAAGTTTGGCCCGCGTTGCATAACCCAAACGTCATGTATCGGAACTCATACAGGCCGAACGGAGTTGTTATGGCTGTTTTTTCGATGTCGTTGGGATGCATCGGTATTTGGTGGTACGCTCTCGTGGCTTGGCTCGCGTGGCTTGGCGTGCACTGGCGGTCCGTGCGTTATTATATGGTGGAACGTAGAAGAGTTCGTGATTGGCTTGTTTCGCGATGGTGTCAAAAGCTCTTTAAATTCTGATAGTAGCTTAGTGTACTTGTTCGTGTCGGTAACGAGTTTGATGCCAGTGATGGCTGAGGTTCTAGTTATGCCATATGCACACAACTTTGTTTTTCTGTCGATTAGCGACTTGTTTTTCAAATCTACCAATAGGTCGTGGTGGGTTAAAAAATCTGCGCCTATGATAGGCGTTTTCACATCAGCAACGCAAAATGTCCATTCGAACAAGCGACGGAGGCCAAGGTTTAATTTAATTGTTTTCTGGCCAAATGTTTGTATAGGAGTTCCGTTTGCGGCGTAAATTGACGGAGTTACAGATGTTTTGCTTTTGATGTTGGTTATAGTTGCTGGAATCACCGATATGTCTGCTCCGGTGTCAACGAGGAAATGCTTGTTGTCGTTCAGATTTTTTATGAAGAGACGGAGGCTGGTATTATCGTGGTCGAGCTGGCAAGCGCCTCTAACCTGTGCTCGGAGATTTAGTTTTTTGAGGCTTGCTGGGCACCGCTCGTATTGCGGTCGAATTTGCATGGTGACCTGCATTTTCGTGCATTTGTTCCGTATTTATGATGGTACCAGCAAGTATCATCTTGTGGGCGATTTCTCGAACTTGATCTCGATGATCTTCCTTGGCTGTCACGATGCGGTCGTTTGAAGTTTCGGAGCTCACGGGATAGTGCGTCGATCTGACGTTGCATTTCTTGAATTTGGTTCGCAGATTCGTTGCTGTGACTCGGTCGTGCGATTGCTGCCTGCTGTGGGCTTTGTTGAATGGCTTGTACTGAAGCGTTGATGCCTCTAGTAGCTTCCATTACACGGTCGGCCATTGTTGCTGCGTTTGTTAGAGTTATGTGCTCGTCCGCAGAAAGTATTGCGCGCATTTGCTCTGGAAGATTTCGGAGCCATAATTGTTTTAGCAGCTCATCTGTTACTGGTGTAGCTGCGGCCTTTGTACGCATTTCGGCTAACAACTGTGACGGTTTTCGGTCGCCGAGTGATAGTTCGCGCAGCAGTTTTGTTAGTTTCGTTTGTGTACTATCGGCAAACTCGCTAATAATTCGTGCTTTGAGCGTTTCGTACATTTCATTACGTGGTGGTGGGTTGGTGCGAAAATCGGCAAGTTTATACATAATGCGTGTTGGCAATTGCCCAATTATAGTGCAGTACCGCTTTTTATCGGAAACGATTCCTGCCGCTTCGAATTCTGCTTCAACTTGCCAAAACCATAAGTCAGTCTGTTCCTCTACGAAGTCCGGAAGCTTGACCTTCCCCTGGTCAATCGTGTGCACTGCTGCTGGTGCAATACTCGCTGCTGCGGCCGGCGTAGTGGTATTGCTTGGTGCCGCTGGTTGGTGCGATACTTGTGGCTGTTGGTCGTTGTCTTTAATATTCATCTTTACAGGTAATTAAACTTTCGTCGGGGTCACCAGTTTGGTAATTTAGGGTCGATGCTTAAATATTACCTTTATTTATTCGGATAAAATATACAAAATTTGGATGAATATGATTTTAGGTTGTGTTCGCTAGCGTGATCGCAAAAAGAGAAGAACGTAGCAAACAAAAAGTAAACAAACTTGACAGTCGATTTTGAACAGTGCTGCCCAGTGCTGATATTCGTCAAGGGTATACTAGACAGTTGTATTCACAAGTAGGTGGCGCTGAGCTTGGCCTGAGGGTGCATTTACTTAGACTGCCACAAACTGTTAAATCTGTTAAAAATAACCAAATCTGTTCATTCAACAGTAGGTACTAATTGGCAACAAGAGTATTGGGTCTGTTGGATCAACATATACATTCAACAGTTGAAACAACAGATGTTATCGTAATTAACAAATCGCCAATTATATCAACTGTTATTATTGGCAATATTTAACAGGACGGGGCTGTTCAATGAAGAGAAGCGGACGTCTGTGAGGCAAAATGAATTTTTCGTCAAATCAACCCATAAATCTGTTTACTTGACCATATTTCCGTCAATTCAACCATTTTTGGTATTAACAGTAGAGGACTGTTGATATAACTGTGATTTCTTCTCTGAGTGTAGAGGAAGAGGGAGACCACCACTCCGATGGCAGGACCAAGTGGAGGCAGAACTGAGAACACGTGGTGTCTCTAATTGCCGCCGTAACATGTTGGACGGCCAAAATCGCCTAGACGGTTAAAGCCTATTTTAAGTAAGTAAGGAAGGGTATTTCATCTTCTTAAAATAAATCAAATATATTGACAGGTCAGTAATCATACTTTTTTTCTTATCTTAAAAACCGAAGCTTAAAGATATCTCGAAAACTGTTCTACTTTTAAATCAAATGATTACATATTCGGAATGGCAGAAAATTTTACAATGTGTCAACAAACTATCAATTGTCGAGGGTATGGAATTTTTTTTAAATTTTTCGGTTAACAATATAAGAGTGTAATGGGGTGTGCTTGTATTAGTTAGGCAAGCAGCTCCAGCTGTGCGACCTTACTCAATCCCGACTCTTGCGCCCCCTTTCGTGCAACATGAACTATTAATGCTCGCGACAGAAAGAGAAGGAGCCCCGATGGGGCCACTTTGGCATATCAGGTTTAAGGGCCCACCCAGGAATTTTTTAGTAGCGTCTGTTCACCACGTGGTGCGGCTGCGTCTGTCTTGGAGCAAGCGCCCGGAAACGGGTTGTGCGCTGGGTTTGGGACCCGTCACATAAAAAATCAAATCCTCGGATGAGAACCCCTTTAATGTTGATGACCCTTTCAAGGGATGGTACCGCTGCCCGACAGGTTGATGTCCTCGTTAACGCAAAGGCTGCCATCGGCCATCCGACCTTGCGACGCATACACCGGACCTTGCGACCAGACACGGGCCAAGGGCGTGGTCTAGGATTCGTGGTGGGAAAGAGACTTCGCCGCCAAGTACAAGCATTCACCCCCGTGGACGAGCGTCTCGCCGCGATCCGCATCAAGGCGAGGTTTTTCAACATAACATTTATCGCCGACTGAGGAGACGGACGACGCAGAGAAGGACTCCTGCTACGATAAACATGAACACACTTATGATTGCTGCCCCCAACGTGATATCAAAATCGTACTCGGCGACTTTAATGCCAAGGTGGGCGAGGAAGGAGCCTTTGGTCCTACAGTTGGACTCCACGATATAACATGCCCAACGGCACTAGGTTTTTTGACTTCGCCGCTGCTCGCAATATGGTCATAAGAAGTACCAGGTTCCAGCGTGAGTAAATATACCAAGCCACCTGGCTGTCCCCTTATCAAAGAACAAGAAACCAAATTGATGAAGTCATGATCGACGGTAGACCCAGCTCCACCGTTCTGGACGACGTACCCTACGTGGTGCCAATATCGACTTGAACCATTATCTTGTTGCAGCCAACATACGCACACGCCTCTGTGCAGAGAAGAAAGTACGCACAGTTTGACGTCGAGAAGCTGCGCTCGAGACATACAACTGATAATTATTCCACTCCACTCTCACGCCTGCTATCGAAGAGCAATCCTCTCACTCATTACGTAGCACCGCTGAGGCCACTATAGGGTTTCAGCGAGCCCGCAAGAACAACTGGTACGATGAGGAATGCAGCACTGCTTCGGACAAAAAGGACACTGCCTACAGGGAGACGTTGCGAACGGGAGCAACCCGCAGTGTATGGCAACGATATCGTGAGGCGAAGAAGGAAGAGAGACGCCTTTTCAGAAAAAAGAAACGTGGGGCTGAAAGACGTGGTGGGGGGAGCTTGAGATGCTGGCTGACAGGAATGATGCCCGAAAATTCTATGAAAAGATCCGGCGGATGACGGAAGGTTTTAAGACCGCGGCAAGTTCCTGTAAGGACAATAATGGCGATCTGTTAATCCACGTACAGAGTGTACTTAAATTATGGAGGGAGCACTTCTCCTCACTGCTAAATTTCGAGGAAGCCGTCGAACCCGATACCCCAACGGAAAAGTCGTCCCATCACCTGACTATGATGAAAGGAGGATAGCTATATCCCGGCTCAAAAACTACAAAGCGAAGAGCTGGTAAAAAGCATGCATCAGCTCTTATGCAGAATATGGTCAGACGAGTGCATGCCTCCGGATTGCAATTTAAATGTGCTCTGCCCCGCTATCCGCACCAATTACCGCGAAATCAGTCTTCTTAATACCGCATATAAGGTTCTTTCTAGCGTATTATGTGAAAGACTGAAGCCCATCGTAGACAAACTGATTGGACCTTATCAGTGTGGGTTTAGACCTAAATCTGCCATCGACCAGATTTTCACGATACGCTAAATCCTGGAGAAGACCCATGATAAAAGAATCGACACACACCATCTTTTTGTCGATTTTAAATCCGCTTTTGACAGCGCAAAAAGGAGTTGCCTGTATGCCGCCATGTCTGAATTTGACTTCCCTGCAAAGCTTATACGGCTTTGCCAAATGACGTTGAGCAATACCAACAGCTCCGTCAGGATCGGGAAAGACCTCTCTGAACCATTTGAAACCAAACGGGGCTTCAGAGAGGGCGACTCCCTTCCTTGTGATTTTTTCGACCTGATGCTGGAGAAGATAATTCGAGCAGCAGAGCTAAATGGTACAATTTTTTACTAGAGCGTGCAATTGCTGGCGTATGCCGATGATATGATGATCATTGGCCTTAAAACCGCGCCGTAAGCGCTGCCTTCTCTGGACTGGATAAGGAAGCGAAAAAGTTGGTCTTACGGTCAACGAGGACAAGACGAAGTATCTGCTGTCATCAAGGAAAGAATCGGGGCACCTGCGTTGCCGTTTCTACAAATAAAGATAACGCTCTATAAGTCTCTCATCATACCAGTCCTGATGTACGGCTCGGAATCATGGACAGTGTCGACAGAAGATGAGATGGCCCTTGGAGTATTTGAGAGAAAAGTTCTCCGGAAGATTTATGATCCTTCCCGTGATGTCGACGGCGAGTATCGAAGGAAATTTAACGATGAGCTGTACGAGATTTACGCAGACCTGACCATAGTTCAGCGGATTGAAGCCCAAAGACTCTGCTGGTTGGGTTATGTTATGTGAATGGACAAAGAAGCTCCAGCACAGAAGGTTTTCCTATCGACACCCGAATTCGGCCGCAGAGGAAGGGGAAGGCCTCGATTGAGATGGAAACAACAAGTGGAGGATGACTTGAACTCCCTTGGGTTGTTGTTGTTGCTGTTGTAACGAGGTGCAGCCCTGCCTAAATGTCAGACAGGGTCACCCCGAGTGTATTGCTCCTAGCCGGGTCGATATAAGAAAACGGTCCGGGTCGTGCACGATGGGTACAGCACAAGTACTGGTACCGTTCTTGTAGAATCGGCAATACAAGAAACTAGCCGTATAGGCCATGTAGGTCATTTAGCGTTACCCAGGGTGCACCAACGGGGAGGCGACCTACCCTTGGGGTTTCCAATTGGCGTCAGTTATCGCTAAAAAGGAATGACTGGCGTGCTTTAATACACAGTAAAAAATAAAAGATTACTTTTAATACCAGTCGCTATTGAAATTAAGCCTTTTTGGAATTAAATTTGAGTTTTAATACTAAATAGTATTAATTTAAGACTCTGAAAAATTTTTAATTCCAAATAGTTTTAAAATAATACCAAAGCGCTCTCTCTCATTATAATCAGGGACCGTAACTGTTATAAGTTTAATTATAGAACTCAACATTTGACCATTATTTTCTGATTTTTTTCAATAAAAATCAACGATAATCGTTACACTCAGGTTTTATTTTTTTGATTACGCTTAATGATCACTTTTTGAGTTTTTATTTTTTTGAGAGAGTTGAGTTTTATATTTTTGCTCGACAGTAAACGTTATTCTTTGATCGATATTTTATCGTTCAAGGATAAAAATTAAGTTCCGAGTTTTAAGTTTTTTCGCGGATCGAAAAACTCAAAAGGCCGCTGCGCCTTTTTGGCAAGTATTTGGTCATAATTATTGGTTGATATAATGTAGTCAACATAATGTTGTCACGTGTCGGTTGCCGGGTGACTGCAAAACTGGCTCATACGACTCACCAACCCCATGTTGCATGCCCCGGGAGTCTTGCAGGTGTGCTTGAATAATGCGCGACCTAGCTCGCCGGACTGTGGGGTGGATCTTTGACCCCGAGGCATACCCACCACAACATACAAGAAAAAAAAAAATCATACCTGGCTCTTCACCTCGCATTGGGGCATTCGGCCCGCACCCCTCCAGGTTTCCCGCTCCTCGGCCATAGGTGGTGTTTTGGCCGGCCACTCTAAACCCACCCTACCATGGTCGACCGTGGCAATTATTTTGTATCGACCCCAATTCAAAACCCCCTTTTACCCCCCTTACAACTTCCCCTCTGTCATCGTCCGGTCCGTCTGTCTACACCGCAACTGAAATAAGAAGCACATAATTTTCAATGGAATGTCGAACCAGAAATTATAATTCAAAAGACCAATAGGTGGATCCTCATATGCTCTTCATGAGCTAATCATCAAATAACAAAACCCTAACTTATGCATCTATTACAATTTACTTATATTACACGTGAAAGGGCACATGTACGCGAGTGTCGGATGGACCCAGGACTGCCCCCAACTCCAACTGGCCCAATCCGACCCACTTACACATCCATGTACGCCCACTGCAATATAGATACTATCAACTTAAGTAGGTTTTAAACCAAGGACTGAAACCGAAACCGTAACCGTAACCGATTAAAACCGAAATTTCGTTTTTTCAAAAATTATATTGATTTTCTTTTTAAGAAAGATGAAAAAAATTACTGTAATTTTTTCAGATTTTTAAATTAAAGTCTAAAGGTCTATCATTGCTTAGTTTCCATTTTACAGACTTAACCTCCAATTTGGTATAAAACACCATTTACCGGAACATTTTTTTGTAGGAAATTGAATTCCCTACAAAAGCTGTCAGAACTAAAATTTTCTCAGATTAGCCGTTATCTAGTATTCTAGCCTCAAACATTGGCATGTTTTTTGGATTTCCCGATTTTGGTTTGAAAATTTCCGGAACATGAAAAAATCAACATCGAATAAAGCTAAATACATTTTCTTAAGGGAAATTGGCTGCTGAGTCCAAATTTGATATCAGAATTCAACAACCGGACCCCGAAGTTCGGAACTAACCTTGCAAAAAAGTCCAATATTATTTTGTGATGGTTTTGTTAGGTTGGAGAAGAACTGCGACCTTTAGGCTAATTCTGATCACGGATTTGGATTTAGCTCGCCAAAATACTTAAAAATTCATGTATTGAGTTCACAGATCCGTAAACTTTTTATTTTTTGGTTTTTGCGCCATTTGAAGACTGTAAAACTACACCTTCGCAGAGGAAGCATATATTAAGCAAAAATATGTTTGAATGTATATGAGAAATGTATATTTTTGGTTATAATATTCATCATATAATGATAATTATTCATCATATAATGATAATTATAAACAAAATTTAGTAAAAAAATTGGATCAAAAACACAAAAAAATACGGAAATATGAATTTTTTAAATTTAATACTAAATAAGTTTTGAAAAAGTAACTTTACAAAAAAAAGTTGTTTAACCTTTTATGTAGTCCACTCAATTTCCCTTAAGAATGCATATTTGACAATTTTTGAAAGAAAAAATGGGAAATCGAAAAAACATGCTAATTTTTGAGGCTAGAATACTAGAAAACGGCTAGTCTGAAAATATTTTGGTCAATGCAAATTTTGTAGGGAATTCGATTTCCTTCAATAATATGTTGAGGTAAATGGTGTTTTACAGCAATGGTTTGTTGTTTTTATACCAAATATGAGGTAAGGTCTGTAAAATCTAAAGTAGCTATGATAGACCTCTAGACTTCGATTTTTTTAAACTTTCTTAAAAAGAAAATCAATATAATTTTTGAAAAAAACGAAATTTTTTATTTTTGGCCAAGTCTAATATATATGAAAAAGGAAGTTTGTCTATAGTTGAATGAAGCGATCGAAAAAAAATTACGAGATCCGAAAAAGAAATGTTCAGGCTTGTCTCAGAAAGCACCACTCATATTAATGTTTTTGACGATTTATACATTTCATTTAGCTTCCATTCTAATATTTTTTTTAATAAAAAAGTAGAGCAAATTTTAGGAATTTGTTTTGTAGAAATTTCATCCATGCATAGTGTTAATAAAATTTATTATTATGTATATTGGAGAAATTCCATCATGGCCACAAGAAAAAAATAATGAAACTTCAGACCTATTTCGAAGCCTCATAGGTACTTGAGTATTTTAGTAGTAAAATTTATTTTTATTGTGTTTTTATTTGGAAACCGAAACCGGGACGAAACCGTAACCGAAACCGAAATAAATTTTGAAGAACGAAACCGGAACCGAAACCGAATCGTGTTACAAAACCGAAACCGAAACCAGAACGTTATTTTAATCGGTTTCATACCTTGTTTTATACACAGATACAATATTTATACTCTTTGTTGGGATTGATGAGAGCCGGTACACGACCCTGGGTTAAAGCAAGTGGGTGACGAAAAGAAAAAAAACAAGTAAGGAAGTCTAAGTTCGGGTGAAACCGAACATTACATACCCAGCTGTGCACATAAAATGCTGTTATTCTTTGTTTTGTATAGTTAATGGTGTTAAAATTAATAAAAATTGCTTGACTCATAAATGGGCGGTGCCACGCCCACTTTCCAAAATTTTGAAAAAATTATGTAAAGAATATGAAAGTTGATGTATGTACCAAATTATATTATTATAGCGAAATCAGTTAATTAGATATGGACTTTTCAATATTTCCACCTCCTTTCAATATAACTTTTATGAAAAAGTAGACGTGGTCGTGAAGCGATTTCGTTTATTTTCTATAGCTGAATTTACCACAACAATAGTATGTCCTCTACGAAATTTCGTTATACTAGCATAAACTGTTCTGAAGTTATTAAGAGTCAAAATTTTAAAATTTCTTCAAATATACGTGGGCGGTACCACGCCCCCTTTTCAAAAATTTTTATAAAATCGGCCTTAGAACATCTAAATCAATACATATTGCAAATTTTATCATTGTAACTGCTTCTAATATTGAATTAACCCATTTTATACGTTTTTCGAAATTTTCGATATCGAAAAAGGGGCGTGGTTATGGTCCGATTTTACCCATTTTCAATAGCAATCTATTCTGAACCCAAATAAGTACGCATGCCAAATTTGGTGAAGATATCTCATTATTTGCTCAAGTTATCGTGTTAACGGACAGACGGACGGACGGACAGACGGACGGACATGGCTCAATCAAATTTTTTTTCGATCCTGATCATATTGATATATGGAAGTCTATATCTATCTCGATTCCTTTATACCTGTACAACCAACCGTTATCCTAACAAAGTTATAATACCCCGTGTACAAGTACAGCTGGGTATAAAAAAGGACGTGTGACACTCCCGGTAAAGCTATTGCATATTATCAACTTATGCCAGGCCCGTACGCAGCGGTGGGGGTTTTGAAAGAAAGAAAACAAATTTTTTACGTTTATATAACATGATATGACATCACATGATAAGACATCATATGATCTGACATCATATGATATGACATCATATGATCTAACATCATATGATATGACATCATATGATCTGACATCATATGATATGACATCACATGATATGACATCATATGATATAACATCATATGATATGACATCATATGATATGACATCATATGCTATGACATCATATGATCTGACATCATATGATATGACATCACATGATATGACATCATATGATATAACATCACATGATATGACATCATATGATATAACATCATATGATATGACATCATATGATACGACATCATATGATATGACATCATATGACATAACATCATGTGATATGACTTCACATGAAATGACATCATATGATATGATATCATATGACATGATATCATATGATATGACATCACATGATATGACATCATATGAAATGACATCATATGATCTGACATCATATGATATGACATCACATGATATGACGTCATATAATATGACATCACATGACCTCATATGATATGACATCACATGACATCATATGATATGCCATCACATGACATCACATGACATCATATGATATGACATCACATGACATCACATGATAGGATATGACATCATATGATATGTCATCATATGATCTGACATCATATGATATGACATCACATGATATGACATCATATGATATGACATCATATGATATGACATCATATGATATGACATCACATGATATGACATCATATAATATGACATCACATGATATCATATGATAGGATATGGTGTATATGTATGAGGGTGATTAATTTTTTTACCAAGCATTGTAGGAATCTAGTAGCCGTTTCTTAAAAATTAAAAAATCATTTCCGTAGCGTCCCGAATAAAAAAAGTTAAATTTTTTTTATAAATAATTCCCGTTGAGGATTGTAGGATTGAAAAATAACTGGTACCCATTTTTAAAACAATTTAAAAAGTTTATATTTTTATCTTAAAAATGTATAAAAACATTATTAGCGAACATATGATTAACGTCGAAGATTACCCCACATCGGAAGACTGTTCCAAAACTTACCACCATGTGGTTGCTGCGACCCAAAGAATAAAACGCATTACTTATCGTAAGATTTACATTTTTTTTTTCTGAGAATATTTTCTTGACGAAAGTTTCTAAGTTTTTTGATGTGGCATTATACTCGAAAAAAGTGGGTCTTGCCGTGAACGAGGACAAGACGAAGTATTTGTTGTCATCAAAGAAAGAATCGGCGCACCTGCGCCTTGGCAGCCATGTCACTGTTGATAGTTACAAATTTGAAACTGTGAGGGACTTCGTCTATTTGGGAACCAGTATCAACACCGAAAATAATATCAGTCTAGAAATCCAGCGGAGAATCACTCTTGCCAACAAGCGCTACTTTGGACTGAGTAGGCAATTGAGAAGTAAAGTCCTCTCTCGAAGAACAAAGATCACGCTCTATAAGTCTCTCATCATACCTGTCCTGATGTATGGCTCAGATTCATGGACAATGTCAAGAGAAGATGAGATGGCCCTTGGAGTATTTGAGAGAAAAGTTCTCCGGAAGATTTATGGTCCTTCCCGTGATGCCAACGGCGAGTATAGAAGGAAATTTAACGATGAGCTCTACGCAGATCTGACCATAGTCCAGCGAATTAAAGCCCAAAGACTCCGCTGGCTGGGCCATGTTATGCGAATGGACAAAGAAGCTCCAGCACAGAAGGTTTTCCTATCGTCGCCTGAATTCGGCAGCAGAGGAAGGGGGAGGCCTCGACTGAGATGGAAACAACAGGTGGAGGATGACTTGAACTCCCTTGGGGTTTCCAATTGCCGTCCGTTATCGCTAAAAAGGAATGACTGGCGTGCTTTGATACGAAACGGCCAAAATCGCTTAGGCGGTTAAGCGCCAATAAATGATGATGATGTATGACGATGGTGTTGGACTGGAGACTAAGGTCTCACAATGCACAACGCACAATGCTGTACGCCACTGGTCGATATTGGGAATTACATTCCCCGTGCACTCTCCGATGGAGTCATATAGCTCAAGTGCAAATGTTTCTCCCTCCTCGGGATGAGGTGTCCGCACGTGCTTGTAGTTACACACTCGCTATTGCAGGCGTTTGCCTGTGGCTGCCACTAAATGGCTTGGTGGTAGCTCAATATTAGTGGTGTCGGCAACGTTTCAAAAGTGATGGTGGTGCTGCGTACCGGTGGTGATGATGCTGCGTATAGGTGGTGGTGGTTCTGCGTATAGGTGGTGGTGGAAAAAATGAATGTTGTTGGCAGTCGTTACTAGACCGCCGGTGTTCTCTACAAAACGGAGGGAAACAACCAATCAGCTACTGGTTCCATCCAGGTTGTTTGGAGTTCAGGTACTTACCAATGTTTTCCGATATGAGGACCCGGATTGTGGCGTCGCGCCCACTTCCGTACATAAAAAAAATATTTCTAGGGCTATCTTCCCCGATTTACCAAATATTTTCCACGTCGGAAAATTTGTAGCCACTTGCATCTACTTAGGATGCCACTGATTTCTTTTGATGAGAAAATTTGTTCTACTTGCTTCGCCTGCCAGTCATTGAAAGAAAGACCGGAAACAGAGGTTGTCAGTTGGAAGTGGTGGTTTTCCTGACAGCTACTTTTCTGACGTGGCATGACATTGTTTGACGTGTACGGAAGCGTTCTGAAACTTGGGTTGCCAGATCGCGAGTTTCACTTACATAGGTGACACAGGGCGACCGTAACAATCTACTCAATTATTTAAACATAGTTTAAGCCACATACGTATATGTATGTATGCACATAAATTGGCATGTACGTTGTAAAGGGACATGAAATGAGTATACTATATGTACGTTGGTTCACAGTCCAAATCGTCCACCATGAAAATTCCAAATTTTCTAGCCGACCATGCGATCATCTGCCATATCATATGGACCATATGTACAAATTTATAAGCGCCTTTCATGGTGGACAAATGGCAACGTGAGCCACTGTATGTAAATCTTAGGTCTCATATTGTAAGAACATTCATCAAATGAAATAAAATTACTGAGGTGGTTTACATACATACCATTGTACACCTTATATAGTAGCGCAACTCACAGCTGATCGCAAAAAACACACTAATACACAAGCCCAGCATATTCTCCATAAGCACAGAAAAATATATTCTCAAACGTTTGGTAAATAATCAGGGTAAAATTTTAGAATAACGTACCACAATTTGGACAAAGTATAAAAACTGTGAAGGTAGAAACTGTCGGAGATATATAGCTGATTTCGTTGGAACATTAGATGCCATCTATGAAGCAACTCTTCATCTTCAATCAAGCCAACTTTTCTTGGGTGATTTTTATATTGTTTGGATGAATCTGAAGCTAAAATTGCAAGCTAGTGAAAACGAAAATAGCACTTTGTTATTTAAATGCCTAGAAAAGCGAGAGGAGAGGCTAATAAATAGTGCATCGGTTCTGGCATGTGTCTACCTTGATCCTCGAGTATGCCGTCTAATAATAAAATACCCAATAAAAATGATGTGTGCGAAGAGTCATTTGAAGCTGCTTATGGAACAGATGCTAAAATTAAGGTCAATGGTAGGTTTCTAAAAGTTTAGCTTAAATTAGTACTAATAATTAATAATTAATTAATAAATAACACTGACAGTGCTGACAAGTCCGAAATCGAAGAGGACCTTTTTCCGTCATCAGGCAATGAGATAGCTGACGTATCTTTTAAAGGATGCTCAATCACAAAGTTGAACTTCAATGCTTCGTAATCTTTTGAGTTCAATAGATGTATCTCCATCCCATGAAAGGTCGGACGAGGAGCCTCAGGATGTTGAGCTACTAGCGGCAATTTCTGAAATTGAGAACTATGCTCCAAAGCAGGTCGACTTGGAAGTTCCTATAATGGAATATTGGAAGAGGAAGCTATTCACTCATCCATATCTGTGGTCATTAGCACAAGTAGTGGACGGTACCCCAGCTACCCAAGCTAGTGTTGAGCGCTCCTTTTCAGCGTTAAAACTTAGGTATCCTAAGTGACTTGCGGTGTAATTTGTCTGCTGAAAAGTTGGAAAAAATTCTGTTTTTGTAAAATAATCGACATGTAAGTAAGTACCACGTACAAGCCAATTTATGTGCATATATGTCCATATTTATTATCTCTCCATACTAACATTTAATGAGCTACAAAATTACATACTCTAAAAAAACTCTAAAAAATGTAGTATAAATTTTAATTTTTGTTGAAAATTGTCACAAAGTCGTAAGCCTTAATAAGCAGTACTTGTATTGTATTTTTCACATTCTTGAACAAAATGATAGCAAAATTTGTGAAATAAGTAATTTAGTATAAAGTTTTAAGTTTTGATAAAAAAAATCCGAGTTTTGGGGCCGTTCAAATATTACGTCAGCAGTTTTTTTCAGGTATGAAAGAATATAATGCTTGTATAATTTATTAACACGATCTGTCATGTTAATTCAACATGTTTTTATTGTTAAATCAACACGCTCTATCATGTTAAATTAACACGATCATCATGTGAAATTAACACGATATATCATGTTAAATTAACACGATCATCATGTTAAATTAACACGATCATCATGTTGAATTAACACGATCTATCATGTTAAATTAACACGATCATCATGTTAAATTAACACGATCATCATTTTAAATAATAAAAGTACACATATATATGTACATACATATACATATACTTATTTTAATCCAATCATTGGCAACTTCTGCATCGAAAACAGCAACAACAAGCCCCAATATGAAAATTAAATAAAAATTGGTTCATTGAAAGCTCTTTAAATTATCCAAGCGATTGTAAAACTGGTAGCACACGTCCAATTAATGTAGGGATAAGTATCAAACGACGCCTTTTCTACCCGGTACCATAATCCTAAAGCGCTTCCATGGTATTTATGTATAGTGCGCGTTGTTTTTAACCTACCCCGACATTTTTGGACGTGTTTTAGCAGGAAGCGTTTACAAAATATGAAAAACAACACGAATTACTTACCCAAAACTTTTTGCAAAACTTCACAACTTATTCGCAAGTTAAGAAACTATAAATTCACAATATATTAATTATTTATAATATCTACAACTTTTCATCAAGTCGGTATCTACACACTGACTTAAATTCGGTTCTTTTGAGAACAATTCTGTTCACAAGCTTTGATGGGGAACAGATGATGCTCGAAAACAACACTTGTTCATGTTAAATCAAACCGAATTTATGGTGAGGGATATGAGGGAGGTGAGGGAAATATTTCATGTTATTCTAACCATACGCTTCATGTTAAAATGTTGGGGAACAGATGGCAGTCGAAAACAACACTTGTTCATGTTAAAACAAACCGAATTTAGTGTAAGGGATACACACAAATGTAATTCTAATGCAGAAGTACTTCATGTTATTTTAACCATACGCTTCATGTTAAATGTTCGTGTTGATTTTCCGAAATTGTTTTTGTTTTACGTACAAGAGGTGTTCATGTTGATTTAACATGAATCGCGTTAACAAAAAATGTAAGAAATTTTTCTGTGTGATTGGATTGGATTGTTGCTCAATATTGTGAATCTGCTCACTTTCCTTGGATTTTGAAATGTCCACTAAGCTGTCTCGAAAAAAAAAGTTTAATGTGTGTCACTGATATTTGAAAGTTTATTAAAAATAAAAATTTTAGGCGTAAAATTTTTTTTTTTGGAACCCGCGAAAAACCGCTAAATCGCTTTTTTTGCTATAACTTCCTTATCCTATGTCCGATTTTTAAAATTTGTGTGTCAAGGTGAAGGTCTTGCTCGGGCCTATAACTGACCTTTTGAGTGTATTGGCATAAAGCGAAGTTTGGGCTTATCCTATCATTAATTTGGGATTTACTATGTACAAATTTTTTATTTTTTTACCACCGACTTGAAAAAGTTTTAAACTTTTTGCTCAAACAACAAAGTTATATTGGATTAATTGCTAGGTGGGGGCTAAAATTTTTATTTTTTCCTCAATATATAATTTTTGATCACGTTATGTAAGAAGTAAATTATATTAAAAATTAAACGTTAGTAAAACAATAAATAACACCTTAGTTAAAGGGAAAAGGTCAGACTTAAAAGCCATTCTATTTATTCAAATGTAACAGATACATAGAAATCTTAATAAATTAGCAGCCGATAACTTATACCAAGTTCTTTCGTGACTCAAGTGAGCTGTATTTCGAACAACTGTCAAGTTTGGCAAAAATATGTCCAATAGAGCGTATCACCAAAAAAAGTTGAAAATGTTCCCCCCCAGTTTGAACACTTACCTTATGAGGTTTTCAAAAAATTTTTTTTAATTTTTTTGTCACCCTGTAAAAACAGCGAAATTTGTTTTTTTTCTATAACTTCTATATTTCTAGTTCGATTTTCAAAAGTGATACATTTTTAGAAAGGTATTCATTCACCAAGGCAATATTTCATCAATAGAAACTTTTAGCCCTTCATGCCAAGTTCAGTTTTTATTTCATTTATACTAAAACCAACACCCTGTATTAAAAAAAATTAGGAGTGGTGAAGCAAGTGTCTACTTAAATGTCATTCACGTGTCATTATTTATTTCATAAAAGTCTCTTATTAACATTATTTAAAAAAATGCCGTTTGATAAGAGTGACCTAAGCACAGACGAGAAATATAGAAAAAAAAAACAAATTTCGCTGTTTTTAAAACCTCATAAGGTAAGTGTTCAAACTGGGGGGGGGGGGGGGGACATTTTCAACTTTTTTCCCTCCATACACCGTGATACGCTCAGTGTCATTGTCCAAGGCATTCTGAGTCTGTAACGGCCAGCGAAGATTCACTCACTACATGTACAAAGCGTTCGCTGTTTTGGAACGCCACTCTTTTTTAAATAAATTAAATGTTGCACCACATCCCGGTTACTTGGAAGCTTATTAGCCAGAAGTTGTTTAGCTTTAAAATACATACTTATATAATTAAAGACACGACCGTAAGACTTCTTCGTTTCGAGTAAATGAAAACTGAATATGAAGTTTTCATTCATTTCATATACAGCTCACAGAATTCTTGATTTTAATAGTTTTTCACAACTGAGTTCTAATCAGTCCAGTGAACCCATCTGAGGGGTCGACCTATTTTTAAAATGAAATAAAGTACACATCGAAAATAAGGCGATCCAAAAATATATATGTAATGAAAAAAATAAAAATTATAGCCCCACCTAGCGATAAATCCCATATAACTCTTTTGTTTAGGCAAAAAGTCTACAACTTTTTTTTGCAAAATCCTTATTATTTTTTGAGGTCTTTAAGTCAGTGGTACAAAAATAAAAAACTGTACATAGCAAATCCCAAATTAATGATAAGATAAGCCCAAACTTCGCTTTATGCCAATACACTCAAAAGGTCAATTATATGCTCGAGCAAGACCTCCACATTGACACTTAAATTTTAAAAATCGGACATAGGATAAGGAAGTTATAGCAAAAAACGCGATTTAGCGGTTTTTCGCGAGTTCCAAAAAAAAAAAAAAATTTACCGCCAAAAATTTTTATTTTTCATAAACTGTTAAATAAAGGTGACACACACTCAACTTTTTTTTCTTCCATAAAGAGCGATACGGTTTAATGTCCACGTCATTCTCATCAAGCCATTCAACATCATGGTGCTCTAAGTTTTGAATAATGCACATCAGTTCATTAGCACGACGAGCAGCGTTCTTGTTTACTTTTTTATGGATACTAGAGTTCGCCCAGTGGTTGAAATTCAACCACAAAACCTTATTTTATTTTCCTACCTTTTTGCTATTTCTTAAATTTTCCTTTCTTTCCCATATTTTGTATATTTTTGGTTTCTATACATACCTATTTATTTTGCCTTTTCCTCCCTCTTTACATCATTCAGTAATATAGTTTCAGTGTTGATAATTATTTATTCTTCTTAGGTCGTCTTCATACGTATTTCTTTCCTTTCCTTTCCTTAGCATTCATTTGCTTTTACTTCCTTTCCATTCCTCTCCTTTCATCTCAATTTATTCTCTTTGCTTTTCTTTCCTTCTCTTCCCTTTTATTTCCTTTCCTTATCTTCTCCTTTCTTTTCCTTTTCTTCCCTTTTCTCTTCTTTCCTTTTCTTTCCTTTTCTCTTCTTTCATTTCATTTTATTTCCCTTCTTTCTTTCTTTCTTTTTGGTTCTTTTTTGTTCTTCTCTGTTCTCTTTCTTTCTTTTCGTTTCTTTTATATTCTTACCTGATCCTTCTTTCAATTTCCATTACATTCCTTTTTTCCTTTTATTTTCTTTTTCTTTCCTTTCCTTTCGTTTCCGTTGCTTTAGTTTCCTTTCATTTTATTCATTTTTTTTTTCATTTCATTTCTTTTATTTTTTTCTTACCTTTATTTTCTTTCACTTTTTTTCTTAAATATCCCTTGTTGTCATTTCGTTTCCTTACCTTTCCTTTCCTACCGTTTCCTTATTTTCTTTTGTTCCTTTCCGCAACTCCTTTGCTTTTCTTTTTCTTTCATTCATTTCCTTAACTTATTTTTTTTAGCTTTTCTTTACCTTTCTTTCCTTTATTTTTCTTTCTTTTTATTTTCATTTATTTTCCATACCTTCTTCCTCGCTACCTTTTCTTTCCCTTCTTTTTTTCTTCTTTCCTTTCTTTGTCTTTCTCCTTTTGCTTCTCTTTTCCACTGCTTTACCTACATTACATTTCCTTTCTTCCCTTCCTTTTTTCTTTTCCATTCCTTTCCTTTCCCTTTGATTTGTCTGTCATATTTTCCGTTCCTTACCTTAACTTACCTTAATTTTCCTTTTATCCATCCCTTTCCTTTCCTATTAATTTCTTAATTTAATATTTTATTTATTCCCTTTCCTTTCATTTCCAACAAATTTTATTTTGTTACTTTCAATCACTTTTCTATTTCTGATTTTACTTTTTTTTAATTTTATCAATTTTCCATTTTATTTTATTTCACTAAGTCTAGCCACGAAGGGCCTTTTGCATGATCTAGCTTATTTGTGCTTTTTTCAAAAGCATTTGCTTCCTGAATCCCCACGCACAGATTTTGTTTTTGTAAACACTGTTTGTACCTAAGCTCAATAAAGTTGACGCGCTGGCTCATGTTATCTTATTGCTGCCAACAAAACAACGCACCCTACTGCAATGAATGCAAACACAACAATGTAAGTGGTCATACCTACATATGTACATACACCCATAACAGCGGCTCTATAAAGCGAATGCGTGTATAGCACTTGTAGTGGTGTGATTTGCAAATCATATTATAATTAATTTTTTTTAATTTTTGGTTTGTTGTCGGCCACCCTGCTCGGCGAGACATATCGATACATACCAAATTTTATATACCTTAGAATTGTGGTTATTGCAAAAAAGGGAGGAACCAGTTATGTTTGCGCATTTATATATAATAGATTTTCCATGTGACGATTTAGTGACTTGATGGAAGCATGATAAAGACCACACGTTTTGCATGTATGACTTGGAGCAAGTATTGGCTTTCACGTACATGTTTTGAATACCACTTAATGTCTGGGAAATCAGGAAGATCTTGTTCACCTGGCCCAACATATTTTTCGGTGAGGTCATAGCCATCAATTACCATTGAAGTCCATACTTCAGCTAATACATTTCCTGCAAATTCGAAATTAGATTTCTCTAAATATTCATCAATTGTAATGCCACGTTCATCCAAGTGAGACCCAAAATGGTCATGAGGCAATATTAAACCAGCCAGTTCACGACTAAGAGGAGCCATTCTGCGCTCTACTCTGTTATACGCACTAGAGCCCTGCATGAATGGATTCAAACTTTGAGTACAATAGAATACAGTAAATTTTAATTTTCCATTTGAAGAACCAAAAAACTCTGCCTTGAATATTTTATATTTTGAATATTCACTTTGCCTACAATTTTCAAAATTGAAAAAAAAGAATATGAATGAATGAATGAAAATAATTTTATTAATTCTCATTCAAAACAAATATATTGGCTACACAGCTTACAATTTCAGATATTTTTTTATAAAGGTGTAGAGTATTAGTAATTTTGGCTTTATAGAACATAAATTAAATAAAATTTATTTGTAATTGTAGAGTTTTGAGTTTTGTGAGGGTTGGAAATACATCTGGCTAAAAGTTCTTGGTTTAGTTGGCTGCTATAAATACCCTGCATTTGGTTTTCAATCCCGAAATAATTCAGAAAAATGCTTGAAAAAAACCCAAGTAAAAGTATTTATTATAATATGTATACAAATATGGGAATATACAAATATAGATATCGTCGGTGATTATGCAAAACCACTCATCGGGCATCTAAGAGACCGCGTAAATGACGTTTGTGACAAACACTTTTATAACCCTTGCAATTAAGACTTGTACCTTTATCTCAAGAAAACTACATTTGCGTTGAAAAATCATTAAAAGAATCGATTTTGATCGGAGTTGTCTTAAAATTTTATAATTTGTAAGTGAAAAACCGCCCATCTGAAATATCGCATACACCGTTTTGAAAATGCCCGTTACGTCGTTTTGCAGAATCACCGACGATATGTTTTTTTTAACAGAAAAATTAAAAACTTTTGTACAGACTGGACTTAAGTCCATTTTGAAGATATATGTATGAAATGCCCATGTAGCGTTCAAATTTACAATCCAACATTCAATTCTACAAACTTTCACAGAAATGATTGTTGGGATATCTTCATAGATTTAAAAAAAAATGTCAAAATATGAATTCAATTTCGTTTGAAATTTTTTGAATATACAAAGTAGACATTTATTTAAAACAGCCAGGTATTTAAATTCAAAGCAAAGCAAAGTCAATTCAATTCAATTCAAATTCAATATGAATGATTCATTTGCCGTTTTGGATGGAGTCATGCAGAGGTCTAATACGCACTTCTTCAAGGAGCATTGGTAGCTAAAAATAATGCATCGAGATCATGTCGCTTAAAGTGTTGTATATAGCAACCCCTATTACTTTTTGATAACGCGGATTTTCATCTGGGCCTCCATCAACCGTCATGATGACCACTGGTTTCACTAGTCCATGGTAAGTTTTAGCTAATGGTCGAAACTCTTCAAGTTTGATAAGCGCCTCGAAATCCTGAGCATGAGTATTAGCAGTAGATGAACTATTCCTTCCACTTCGAATAGCGATGTATGTTAGCCGAGAATATCCAACGGCTTGCGGCTGTCCTAGCATACTGGAAGTGATTTTGATACCAGCTTACACAGATGGTATTAATTTATGACGCTCAGCGATTACCCAATCGTGATCAGGCAATTTGATTCTATATTCCATGTGCATGAGAAGAGGTGCTTGCTTATTTGCCGCAGTTACGCCAATAGGGACTCGAGCTTTATGCTCTCTAAATAATGGATTGATGTTTCAGCGAACTTGCTATCTAAGTGGCTCTTGTGGTGATCAGTTTGAGCCCGAATGAGCTTAACAGGGACTGTCGATACATGTCTTCGTCCCTCTGTAGAATCACACTTTCTGGGAATTAAACGAAGATATGTCCCATTACGACTAATGTCAAATCCGATTTTACGTAATTCTTGTGTGAGCTCCTTAAGAGTTTTTACGCTGCCACCTGTTTTCTGCAAAGAACAACCGGACC
Source organism: Campiglossa producta (assembly GCA_964058755.1). Taxonomy (NCBI): domain Eukaryota; kingdom Metazoa; phylum Arthropoda; class Insecta; order Diptera; family Tephritidae; genus Campiglossa; species Campiglossa producta. The sequence goes on along the minus strand of CAXKVI010000005.1, from coordinate 31,020,463 downwards.
TCTACTTCATACAGATGGAATCACAGTTCGCAGTAGCAGGAATCACAACAGATCAAACAAGATACAACCACGTTATTTCCTCGCTGGATGTTCAGTACTTAATGGCGGTAGGTGACATTGTCCGCAACCCTCCAGAGACGGGCAAGTACGAAGACGTAAAAGCAGCACTGATTGCGGAATTAACCGACTCGGACCAAAAAAAGCTACGCAGACTGATAAAAGAGATCGAACTAGGTGACCTTAAACCGTCTCAGCTTTTAAAGAGCATGAAAGAGCTGGCGAATGGTAAGATCAACGACGACGTATTAAAATCACTCTGGATGGAACGCCTACCCGAGTCTATACGCTCAGTTATTACAATTGTTGACGGTGACTCAGCTCAAATGGCGTTGCAAGCTGACCGCATGATTGAGATGCAGAGTTTCTCGTGTGTATCGGCCGTCGAAGGCAGCACACAATCTTTCGCAGCAGAAATTGATGCTCTACGAAAGGAAATCGCCGAATTAAAGTTTGACAGATCCAATCGTCAGCGCACTTGTGAGCGTAGCCGCAACCGTAGCCAAAGCAAAAGACGTTTTGCGTTCTGTAAATATCACCACAGGTTTGATGACAAAGCCAAAAGATGCATTGAGCCCTGTCAATTTAAAAAGCGCTCGCCATCGGCTGCGGAAAACTAGCCGCTGCTCTGTCCCAAACGGCGCGCAGAGCAGACGTAAGCAAAAGCCGTCATTTATACGTCACTGACCGTGAAACCAAAGTACAATACCTCGTAGACACTGGAGCCGACTTTTCAGTCATTCCACCGACCAACCCCTCTTCTTGCACAAGAACATCCAGCTTATATGCAGCAAATGGTTCCCCCATTAGCGTATATGGTTCAAAAATACTACCAGTCGACCTCGGTTGCCGTAGACATATGGATTGGGAGTTTGTTGTAGCGTACGTGACTAGACCGATATTAGGTGCGGATTTTCTGTACGAATATAATCTGCTAGTCGATGTGCGTAAACAGAAGCTTGTTGATGACAAAACAAATTTTGAAATCAATGGTAAGAAATGCAATGACTTTATAGAAAAGATTTTTACATTCTCACCAGGTACCAGCGCGTTCACAAAGTCTCTACTCGAAAAATACAAAGACTTGACGCAACCCGTGAAAGTAACGTTGTCCCCACCAACTACCACGGTCCAGCACCATATCATTACATCAGGTCCACCCGTATATGCAAAAGCACGCCGACTCAACGCAGAAAAATACGCCATAGCAAAAAGAGAATTCGACTACATGCTAAAGCAAGGCATTTGTAGCCCTAGTAGCAGCCAATGGGCTCATCCGTTACATATGGCCCCAAAGAAGTCGGCAGGTGAGTGGCGTCCTTGTGGCGATTATCGTCGCTTAAACGCAGTCTCAAAACCCGATACCCTATCCCACACATCCAAGATTTTTCACAAAGAATGTGCGGGAAGAGTATATTTTCTTTGATCGATTTAGAAAGGGCCTACCACCAGATCCCAATCGCGCCAGAAGACCGGGAAAAGACGGCAATCATCACCCCGTTCGGGCTGTACGAATTTAACGTTATGACTTTCGGCTTAAGGAACGCCGGACAGACCTTCTTCTTCGATCTGGATTTCGTTATAGTGTACATTGACGACATTTGCATAGCCTCTTCGAATATGGAAGAGCATAAGGACCACTTAGAAATCGTCTTTCAGCGCTTACGTAAACATGGTCTTGAAATTAACGCCGCAAAATGCGTTTTTGCCCAAACGGAGGTGACTTTCTTGGGCCACCGCATATCGAAAGATGGCGTTCACCCACTGGGGAAAAAATAAACGCAATAGTAATTTTCGGAAGCCCAGAGTCGCACACGAGCTACGCAGATTTTTGGCAATGCTTAATTTTTATCGCCGCATGCTCTCCAACGCAGCGCACACGCACGGCAAACTACAAAGGCTTATAAAAGGCAACAAGAAAAAAGATTCTTCAGTGATCGTCTGGGACGCCGAAGCGGACGAGGCTTTCGAAAAGTGCAAAAAGGACTTGGCTGATGCAACAATGTTGGCACACCCCTCGCCAAACGCTCACCTGGTGCTAAATGTCGATGCAAGCAATTTCTGTGTGGGTGCGGCCATACACGAAATGACTGACGGAAAGTTTAAGCCACTAGGATTCTTTTCAAAACGAATGTCTGACTCCCAAAAGAAGCAGAGCACCTACCACCGAGAACTGTTGGCCATGTACCTGTCGGTGAAACACTTCCGATACCTAATCGAAGGTAGAAAATGTACGGTTCTCACCGACCACAAGCCACTGACGTTTGCTTTCGACCAGAACCCGGAAAAAACTGCTCCCATTCAAACACACCAGCTAAACTACATAAGCCAGTTCACCACAGACGTCCAGCACGTCGCAGGGAAGGAAAACGTTGTGGCTGACCTGCTCTCTCGCATCGAATCAATTTTCAGTGGAGAACAAATTGATTTCGAAAAACTTGCCATCAGTCAAGAAACAAGCACCGAATTAGAGGAACTGAAAACGAGCGACAAGCTTCAATTTAAGTTGATTGACATGCCAAATACGAGCTGCGCATTATGGTGCGACATCTCGACCGGCCGCACACGTCCTTTCGTAACAGGTGATTTTCGAACACAAGTTTTTAATTCTTTGCACAATTTATCCCATACAGGTATACGACCCAGATGATATCGGAACGTTTCATATGGAGAGACCTAAAAAAAGATGTCGCAAGAATGGCCAAACACTGCATCAGTTGTCAGAAGTCCAAGGTTGGCAGACACAACCGCGCCGCAATCGATACGTTCAAAATTCCTGACACACCGTTTAAGCACGTCAATATCGACTTAATTGGACCTCTGCCCTTGTCTGGCGGATTCAAGTATTGCTTGACGTGTATCGACCGGTTTACGCGATGGCCAGCAGCGATACCCATTCAAGACATCACCGCAGAGACAGTCGCCCAAGCCTTCGTATCTGGATGGATTGCAAACTATGGTGTACCTCGAGCCATTACCACTGATCATGGTAGGCAGTTCGAGTCCAAGCTCTTCAAAGAACTATGTCAGCTTACAGGATCTAAGCATCTGCGTACTACCGCGTACCACCCGCAAGCCAATGGCCTCGTCGAGCGAATGCACCGAACATTGAAAAGTGCGATAAAATGTCATACCTCAGCAAACTGGATTGGCAGTCTTCCTTTTGTCTTGCTGGGACTGCGCACAACCTTCAAAGTCGACATGCTTGCCTCGCCTGCAGAAATGTTGTACGGGACAACGTTGTCACTACCCGGCGAATTTTTTGATCAAAAAAGTGAAGAGTACACTCAGAGCGACTTCGTAAATGCATTGCGAAAAATCATGACCAAATTGAAAGCTGTTCCTGCTTCGAACCATTCTCCTCACACCGTTTTTACGCATGAAGGCTTAAAAAGCTGCACTCACGTATTTGTACGAGATGATAGCGTACGCCCACCATTGAAGTCGCCATACGATGGACCTTTTAGGGTGGTCAAACAGCAAAAAAAATACTTCGACGTTCAAGTGGAAAACAAAGTACGAAAAATTAGCATAGATCGGTTGAAACCTGCACTCATTACTACCGAACAACAACAGCAAGCGCATCGTAGCAGGTCCAACCAAGCCAAACCCCAATCATTAGTTAAAACAAAGAGTGGACGAACAGTTCGCTTTCCAGAGAGGTATCCCTAAATTGTACTTGCGGACAACGATATTCGAGGGGGAGTGTATGTAGGGCACATAATTTCCTATTTTATATGTAACTACATTTAGCATACTCATTAACCACGGTATAAATAATTTCGTAAGTTTCCAATTCATATTCCAATCACCCTGTATTATATGCCGTTCTATAACATATAAATGTACATAGAGACACGGGTACAGCGGTACATGAAAAGCATTGATATTAAATAGCATAGCTACTTGTTTTCTGTGAAATATTTAATACCGTTAGGTCAAGTTATTGAAATTGTGTAAGATTTAGTATGTAAGCAGAAATGAAAAATTATTAAAACAGTTCGTTGCCAACCAGCATATGTGTCGTAATTATTTCAGACGGTTAAGGTAACCCAAAATATGTTCATTAACTTCAGCACGGCTTGGCATAGTATCTCTCGCAGAATACAAACCATTTAGATTTTTTTCGAGTTGAACAATCCTATTTTTCATAGCTTCCTGAGAAGGTTTTGCTCTCTGCTTAACTGCATTTTCATTATTTTCGCTTTGCTGTTGTGATTCATTACTGGGTTTTATTTTATCTTCTTCCTGTTTTTAAAAATTTGAAGTCGGCTGTATAATTTGTGATTTTTCTGCTGATTTACAGGTAGTCGTTGCCTAAAAATAAAAACTTTCTGTGGGTTCTGCTAAGTACATAAATACAAAGTATGCATTAAAACATGCATTTAAAGATTATTTAAAGCCTTATAGGTACTAATCTGTAAAGTCGGAATCGAACTCATATCCTACAAAAAACTAACACCCTAAAATGATTTTGTCACTCACCTTGGAAAAAAAAAATGCCCCCCTAAGCGAGTGCTCAGCCTAGAAGTCTCTGAAGTTGCTGAAACGTTTCCACCACGTTGCTTAGCCCGTTTGGGCGTCGGTTTCGTTGCCTAGGAGGGTGCTGATACGATGATGTTGCTGGGATGCGATAACGAGCACCCGGATGACCCTACGTTTGTTGATGCTGACTCGGCTGCCATGCTGTGCGCCGAGGTTGTGCGGCGCGTGGTGGTTGCGATTGGGGTCGCATGTTGTTGTGTGGCGCAGGTAGTTGCGATCTTCGTCGCGCGTTGTTCCGTGATAGCGGTGCCGCTGGGGCGCTACGCCTGTCTGTCAGATGTAGCAGCGTGTGATGTGGCCTGTCGCACAGCTGGCACAACACTTGGGAGGTGCACGCTTCGGTGGTATGCCAGAGGGCCAAACAATTTAGGCAGTAGCCGTGAGCTTGCGCTATCTGCTGCCGTTGCTGTGGTTGCATGGCTTTGAATGTAGCGCACAGACGCAATGCGTCTGGACGGCTACATAAAGGGCAACGTACGCTATGTACCGCTACAGGATACCTTGGGATCGGCTCTACGGTGTCCGCGGTGTCGGACCCATTCGTAGCCCTACATGGTGCTGGCGATGGTGCAGTTGCTGCACGAGGAGCGTTGGCGCGAGGAGTTGCAACGGATGTTACACGTGCGCGTGGCACGGTGACCGCCGAGCGGATGGTTGGTGTCGGGGCGACTTCTTCAATTTCCATGTTTGTAGACATCTATTTAGAAGAGATAAACAACTTTAGTGTCTTGTAAAGTCTATGTATGTGTATTTACATATGTATTTCTTATATAAGGCTTGATCATTGTGTATATGATAAGAGGTTTTATTTGCGGCGCGTGTAAGTATTCACGATTTCGAGGAATCTAGTCCTTCGAGCAACCTCTTTAGGAGTACGGTATTAGCTTCGAGTAGCAGCATCGCTTGGGTGGATGAATTGCTCTCTATTTGATTGTATTATTATTGATTTTCGATATTCGCGCGATTGGTATTAGCGATATTAGACTCGGTTGGTAAAAAGCATAGTTTGACGAGCGGTCGCTATAACATTCCGGTTTGTGTGCGTAGGTCAACTACCCGGATGTGACCGTCGGAACCGTAGTGTACCTTTTCTATGCGGGCTAGCCGCCATTCGGTAGGTGGGAGACAGTCGTTATGTATTAGGACGCATTGTCCAATTTTAGGAGCTTCTTGGGTGTTTTTCCATCGATATCTTTTATGGAGGTCTTTATGATATTCTTCCTTCCATCGGCGACTAAATTCATGATGGAGAAGTTTGATTCGTTCCCATCGATTTGTGAGAGAGAGTGACTCCTCGTTTGGTTCTGGTATAGCCAGAGGTGGAGCTCCTCTAAGAGGGCTGTAAGGTCGGAGGGATCTTGCGGGAGCGCTGATAGCGGCCGTGAATTTAGAACCGCTTCAACTCGTATGAGTAGCGTTGTGAACTCTTTAAATGTAAATTTATGATTGCCAGCGGCTTTCTTAAAGTGTGTGTTTAAAGCAGTGTTCGTTCACTGTTATAGTAGCGAGTTTTCCCGGACTCGATTAGGGCTATTTTTGCCCGCACTAATTCTTGGACGGCCAAAATCGCCTAGGCGGTGAAAGGCTATTTTAAGTAAGTAAGTAATTCTTGGTGCGGTAGAGCAAGCTTTCTGCATTGGATATTCCTTGCACTTTGTTCTTTAAGCGATTTACAAATGAAACATATACGCTATTATCCGTGTCTTCCAGAGTGGTAAGAAAGCCTTCGATTCTTCGACTTTCTGGGGCTATGATATTACGTGCAGGTAATTTTGGCCACGCTTCTTGTGGTTCTACTAGCCAGCTTGGGCCATTCCACCAAAGTGTGGTGGTTGCTAAATGTAATGGTTTGCAGCCCCTTGTGCCAAGATCCGCAGGGTTATCAGCACTGGCAACATGCCGCCAAGTTGCTGACCCTACTAAGTCAATAATTTCAGCTGTGCGGTTTGACACGTATGTTTTCCACGTATGTGGTGGTTTTTTTAACCATGCTAGGACGATTTCTGAATCGGTCCATAAATACAATTTCCTATTGCTCAGGTTCAGGTGTTTTTGTACGGTTGAGGCTAGTTTTGCGAGCAGAAGTGCGCCGCATAGCTCGAGCCGTGGAAGGCTTACGGTCTTGAGGGGTGCGACCTTGCCTTTTGCTACTAATAAGTGGCTGGCAGTTTTGCCATTGTGCTGACTTCGCACATAGATCGCTGCGCAGTATGCTTTTTCAGAAGCGTCGCAGAAGCCGTGTAGTTCGACTTGGTAATCAGGGGCGAAATTTACCCACCGAGGTATTTGTATCTCGGATATAGTATGCAGGTTGTTCGCAAATTCGTCCCAATCGGTTCCATCTAGCCATAATTCTTGTATCAAGCTCTTTGCTTGAATCATAATTGGCGCAAGCCATCCTGCGGGGTCGAAAAGTTGCGCCACAGAGGACATTTGCCTTTTAGTTTTGCGGATTTTGCAGATATCGACTCAAGAGTGTATGAAAATTGGTCTGATATTGCATTCCATTGTATGCCCAAGGTTTTTGTGGTGCTCTCTTTTTCAAATTTTAGAAAATTGGTATATAGCAGATTTTCCTTTTTTATATTTGCCAGTATTTCTGGATGATTGGCAGTTATCTTTTTTAATGGAAACCCTGCTGAGTCGAGGGCTTCAATAACTTGAGCTAGTGATTCGCACGCTAAAGTAAGGCTATGGCTTCCCGACAGTATGTCGTCTACGTACGTTTGAGAGCTAAGCACCGGGGCGGCTAGAGGTAATTCGGACTTTGTGTCCTTTGCCAGTTCGTGTAATGTACGAATGGCTACGAAGGGGGCACAGCTTACGCCAAATGTCACCGTTTTTAATTTGTAGTCGCGTATTGGACTACTAGGTGAATTGCGAAATATAATTCGCTGGTAATCTTGGTCGTCTTCATGTACTAGGATTTGCCTGTACATTTTCTCGACGTCACCATTGAAAACGTATTTATACATGCGCCACTGTAGTATAAGTAGCATTAAATCTGGTTGTAATGTTGGTCCCGTGTATAAAACATCATTAAACACCACTCTTACTTTTGTTGTAAGTTTTTCCGGTTTTATAACCGCGTGGTGTGGAAGATAAAATGAGGCTTGTTTGCCGTTTGTTATTTTTTCATAGGAATTTACTGATTCCATATGATCTAGTTGTAGATACTCCTCAAGAACATTGTCGTATGAGGTTTTAGCTCGCCCTTTTTAAGTAGGTTTCTTTCCATACTTAGAAACTGCTGTAGAGCTGAGGTTCGTGAGTGACCCAAGGCGAGTGTATCAGGAAATTGTTGTTTAAAAGGTAGTCGTACGACGTACCGCCAGTTCTCTAATCTTGTAGTTGTGGCTTTGTAGAAGTCTTCACAATACTTATCGTCAGCTGTAGTAACGGGAATTGGAGGGAGTTCTTCGACTTCCCAGAATTTTTTCAATTGTGAATTGAGACTTTCATTTGAAATAACTTCCACTCGCGTTGTGAACGTGGAGATTTTCTCTTTGACTTGACCGTTTAAAATCCATCCAAATATGGTATTTTGGGCTAATAGGTTGTTGGAAATTTTCTCAACACCTTCTAGTATTATTTGGGGGATTAGATCGCTTCTCAATAATATGTCGATTTGATCGGGGGTATGGCAATTGGGATCGGCAAGTTTCAGATGTGAAAACTTTTGCCAGTGCTCGCTATTTATATTATAGCTTGGGGGCATGTTTGTCAGTCGGGGCAGAACTATAGCTTGTGCTTTTATTCTTTGATCCGCATTTGAATGAGGCAGATTTTATTTGATTTTTGTACTACTCTTCCACCCATTCCTGAGATTTCAAAGTTGGCTGATTTGGTTGGTAGATTTAAAGTTTGTTGGACCTTCGATGCTATAAAAGATCGCTGTGATCCTTGATCGATTAAGGCCCTTAGCTTAAATCGTTCTCCTTGGTGCTCGATGGAGACGATTGCTGTAGGTAATAAAGTTTTGCTTTCATTTTCTGAATGAAGCGTTTGTATTCTGGCTGCTTTTGAGCAGCATGGTTGTTCTTGACAACTTTCAGGACCCTCTGTTTCCATATTTTCAGGACTAGCTGTTGCCGCTAGTCCAGTGGTTCTATTGAACGTTCGACTATTTTGAGAGTTATTGTGATTGTTTATATGGAGCATCGAATGGTGTCTCCCTTGGCAATATGGGCACTTGTGAACACTTGGACATCTCTGCAATGTGTGTGTCTTTGATAAAAAGTTTGTGCAGAGTTTCTTAGTCCTTACTAAGTTATTTCGCTCGTTTATTGATAATTTTATAAATTTCTCGCCACATCTTATTGAATGGCCTCCGTTACACAGTTCGCATGAAAAATAGCTATGTTGTTCAGATGTGAACGATTGATTTTTGGTGAAACTTTTCTTGTTTGAATTATAGTTACTCCTGTTATGGGAGTTAAAGTTACTGGCTTGGGGTTTAAAGAAGCTTTTGTTTTGGTATTCATTTGAGTTTTTCGGCTTTGTTTCTTTTGTACCTGCGATTTCGAACTGGGTGGTTAGAAAATCTTTCATTTGTTGCCACGTTGGGCATTTTTTACGGGATGAGAGCGATTGCTCCCATAAAATTAAAGATTTTTCTGGCAATGTGGCAGCGCAAATATTGACCAGAATTGGGTCCCAGTTTTCAGTGGGAATTTTTTGGGTTTCTAGAACCGACAAACAGTTTGTTACTGTTGATTGTAGTTTAAGAAATTCCTTGCTAGTTTCTTTTTGAATTTTAGGCAAGTTCATTAATGTCGTTATTTGTTTATCGACTAATACTCTTTCATTTTCATATCTACCCAGTGGGAAAAGGTAATGTACAGCAATGCATAAAGTAATGTATAGCTCCTATAGACTATACATGAAAACATGCATGAATTTTTCTACAGCGATGTCATAGGAAAAGTAATGTGTCGCTCGGCTACAAACTGAAGCGGCCTGTGTACATTACTTTCTATATTACTTGTTATAAATGAAAATATGCACTACAAGGGATACATTATATCTTGCATTGCCTTTCTTGAATGAAAAGATGCTTTACAAGGGACATATTTCATTTTGCATAACATTTTATAAATTTCCTTGTGGAGTAACAAGGACATTAAGACCCAGTGAGGCTCTACAGCGGGGGAAAAGTTAAGGTCCTATTTCAAATGTTTGAATGACGAGCTCGTCATGGGCTACGACCAAGATGAGTGCACCAAAAAAAAGTATAATAAAAAACCAAAACCACAAAGGCACCGGCATTAGGAGCACACAGTCCAGTCGACTCTCGACTTCTGAAAAGCCTCACAGCAGAAGGAAAAGTGATGAAGATGTGAGTAACGAGCAGCAGTTTCAAAATGAATTTAAATTGTATTTTTTTTATGTTTGAAAGTTGTGTATTTTTTTTTTTTTTTTGAAGTTTTCAAACTACAAATAAAAATAGAGCTACACATTACTCCCTTCCTTGCTTTTGGTATGATCTTTTCTAACATCAAAATTCGTTCATCTATTCATGTATGAAAAACAATTTTTTTTTAACTACAAATCAAAGATTGAGCGACACATTACTCCCTTCCTTGCTTTTGGTATGATCTTTTCTTATAACAAAATTCATACATCTTTTCATGCACGAAAAACATTTTTTTATAAAACTACAAATCAAAAATTGAGCGACACATTACTCCCTTCCTTGCTTTTGGTGTGATCTTTTCTTATAACAAAATTCATACATCTTTTCATGCATGGAAAAAGGTAATGCATTACCTACTTTCCCACTGGGTAGCTTTTAACGCTTCCCAAGCCAGATTAAAATTGTCATCGTTAAGTGTGAACTGTTTTACAATTATTCCTGCTTGACCTTTAGTTTTATTTCTTAGATGATATAATTTTTGCGCTTGTGATAGCTTTGGGTGGTTTATGTAAACGGCTGAGATTGCCTGAATTTGTTTCTTTGATTTGTGTTTGGGGCAGCTCTACTCGTTGTAGACTAGGTGCAATAATTGGCCTTTGTTTCTTCATAACGGTCTAAGCAGTTTTCATTCTTTGAATAAGCCGATTCTTTAAAATTTTCTGGCAAGTCTGATTCATCGGTTTCGATGATTGCGTCATATGCCGTTTGGAGCCGTGTCCAAAATCTGTCAAGAGATTTTTCCTTGACTTCTAAAACTGATTCTGTATTATCCTCTATAGGGATTTAGGCGAATCTAGTGCAGTATCTTATGATACTATCACTTTCAGTTATGAATATTGCAGCTGAAAATTCTTTTCCCTTTTCCGTCAGCAGGGCTGCCTTGAGGCTTTTCGTCTTCACCCAGTTTGGGTGGCTCCACTACGATATGGGGAGATTTTGGGTCGGACATTATGTTTTTAAAATTTAATAAATATAAATATTATTAAACGGGTTTTTATACCTTTCATGAACGTGAAATGGTATTATAACTTTGGTCCGATGTTTGTAAGTATGAGAAGATGGAAGAGATGGAATAAGTATACCGAAATGATCAGGATGACAAGCTGAGTTGATTTAGCCATGTCCGTCTGTCTCTTTGAACGCAAACTAGTCCCTCAATTTTTGAGATATCTGGCTGAAGTTTTGTATGTGGCCACCATTTTGTAATATAGGAATCATTTGTCGGAACTGGCAAGATCGGACCAGTATAACATATAGCCCCCATACAACCGATTGTTCAGATATAAGGTTTATATAAGGTTTTTTGACCAAAACTTCTGCAATTAAAAAGTTAGGAACGTAAAATTTTGCAACTCGAGTACTTTCTATTTATGTAGTGTATATAGTGAAAATCAACAAGATCGGGCAAATGTAACATATAGCCCCCATACAACCGATTGTTCAGATATAAGGTTTTTTGGCCAAAACTTCTGCAATTAAAAAGTTAGGAACGTAAAATTTTGCATCTCGAGTACTTTCTATTTATGTAGTGTATATAGTGAAAATCAACAAGATCGGGCAAATGTAACATATAGCCCCCATACAACCGATTGTTCAGATATAAGGTTTTTTGACCAAAACTTCTGCAATTAAAAAGTTAGGAACGTAAAATTTTGCAACTCGAGTACTTTCTATTTATGTAGTGTATATAGTGAAAATCAACAAGATCGGGCAAATGTAACATATAGCGCCCATACAACCGATTGTTCAGATATAAGGTTTTTTGGCCAAAACTTCTGCAATAAAAAAGTTAGGAACATAAAATTTTGCAACTTGAGTACTTTCAATTTATGTAGTGTGTAGAGGAAAATCAAGAAGATCGGGTAAATATAACATATATGTAGCCCCATAGAACCGGTTGTTCCGATATAAGGTTTTTTGGCCAATACTTCCGCATTTAAAAAGTTAGGAACGTAAAATATTGCACCTTTAGTACTTTCTACATATGTAATGTGTATAGTGTAAGTCAGTACAATTGAACACTCATAATATATAGCCTCCATACAATCGATTGTTCCGATAACTCGGATCCTATTATTTTGTAAGTTTTTTTAAATTATAACAAAGATGTGTAATGTGTATAGTAAATATAGTTAAATTGAAACAGGCTGTACTGGGGATCGAACAGTGAAAATCGTGACGCTTATTCATGAAAGGTATATAGCCTTCGGCACAGCCGAAGACAGCTTTCCTTACTTGTTTTTTTTTTTTGTTTTTTGTTTTACCGAGTTTTTGTTTCTATCGGTGGTTCTATTACTATCGCTGCTTTTATTTTGCACGCGAGTGTATTTTCTACCTTGGCTTTTTATTGGTCAAATATGCCAAAGGTTCAATGGAAATAATACCGCTTATTATTCCCTTATATAATTTTTATAAGTACTTCCAATATTTTTTGGAAGGTATTGTCAATTTATAAGTACTTTCAAAATTTTTTGTTGGGTATAATCTAGTTAGCGAGGGTGGCTGCTACACGTTTGTGTGCTTGTCTGTTTGTATACCTTAACCCTTTCGAACCTGAATTCATATTTCTTTTCTGAGAGTAGGAAACTTGGATTGTTTAACTTATTTCAATTAATACTTACCATTAGTAGGGGACTAACGCTAGTAGGTGTCCCAGGGAGTCAAGGGTGGGGAGAATGGGGGTGGTACATATGTATGTGTACCAGTAGGGTTTTTATCTGCTACATATATGTACCAACAGGTACCAGGTAAAAAAAGGTACTGCTGTTAAATGTATTTTATAAATCATCATCATCATCATCATCATCATTTATTGGCGCTTAACCGCCTAAGCGATTTTGGCCGTTTCGTATCAAAGCACGCCAGTCATTCCTTTTTAGCGATAACCGACTCCAATTGGAAACCCCAAGGGAGTTCAAGTCATCCTCCACCTGTTGTTTCCATCTCAGTCGAGGTCTCCCCATTCCTCTGCTGCCGAATTCAGGCGACGATAGGAAAACCTTCTGTGCTGGAGCTTCTTTGTCCATTCGCATAACATGGCCCAGCCAGCGGAGTCTTTGGGCTTTAATTCGCTGGACTATGGTCAGATCTGCGTAGAGCTCGTACAGCTCATCGTTAAATTTCCTTCTATACTCGCCGTTGGCATCACGGGAAGGACCATAAATCTTCCGGAGAACTTTTCTCTCAAATACTCCAAGGGCCATCTCATCTTCTCTTGACATTGTCCATGAATCTGAGCCATACATCAGGACAGGTATGATGAGAGACTTATAGAGCGTGATCTTTGTTCTTCGAGAGAGGACTTTACTTCTCAATTGCCTACTCAGTCCAAAGTAGCACTTGTTGGCAAGAGTGATTCTCCGCTGGATTTCTAGACTGATATTATTTTCGGTGTTGATACTGGTTCCCAAATAGACGAAGTCCCTCACAGTTTCAAATTTGTAACTATCAACAGTGACATGGCTGCCAAGGCGCAGGTGCGCCGATTCTTTCTTTGATGACATCAAATACTTCGTCTTGTCCTCGTTCACGGCAAGACTCACTTTTTTCGCTTCCTTATCCAGTCCAGAGAAGGCAGCGCTTACGGCGCGGTTGTTAAGGCCAATGATATCAATATCATCGGCATACGCCAGCAATTGCACGCTCTTGTAAAAGATTGTACCATTGCGGTTTAGCTCTGCTGCTCGAATTATCTTCTCCAGCATCAGATTGAAGAAATCGCACGAAAGGGAGTCGCCCTGTCTGAAGCCTCGTTTGGTTTCAAATGGCTCAGAGAGGTCCTTCCCGATTCTGACGGAGCTGTTGGTATTGCTCAAGGTCATTTGACAAAGCCGTATAAGCTTTGCAGGGAAGTCAAATTCAGACATGGCGGCATACAGGCAACTCCTTTTTACGCTGTCAAAAGCGGCTTTAAAATCGACAAAGAGATGGTGAGTGTCGATTCTCTTATCATGGGTCTTCTCCAGGATTTGGCGTATCGTGAAAATCTGGTCGATGGTAGACTCTAAAGCCACACTGATAAGGTCCAATCAGTTTGTCTACGATGGGATATTTTATAAATACATATATTTATTTTGTATGATACATTTTGAAGCAATTTTTACACAAAGGTACATTACACTCTTCGCAAATAGTTTTTGTTCTTTTTTGAACTTTCAATTGTGCACAGCGAGTACATCGTCTGCTGGTGGCACCCTCCACTGGAAGATGTAATGTTGGCCCGAAAAGTTTTCTTTTCTTAGAGAAGATGCTCCTCTTTTTGGCGTTGGTAGTTTCGATGTCCTCTTGCTTTCAGCAATCAGTTCCTCAGCAAGAGAAACTAAGTACGTTAGGAAAGTTAGGTAATCAAGTCATCAACGTAATAGGACTTTGTAGCATATGGGGGTTTATTGGGCGCCACAAAGTAAAGTTTGGATGCAAGCAACAAAAACTATCCCGGGAAATGCATTTTTCAATAGAGCGATTTCCCATGGATTCGTTTTGGCTCCAATAGTGTTTTAGAGAAGGAAGCGTGTTGTATGACATGATGAGCATACATCCAATAACTTTTTGAATCTCGCCTTTATCAGTCAGTTTTACGAATTTTTTTTGTTTTTGTCTGTTGCCGGCGTTTAACAACTGTAAACGTTTATTAGTGCATTTGACTATATGCAAATATAATGAATGAGGAAACATTATTATTTATGCTTAGATATTCCTGTAAGAATTTCACAGGGCCTTTCTGGAGGAATATTTTTGGCTGGAGTGTAAGAATCACTTGGTACTATCCAATCGGGAATGCGATTGACATCAGCGTTATTATGAGTAGTTGCAGCTTCAGCTGCGCATGCTGATCTGTCATATTCTTCTCCAACTTGCCCATCCATTTCCAAATCACCTTCATCAGATTCCCATTCACTTTCGCTCTCAGATTGCATTTTATCGTCCATTTCATGACCCATTTCACTGTCACTATACTCAACTGATAATTCGTCTTCGCTAGGTCCATAGTTGTCAGATGAATCTGCAGAAAAATCTGACATACCGTCCACCAAACTTTCTAGCTCCTTTTGGCTCAGGGATCGCTTTTTCATTTTCGTCCTGCAATAAAAGTAACTTTGTCACTAACCCTGGTGGTACATATATGTACCAGTAAAAAGTACGACTGGTACATATATGTACCAGAATCTAAATACGCTCTTACTTGTACCCGTATTTAATATAGCATTTTATTTACTTACCTATGTTTTATTAAGGTATCGCGATGAAGAATAACATAAAAATCCAGTTCCACTTAAGAATATACACTTTTTTTATTAAAAGAATCTCACTTCCAAAAATTGTGTGATATAAACACGTGGAAAAAAACATCAGCTGTTAAGCGGTCAGCTGTTGCGCTTTCTCTCGCTATCAGGGTTGCCAGGTAGCACATTTTAAACTTAGTTTTAGCCAAATATAAAGCGTTTAAGGTACCTAAATAGGTGCTGGTGCTGAAAGGGTTAAGGCCCTCATACAGTTCCGTGTGAACGTGAGCATGAATGAGTGGAGACTTTCTATTGCGTACGCAAAGGAAAAGAATTCCAAATCAATTCTTTTGTGCGTTCACGCACATCTGTCAAATGACTTCAACTCTCCAAAAAATGTAAAAAAAAATCACAGTTTGGCGTGGTAATTGCCAAATTTCAACACCCACTTACGAAGGGTTTGTGTCACTTTGCGTTCGCACACAATTCACTGTGAGATAGTAAAATAAGCATTTCAAAACATATTTAACACTTTCACTTAAGTTTAAATGCAGTAATATCAAAGATATTTTAGTTGTTTATCCACTTACGGAATTACAAAAGAAAATTGTTCACGCTCACCCACGTTCACGCTTAAAAATAAGTGTATATAGGGCTTTACAGAGAAGAAAATCAATGCAGGTAAACAATAGGGTTTGTTTTGTTTCGTGCTTTTTTTTTCTACAATGTTAAATTCAATGCAATTAAGTGCAAGGAACTTTGTTGTTTATATATATATATATTCTTTTGGGATGCTGGACTATAGCTTTTTCCTAATTTGTGTGTCCGTATATTTTTTTGTTGATATGTAATCGTACCAAATGAACGTCTTAATAATTGGAAATCATACAACTCACCGCTCTTTAGCAAGGGTTAAGGGGAAGTTTAAGTACTTAGCCTTTTTTAATTATTTTGTATTTATAATTTTTTGTTACTTTTGTTGTTTGTCCTTCTTTCCCTCGCTTTTTTTTATATGTGTAGCAACAATTTTGGTTATGTATTTTTGTATTTTTTTCCCGCGCCCGGTTTTATATTGGTAGACTGTAGTTATTGTTGTTGTATTTTAGTTTTTACTATTTTGTTGTTGTTTGTTGACCGGCGCGCCCGAAAAGGAAATTATTTTGTTTAAATATTTTAAGTTTTTGTTTTCCGTTTGTCAATTTTTTTTTTTTTTCGTTCACCCTAATATTGGGTTTTACTTTTGCATGTTTTGTTTTTGTAAACTTTCGGTTTTAAACTTCTTGTTTGTGGACTGTATATTGTCTCTTTATGTTTAATTTATTTGTTCACTTTTTTTTACATTTTTTCACTGTCCATACTTATGTTTATTTTGCGCCTTTTTTGTTTTTTTATTTTATTGTTGTGGACTTTATTTAATATTTTTTTGTCACTGTCCATAGGTGCTATTCACATAGGCGAAGATGAACCATATATAATTGGGTACACTTCACTTTTCACTCTCCTCGGTACTTTTAAATAAATAAAAAGAAATAGACTTTAGTTTAAAATTTAAATTAAACTTTAATTAGCGGGAGCGTAAAAGTAAATCGTGTGGCGGGTACAAAAGGATGAACAATTTTGTTTTGTTTATTATGTGTGGGTGTGTCTCGTGTTAACAGTTGGTGTAAGTGTGACTGTGTAGGTGTGGGTGTGAAGTGTGGTGAAATGGGCTGCCGCAGGGTTGCTGCGACCGCTTCGGTCATTAAGGCTCAGTTAGCCAGGAACTAATCTGTAAAGTCGGAATCGAACTCATTTCATACAAAAAACTAACACCCTAAAATGATTTTGTCACTCACCTTGGAAAAAAAATTTAGAAGATTGGATTTATTCTTAGTCGCCGCTTGGAATTCTGCTGCAATTCTCTTAGATACAATAATATCTAGTTCCTGTTGTTGTTGTTGTAGCGAGATGTAGCCCTGCCTAAATGTCAGACAGGGTCACCTCGAGGGTATTGCTCTTGGCCGGGTCGATATAAGAAAACGGCCCGGGTCGTTTCGGCACGATGGGTACAGCACAAGTACTGGTACCGTTCTCGTAGAACCGGCAATACAAGAAACAAGCCGTGTAGGCTATGTAGGTCATTTAGCGTTACCCAGGGTGCACCAACTGGGAGGCGACCTACTTTTACACCCCACGCCACACTTCGAAAGCTTGATGTTATGGTCATGTTATTGTTCAGTAGAAAATTTCATGGACTATTTGACCAATCGAATAATTTATTTTAAATTATTCTATTTTGTTATTAACGAACAAACTGAGCAACAACTCACAAACAAACAATACCAGCTACCGTGATTGCAAGTTCGTTCTTGCTAAGGAACTAGACGTACGGCTTTGTATGTGTTGTTAGAAATTTTTCATTTTTCCCACTATAAAGGTCATTGAACCGAGGAAAAATTAGGAATTTCTAACCGCAGCGTGTCATACTAGTTACACCAACACTGCTTGTTTGATTTCGTGGGATAATTGCTACTATGTTCGTTACTTCGTTTACTAACTTTTGTACATTTTGTACTTTCGTACTTGGATTTGTCTATTTGAAAGGATATCTTATTTAAACAATTAACTTTGAGTAATGGAGTCAACGGCAACACAAATGTTAACTTGCTTTGCTATGCTTGCAATACGTTTACTTCAACGAAACAATACACTGACAGAGGAAATTTAGGCAAGTAAATAGCGCGCGGTAATTCCCCAAGGTATAAATTATTTGCGGGAATCCCCGAATATGAAAAAAATCGCAAGTTAGTGCTGTGCAATACCAAAAATTACTGTAAGGAAAAGTAGGCATCGAAATACCAACTCATATTTCGATAAACTCGATTTATATACACAGCTAAAAATTTGAACCTAAATTTTAAACTTTTTTGGACTACATATATGACCAAACCAAATTTGGATTCAAATTCAATATAGACCAGTTTTCATGAAATTTGGCTAAATGAATCGGGTTTCAATTATAAACAAGAAATGTTTTAACAATTTTTTAAAGATAAAATAAATTTTTTGTCCGTTGGCGGGAATTCGAACCAAGACTCCCCGCATCATGCCCGTCTGCTCTACCACTGAGCTACATCACACACATAAATGTTGTTGGCAAAATTCAATCTTGAATAAGCTTTCAAAAATAAATTTGAATGTTCAAACACAAAAGTTTACATTTTAGACCGAAAAGTTTTAAGAATAAAACTAAAAAAATGTGGCAGCTGGTAGGATTCAAACGAAAACGCTCAGGAGTCACAGCCGACTGCTCTACCGCTGAGCTATGACGCACATGAAAATCTTGTGGGCAAAATTCAATTATATTCAAACAAAACAAAAATAAAAAATTTAGACTGCTTTTTCATTTAGATTTTAAATCGAAACCAAAAGAAATTTAAAATCTTTGTAGGTATTTGGACGGTTTGAAATATTGTACAAAAAGGTTTGAAAAATTGATTAAACTTTATACGGGTTTAAAATTTAGGATCATTTTTTTAGCCGTGTAATTTCATAATTTCCAACTCTAAAGAGCAGATTCAACATGGATAGAAAAGAAAGCCCGCTGAGCAAAATTATCCACATTTTTATCCTCTTTTTTGGGAAGCGCTATCCAGTAATTTTTCAAGAAATTATCAGAAGATGGTTAGCAGAGTAACTACTGATGACGTAATCATCATCTATACTCCCCCACCCCCATGTCATCGAAAATAAGCAAACCAAAGACCCCAATAGTGATGACGTAATACTTGAACGGCCCCTTTCCTGAATTTTCCACAAAGCGAAATTTGTGAAAAAAGTAATTTTTACTGAAATTTGCATTTTTCATGGTGGACGATATTTATTTCATGTCCCTTTACTACGTACATGACTATTTATGTACATATACATATGTATGTATGTGGCTAAAAGTATGTTTAAATAATTGGTTACATATGTTGACGAGATTATACCAACCAATAATAATGACCAAATACTTGCCAAACAGGCGCAGCGGCCTTTTTAGTTTTTTGATCTGCGAAAAAACTTTCGGAACTTAATTTTTATTCTTGAACGATAAAATATGGCTCAAAATAACGTTTACTGTCGAGCAAAAATATAAAACTCAAGGGTAAGTATTATTTCCTCTCAAAATAATAAAACTTAACAAATAAGTTTTACTTTTGATCAAAAAAATAAAACTCAAAAAGTGATCATTATATTATACCGAACAATTGTTATTGTTAAATAGAAGGAATTTTGTCACTTTAAATTGTTATGGAATGCACAGCCAACAATGACAAAAGGAAACTTTTTTAATTCCCATACAAAAGGTGAAAAGCTTTGACGGAAAAATTTGTCGAGCCAACTGGCGTCAATTGGAGATATCGCGTGTTCTCAGATCTGCCTCCACCTGGTCCTGCCATCGGAAAAGTGGCCTCCCTCTTCCTGGGCCGGAGCGTCTTCGTTCATTCGCACCACGTGACCAAGCCAGCGAAACCGCTGGGTTTTAATTCGCTGAACTATGTCGACGTCTGCGTAAAGCTCATACAGCTCATCATTATAATGCTGCTTCCAAGGTATACAAAGTCCCTTACTATCTCGAAATTATTGCTGCCAACAGTGGGATTTCTAATTTGGAGTAGGCAGAAGTTACGGCGCGGTTGTTGAGGCCAATGATGTCGATGTCGTCGGCATACGCCAACAGTTGTACGCTCTTGTAATATATTGTTCCAGCGCGATTAAGTTCTGCAGCTTGAATTAATTTCTCCAAGATCAAATTAAAGAAATCGCACGATAGGGGGTCGCCCTGCTTGAAACCTCGCTTAGTTTCGAACGGCTCGGAGAGGTCCTTCCCAATTCTGACCGAGCTGGTGGTGTTGCACAGCGTCATTTTGCACAGCCGTATAAGTTTTGCTGGGAAACCAAAATCAGACATAGTGGCATATAGGCAACTCCTTTTCGTGCTGTCGAAGGCGGCTTTAAAATCAACAAAGAGATGGTGTGTGTCGATCCTTTTCTCACGGGTTTTTTCCAAGATTTGGCGTATTGTAAAAATCTGGTCGATGGTAGATTTACCAGGCCTGAAGCCACACTGATAAGGTCCAACGCCGTACCAGCCCATCGGTAATTGCTTGACTCTGTCACGATGTCCGGACGGGTCACGTTCAGATCCTCTGTTGTGCATGACATAATTGGCTCTGTGGTCGCACAAGCTCCATTGTTAAGACTATGCTAATCTGGAGCATTGCCAATTTGTGGCTGTGTGTCGATCCTTTTCTCACGGGTTTTTTCCAAGATTTGGCGTATTGTAAAAATCTGGTCGATGGTAGATTTACCAGGCCTGAAGCCACACTGATAAGGTCCAACGCCGTACCAGCCCATCGGTAATTGCTTGACTCTGTCACGATGTCCGGACGGGTCACGTTCAGATCCTCTGTTGTGCATGACATAATTGGCTCTGTGGTCGCACAAGCTCCATTGTTAAGACTATGCTAATCTGGAGCATGGCCAATTTGTGGCTGGCTCTGTCTTTGAGGGATGCATACCCACTTTTTCCGCCCATCCAACCACCTCCCTTCACAAATTAAAGACACGATGTGTCGACCTGTAAAGTTCAAGTTCATTATAGTGACCAGCCAAGTTCTAGTTCTAAATCGTGGGAAGGAATGCCTCGTAGATAGTGTTTGTAGATGTCTGAAGGAAACACATTCCCTGAGTCAGTGAGACCTAAGTATATCAACCACTCTTGACCATTAGAAACGAATAAAAGACAGAGCCATAGATAAGCTGTCATCCTGTCTATTTTATTATGTGTACAAAATTTACCCCAACCGACGCCAAATTGACCTCAACATGACCCCAAAATTATTAAAAAATGACCAAGAAAAATTATCCTACAATGACCACAAAATGATCCCAAGAAATTATCCTGAAATGACCCCAAAATTACCACAAAACTTCCCTAAAATTACCAAAAAAAAACTATCCTAAAATGACCACCTAATTATCCTACAATGACCCCAAAAATATATCACAAATCGACCCCAAAATTATCCTTAAATGACCCCAATATGCCCTCAAAATAAAAATGTTTTAACCTTATCACCTACTAATCAGATCATAAGAAAAAAAAAAAAAACAATTGTTACAAAAATAGCTTTCGAATTTTTCCAAGCACACCAAAACATAACAATTATCACACTTATAATAGTCATTGAGGTGAATTTTGTTATGTTTCAAGAATAGGGCTGTTAATCAAAAAAATAAAACTCAAAAGTTGTGAATTAGTTGTAATTTATATAGGATTCACTCAAACTTTTTTCAATCATTGTAGATTTCGGTTGAGCATGAAGTGACATGCCCATTCATGTACTTGAAACTGTTCTACGATAGGGGGAAGTCTTTGAGTTTTTACCTTAAAAATACAAAAATAATCATTATTGGGGGTCCCTGATTATAATGTTTTAAGTACTTTTGGTTTAGAAACAAAGCCGGAAAAGTATTAAATTCATTACTTTTTAGCATTAAATTAAGTCCGGTGGTTAGTTCTTCAGAGCACGCGGTTCGTCGCTATCATTTAAAACAAAGATGCAATTTGACCCTGGCAAGCATAAGTACTCGATGGCTTGATAGTAGACTTCTCCGTTCAGCATTCAATAAATTGTGAGTTCAACTCTCGGTGAAGGCAATATAATAAAACTGTGTAATTTTTTTTTTGTTTTTTTGCCAGAGAGAATCTTCGACTGAATTCTTCTCTCTCTTAATTAGACCAAACATGGTATTAATTTAATACTTTTCGGCGTTGTTATATATAAACACCAAAATGGTATTAGAGTTAGACTTTTCTTTTTACTGTGTATTAAACGGCCAAAATCGCCTAGGCGGTTAAGCGTCAATAAATGACGTAAGCCAAGATTAGTTTGATATATAATCAACAACCCTGTTGCAAAAAATAAACCGAAACTTTCGCAAAATCGCGGGTAACTTAATTATTTAGTACCTGGGTGACCGAGTTTGCTCGGTATTTCTCGAATTCGTCACCAAATCTTACCGACAGTAAAAGCTTTTCAAAATAGATTTAAAAATACCAAGTAGGTGGCAACCCGGTAAGACACCCAAGTGTCTACTGGGCGAATTTCTACCGCTAAAGAAGGTGTAGGATATATTAGTAAATATTGTAGCATACGCACTGTACAGTAGGGTGTCCCGTCCAGGTATGAGAAAAATTTATTTTTGAGACACTATATCGCAAAAGGTGTCAAAATTTGCGTATTTGAATAAGTTGTATTTGTTTTTAACTTTTGAAAGCCATTTCGTAATCTGCTAGCAAACACACAAGTTTTAAGGGGTATTGGTGTAAGGGATCAGAGCTATTTTTTTTTATTTGGTCTCATCTGACCAGATAACCGCGCCTTAGGTTTATCAGTGCAAGTTTAAACTTTAGTGCGAGTTTAAACTTAGTTTAAACGGTCAATTTGTATGGGATAAATTCTAGTCAACTTTGTCTGTGGTTTAAACTTGCACTGAAAAACCGGGCTTTAGTTATAAAACATTTCTACTTCAACGAGATTTCCACAATACTGGACCCCAATTTGAATCAGTTAAAAAAAAATGCTTTTCAGCAAATTCTAGCCTTGTTTTTTCATTTCTGCATCGGACATTGCCTTCAGCCCTACTCTGTGAAGCATCCTCTGTACAATCTTTACTAATATATCCTACACCTTCTTTAGTGGTAGAAATTCGCCCAGTAGACAATAGTGGCACCCACTTGGGTGTCTTAACGGGTTGCCGCCTAATTGGTATTTTTAAAATCTATTTGAAAAGCTTTTACTGGAGCCTACTTGGTATTTGTTTTCACAAGTGTTGTTCGTATTTCATACCGCATACGTTAGTTCGCCAATTTTCACGCTTCACACAATAAAATATATTTATGTAGTGTTAACTAAAATTAATTAAACGTATTTTATTAGAATTTAGATACTGAGTTCAAAATGTGTCCTTTGTAACCATGCTAGACCATCTTGAAAAATCAAAATTCTTCAATCAAATTTTTGGTTATTTCTCATTTGAATGGGAAATAACGCAAAGTTTGTGTTATTGCCGTTTGGGTTTCAGCACCCCTTTTATAAGTTGGCTCCGTTGTAATAGTTTATGCCTTTAAAAATGACTTATACAAAATATATATGTAGTGTTATGTAAATTTTTATTGGAAACACAAATATTAGTTATTCCAATATGTGAACCAGTTGACAAAATCCTGTTTTAGACATAATTCATTATAATATATAGATATATGTATTAATATTGAAATTTATAACTTAGGCAAATCCAAATCCTTCCGAGCATTCATGAATCGCTTTTAGTAAGCTGCTTCGTAGTTTTTCATATGATTTATACATTGGCAAATCCAACTGATTAAAGCTGCAAGAATTAAAAAAATAAACTGTCAGACATTAATTTGAAAAATATTAAATAAAATCAGTTTGTGAAGCAATATCCCTATAAGCCCACACAGAGCCAAAAATGCCTAATAAAATTAATAAGATTGTCTTTATGAACGGTTTTCAGGCTCAGGGGTAGTCAAGACGGCGGAAACGAAAAAAAAACCATACGCAAATCTATTTGGTTTAATGAGGAAATTCTTATTGATATTATCAAGTGCAATTTCTTCTTTTTTCTTTGCGATTTCTTTTTATATGTGTTATTAATAAGAAAATCTTCTCGAAATTTCTGTCAAAATATTGAAAAAAAGCTGAAAGAGAAAAACTTCTTATTTTAATAAGATGATCTTAGGGTTCCTAACAATAAGATTTGACTTATTAATGTTTTCAAAGGAAAATCTTGCAGAAAACGGACTGATTTCTTAGGGTTCCTAACAAGAAGATTCGACTTATTAATGTTTTCAAAGGGAAAACATATTTCCGCATAATTGTATGTGTTAATAAGACGATCTTAGGGTTCCTAACAAGAAGATTTGACTTATTAATGTTTTCAAAGGGAAAACATATTTCCGCATAATTGTATGTGTTAATAAGACGATCTTAGGGTTCCTAACAAGAAGATTTGACTTATTAATGTTTTCAAAGGGAAATCTTGCATCATCATCAGCAGACATCATGTAGAACAATTATACGCTGAGAAGCAGAAGTACCCGATGGCTCGATGGTAAGCACCTGTGTTCAGCATTCAATATGTGGTTAGTTCGATTCGCGGTGGAGGCAATATGGCAAGTGTGGAAGGCAATGTAAGGAAGAGTGCGGTGAGATGGCTTGAAGGAAATATAAAAAGGCAACATAAGAAGGTAAAGGCAATACAAGAGAAATCTAAAACTGAATCGTAACTGATAATCTGAAGTTCTCGAAGACAATATAAGAACTCTGAAATATAATTTTTATTTTCTTCTCAATAATATGTGATTTCATTTTGAAAACATTAATAAGTCGAATCTTCTTGTTAGGAACCCTAAGAAATCAGTTCGTTTTCTGCAAGATTTCCCTTTGAAAACATTAATAAGTCAAATCTTATTAACACATACAATTATGCGGAAATCTGTTAATAAGTCAAATCTTCTTGTTAGGAACCCTAAGATCGTCTTATTAACACATACAATTACGCGGAAATATGTTTTCCCTTTGAAAACATTAATAAGTCGAATCTTCTTGTTAGGAATCCTAAGAAATCAGTACGTTTTTTGCAAGATTTCTCTTTGTAAAGATTAATAAGATTTTCTCTTCAAAAATAAAAAGAACTTCTTCTTGAAGAAAATCTATAGAGATATCATATGACTTTTGTTCTATTTTATTAGGCAGTGTTGGCTCTGTGCATAATTAGGGTTTGCAGCAGGCAATAAAACAGGGATGAACATATCCTTAAAAAATTAAAGTCCCAATAGAAAAATTTTCTGTATTTTTACTTCATACGAACAGGATTGAAGAAATAAGTTACGACGAGAGTAAAATTTTTTTCCAACCCAGCGGTGAAGGGTGAAGGTCTTTGTTGTACACAGAATATGTATAAAGAAGGACCAAGACTGTCTATAAGGACAAGTGTGAGTCCTAAAGGGTCACATGATTATGCATAATCCGAAAACAAATACTCGATAATATATTTTTTCCAACAACTTTTCACTGAAACCAACATTTTTACTTCCGCCTTCGGATTATTGATATCGAAGTCTCCCGACATTGTTGGAAGACGTTTCTGTAGTTTCTTGCGATTATTTTTATTCAAATATATAATAAATATAAACGCGATATTTCGGGACGAAAAAAAGGCGCGAGAGGCCCATGTGAAGCCCACACTCAAAGTGTTGGCGCGGCGAAGTAGTTCCGACTACCTCATACATTACCTATTTAGCCTTAATGTCATTTGTATTCATACTATTTGTGCAACCATGTAACATTCTCTCATTGTATTTGTATTCTCCCATGTCAATTACATTGCATATTCTCAGTTCAGTTCTATGTAAACCTTTAACGTGAAATGTCATTAAATCGTCTATACATAAAACTCAAAGTGTCCTCGTTTTAATAGGTTATGGGCCCAGATCAATCGCAATAATTTCGGTGTTTTTTAAATTGAAGAAAAAATAGACATCCCGCGGCGTGAAATAAGAAAGCTAAACGCTTTACTTGAAGCGATAAATATAAAAAATTGTGCGAAGAAAATATAAAAAATTCTCGACGAAGATTGCAAAATGGCGGGAGTCGTTCGTATCGAGCCGCTAAACGCGGAAAACTACGATACTTGGAAATTACAAATGCGCGCGATTCTAATAAAAAATGACCTGTGGGGTTACGCAAATGGGGACAAAACCTGCCCGACCGAAGCATCAGCAGCTGCATTGTGGAAAACCAACGATGAAAAGGCCTGTGCTGATATAATGTTGTCGATAAGTGCTTCAGAATTAAATCAAATCGCTACGTGTACAAATTCACAAAAAATGTGGCAAAAATTACAAGCGACATACGAGTCAAAAGGTCCCGCTCGTAAAGCGACATTATTGAAGAGAGTAGCACTCTCACGTATGAAAGAAGGCAACACAGTAAGAAACCACCTAAATGAATTCTTCGATGCTGTCAGCAAATTAAAAGAAATCGGCGTCGAAATTGGTGATGAGTTACTCGCAATTTTGTTGCTATATAGCTTACCAAACTCATATGAGACATTCCGTTGCGCGCTTGAAACTCGCGACGATTTGCCAAAGCCAGAAGTTCTGCGCGTAAAAATTATAGAAGAGTGGGAATCACGAAAAGCACAAGACGAACGAAGCGACAGCGATGCTTTATATGTCAGAGATGCACATAAACCAAATACGTACAACAAAAACAAACACAACAACGATCGGCAAAGCAATAGAAAGGGCGCGCAAAATAAACGAAATTTTTCCTGTTACAAGTGCGGTAAGAGCGGCCACTATGCCAAAGACTGTCGGTCCAAGAGTCAATACAAACAAAGTGCAAACAAAAGTGAAGAGAAAAATTCCTCGTTAAGAGCAAATGAATCTGTTTTTCTGTGTCCAAGTGGAAATGAAAATTGGTGTTTAGACAGTGGGTGTACCTCTCACATGAGCGCTGACAAAAACAATTTTATCGAGATGGCTGAGCTTAACCAAGTGCTGAATTTAGCAAACAACAACTGCACAAAAATCACTGGCACAGGTGACGTGAAAGTAAAGGTAAATGAAAATGGTTTTGATAAGAACATAACATTGAGGAATGTGCTTTATGTCTCGGATCTGCGTACAAATTTACTTTCGGTGTCTAAAATGACAGATAAAAATTATGAAGTGCACTTTCGAAAAAATGATGCAATAGTTATTGATCAAAACGAAAATGTATTGTTTACTGTGGAACGAAGTGGAAATCTATACTTTATGAAGAGCAACGTAAACAGCTCATTTATGTCTCAAGCTAAAAGCGATATAAATTTATGGCACTGTCGTATGGGCCATTTGAACGAAAGGGACTTGAAACAAATGGCAAAGAACAGTGATGTACACGGGTTGAAAATAAATCCCAGAGACGATTTACCGGCATGTGAAGTGTGTGTGAACCAGAAACAAACACGTATAGCTTTTCCCAAGAGTGATGATAATCGCACCAAAGACTTATTAGAAATTGTGCACACCGACGTGTGTGGCCCTATGCGGCGTACCTCAAATGGAGGCAAAAATTATTTCGTAACTTTTATAGACGATAAATCGCGCTGGTGTGAAATTTATTTTATCAAACAAAAATCCGAGGTGTTAGAAGCGTTTAAAAAGTTCAAGAACGCGGCAGAGACATACACTGGAAAGCCGCAAAACGCATCTTAAGGTACCTAAATGGCACAAAAGACCGCGGCCTTCTCTACCAACAAACCAATGAGCAACTCTATGGCGTCGTCGATGCGGATTGGGGTTCCAACTCAATAGATCGACGATCATACAGTGGATATGCGTTCATATTGGCGGGCGCAGCAATCAGCTGGGAGGCACGCAAACAACGCACAGTGGCACTCTCCAGCACCGAAGCCGAATACATGGCTATGACAGAAGCGACGAAAGAAGCGATGTATCTCCAAAGCATATTTAAAAACTTGGCTATACCATGTAAAAGCGTAACGTTATTCAACGATAGCCAAAGCGCACAAAAGCTTGTTCAGAGTCTAGGTTATAGCTCGCGCACGAAACACATCGACGTGCGCCACCACTTTATCAAAGAATGTCACAAAAGCGGAAAAATCGTACTCAAGTATATGCCGACCGAGGAAATGCCAGCAGACGTCCTCACCAAAAGTTTAAGTAGCATCAAGCACCTCAAATGCTCAACAGCACTAGGCATCACAGGTAGTCTCACTCCTTCGAGGGGAGGTGTTGGCGCAGCGAAGTAGTTCCGACTACCTCATACATTACCTATTTAGCCTTAATGTCATTTGTATTCATACTATTTGTGCAACCATGTAACATACTCTCATTGTATTTGTATTCTCACATGTCAATTACATTGCATATTCTCAGTTCAGTTCTATGTAAACCTTTAACGTGAAATGTCATTAAATCGTCTATACATAAAACTCAAAGTGTCCTCGTTTTAATACAAAGAATTAAGTTTTATTTATGATTTGGCGAAAAAAATTACCAAAAAGTTTATAAATTTCCAAAAAATTTTAAAACAAATCTCCTGGTCCGGCAAGCTATCAGATAAATTGATAAATTATGCTAACTAACACAGTTCATGTCAAAGTAAAAATACTTTGATTTTTTTGTATCATCCCAGCAAACACCCTGCAGCGAAAGCAACTAGTTGAAAACTACTTTGCAACTAGTTGGTGCAGCGGGCCCAACTAGTCAGTGTTTTGTCTTTTTCCATATAAGCAACTGGTATTTTTTACGTGTTGATGTCCTACGAAATGTCAATTGTCAGATCTCGACCAAAACATACCAGTCATCTACTAGTCATGATATACTAGAATTATACGAGTTGTAAATACCAGTCCCATACTAGTTCAACCTGGACTAGAATGATTTCCATAAAATGAACTACTTCCCACACTAATCCAAAAAGGACTAGTATGTGACTATTATATTTCATACTAGTCCTTTTTGTAGAAAGTATTTAACCTGGACTAGTATGATTTCAACCAGAATTTTCATGACTAAGGCAGTCCGCAGAAGAGGCGCATTGTCATAGACGCGTCCCTGCAGCAAAAGTATCTAGCGTAAAAGTAACTTTACCCTCGTGAAGGGTGGATACTTTGCCGCGGTACGAGGGCTTAAGTCGATAGCCCCTGGGCTACGCTGCCCTTGTGATCATAGCTCCGCACGGCACTTTATCACGAGAGCAGCCTAGCCTCTCTGGCGCGACGACAAAGATCTTCCGCAAATCGCGGCTGTATTTGAACGGAGCCTCTCTGATACCGGGTCGCCTCATAGAGTAAGCATGGCCTTACCGCGGTACGGGGCTCTGCCGCGGCGGACGACACATTTTCCCCTACTCTTCCCTTGACCCTAATCTGGCCTTGTCCGGCGATGGGTCGTACGAACAAGATGAACTCAAATAACGTAAATAAAAACGAAAAACATAAAAAACAAACAACGCCAAATTTCACTCCTCAGCAGAGGATAGCTATGGAGTAGCAAGCGAGAAAGCAACAACAACGCCGGAGGACAACCTCCGCTCCACAATCAAGGGGGAAATCGATAGCGATGGCAACTACGAGTCGGTCAACCAAACCTCTATCGAGTAAGATTGACTTGATGGGAGCTAGCACCAGTGCGGTTGCCAACGCAGTTAAGCGGACAACGGCGGATGCTAAACTCCCATCAACCGCTGATACGAAAACCAGCATCTTTACGTCTGTGGCAGCGGTCTCACGACCTGGCCTCGGAGTTTCGAAGGAGAAGGAAGCTGCAACTGAAATTTCGGCAAAGGGAGCGACCGCGATGGCAACTATGGGTCCGCACTCCCGGGAGACATGTCCCCGGCACTTCTCATACCACGAGAAAAGATTGGCTGCAAAGATCCTGAAGAGGTATGAAGGGGTACCGCAGGAATCGCTGTCGCCGAATTCCAGTAAATCGGTAGAGCTAGCGAAAGCTGTGATACCGGATTTCCAAAATACTTACATGCCAAAGAGGTTAAAAGTTAACCCTTTCAAGCGCCAGAGATCGGACCTGGAGTTAAATCCCCCCCCCAAGCGGCATCAGAATAACCCTGGAGCGGGAAAACTTAGCTTTGCTGAGGTAACCAAGGACAGGATACTTTTTTATGGATATTTTCCATGTGACGATTTAGTGACTTGATGGAAGCATGATAAAGACCACACGTTTTGCATGTATGACTTGGAGCAAGTATTGGCTTTCACGTACATGTTTTGAATACCACTTAATGTCTGGGAAATCAGGAAGATCTTGTTCACCTGGCCCAACATATTTTTCGGTGACGTCATAGCCATCAATTACCATTGAACTCCATACTTCAGCTAATACATTTACATACAAACATACAAACATTTCCTGCAAATTCGAAATTAGATTTCTCTAAGTATTCATCAATTGTAATGCCAAAATGGTCATGAGGCAATATTAAACCAGCCAGTTCCCGACTAAGAGGAGCCATTCTGCGCTCTACTCTGTTATACGCACTAGAGCCCTGCATGAATGGATTCAAACTTTCAGTACAATAGAATACAGTAAATTTGAATTTTCCATTTGAAGAACCAAAAAACTCTGCCTTGAATATTTTATATTTTGAATATTCACTTTGCCTAAAATTTTCAAAATTGAAAAAAAAAAGAATATGAATGAATGACTTATAGAGCGTGATCTCTGTTCTTCGAGAGAGGACTTTACTTCTCAATTGCCTACTCAGTCCAAAGTAGCACTTGATATTATTTTTGGTGTTAATCCTGGTTCCCAAATAGACGAAGTCCATCACAGTTTCAAATTTGTAACTTTCAACAGTGACGTGGCTGCCAAGGCGCAGGTGCGCCGATTCTTTCTTT
The DNA here is from genome assembly GCA_964058755.1 of Campiglossa producta. Taxonomy (NCBI): domain Eukaryota; kingdom Metazoa; phylum Arthropoda; class Insecta; order Diptera; family Tephritidae; genus Campiglossa; species Campiglossa producta. The sequence continues at coordinate 30,989,737 of CAXKVI010000005.1, read as the reverse complement.
GATGACAGCAAATACTTCGTCTTGTCCTCGTTGACCGCAAGACCCACTTTTTTCGCTTCCTTATCCAGTCCAGAGAAGGCAGCGCTTACGGCGCGGTTGTTAAGGCCAATGATATCAATATCATCGGCATACGCCAGCAATTGCACGCTCCTGTAATAGATTGTACCATTGCGGTTTAGCTCTGCTGCTCGAATTATCTTCTGCAGCATCAGGTTGAAGAAATCGCACGAAAGGGAGTCACCCTGTCTGAAGCCTCGTTTGGTTTCAAATGGCTCAGAGAGGTCCTTCCCGACTCTGACGGAGCTGTTAGTACTGCTCAACGTCATTTGGCAAAGCCGTATAAGCTTTGCAGGGAAGTCAAATTCAGACATGGCGGCATACAGGCAACTGCTTTTTGCGCTGTCAAAAGCGGCTTTGAAATCGACAAAGAGATGGTGTGTGTCGATTCTTTTATCATGGGACTTCTCCAGGATTTGGCGTATCGTGAAAATCTGGTCGATGGTAGACTTACCAGGTCTAAAGCCACACTGATAAGGTCCAATCAGCTTGTCTACGATGGGCTTCAGTCTTTCACACAACACGCTAGAAAGAACCTTATATGCGATATTAAGAAGGCTGATTCCGCGGTAGTTGGTGCGTTTAGCGGGATCGCCTTTCTTGTGGATTGGGCAGAGCACACTTAAATTCCAATCTGGAGGCATGCACTCGCCTGACCATATTCTGCATAAGAGCTGATGCATGCTTTTTACCAGCTCCTCGCCTCCGTGTTTGTACAGCTCTGCGGGAAGTCCGTCTTTTCCAGGCGCTTTGTTGTTTTTGAGCCGGGATATAGCTTTCTTCACTTCGTCATAGTCAGGTGGTGCGACGACTTTTCCATCGTCAGGGATTGGGGTATCGGGTTCGACGTCTCCCTCGCAATTTAGCAGTGAGGAGAAGTGCTCCCTCCATAATTTAAGTACACTCTGTACGCCGGTTACCAGGTCGCCATTGTTGTCCTTACAGGAACTTGCCACGGTCTTAAAACCTTCCGTCATCCGCCGGATCTTTTCATAGAATTTTCGGGCATCATTCCTGTCAGCCAGCATCTCAAGCTCCTCACACTCACGCCTTTCGGCCTCACGTTTCTTTTTTCTGAAAAGGCGTCTCTCTTCCTTCTTTGCCTCACGATAGCGTTGCCATACACTGCGGGTTGCACCCGTTCGCAACGTCTCCCTGTAGGCAGCGTCCTTTTTGTCCGAGGCAGTGCTGCATTCCTCATCGTACCAGTTGTTTTTGCGGGCTCGCTGGAACCCTATAGTGGCCTCAGCGGCGGTACGTAATGAGTGAGAGATATGCTCCCATTGCTCGGTTGCATCGTTAGGTCGAGGATTGCTCTCCGATAGCAGGTGTGAGAGTCGAGTGGAGAAATTGTCAGCTGTCTGTGTCGTGCGCAGCTTCTCGACGTCAAACTTTCCATCCGTTACTGTGCGCACTTTCTTTGCTACACAGAGGCGTGTGCGTATCTTGGCTGCAACAAGATAAGGGTCCGAGTCGATATTGGGACCACGCAGGGTACGCACGTCCAGAACGGTGGAGCTATGCCTGCCGTCGATCATGACATGATCAATCTGGTTTCTTGGTCTTTGATCAGGAGACAGCCAGGTGGCTTTGTGTATTCGTTTATGCTGGAACCTGGTACTACTGACGACCATATTGCGAGCAGCGGCGAAGTCAATCAACCTAGTGCCGTTGGGGGATGTTATATCAAGGAGACTAAATTTTCCAACTGTTGGACCAAAGACTCCTTCCTTGCCCACCTTCGCATTAAAGTCGCCGAGCACGATTTTGATATCATGTTGGGGGCAGCGATCATAAGTCTGTTCAAGTTTATCGTAGAAGGAGTCCTTCTCTGCGTCGTCCGTCAACTCAGTCGGCGCATAGACGCAGATAAATGTTATGTGGAAAAACCTCGCCTTGATGCGGATCGCAGCGAGACGCTCGTCCACGGGGGTGAACGCTAGTACTTGGCGGCGAAGTCTCTTTCCCACCACGAATCCTACACCACGCGCTTTGCCGCGTGTCTGGCCACTGTAGTATACGTCAAAAGGTCCGATGGTCGTCTTTCCTTGTCCCGTCCATCGCATTTCCTGCAGGGCGGTGATGTCAGCCTTTGCGTTAACGAGGACATCAACCAGTCGGGCAGCGGTACCATCCCTTGAAAGGGTCCGGACATTCCAGGTACATGCCCTAATATCCTTCTCATTATCCTGTGTTCGTTTTGCCGGGTCGTCAACATTAAAGGGGGTTCTCATCCGAGGCTTGATTTTTGTTCTTTTCATTGGAATGGGTTTTTACGTGGCGGGTCCCAAACCCAGCGCACAACCCGTTTTCGGGGTGTTGGAAAAGATTTACACATTTATATAGCGAGCCGCTTGCTCCAAGACAGACGCCCGCTTACAGCCGCACCTCATGGTGTACAGACGCTGCGAAAAAGACCAAATTATTTTAAATTATTCTATTTTGTTATTAACGAACAAACTGAGCAACAACTCACAAACAAACAATACCAGCTACCGTGATTGCAATTTCGTTCTTGCTAAGGAACTAGACGTACGGATTTGTATTTGTTGTTAGAAATTTTTCATTTTTCCCTTTATAGTGGTCATTGAACCGAGGAAAAATTATGAATTTCTAACCCAGCGTGTCATACTAGTTACACCAACACTGCTTGTTTGATTTTGTGGGATAGATAATTGCTACTATGTTCGTTACTTCGTTTACTAACTTTTGTACATTTTTTACTTTCGTACTTGGATTTGTCTATTTGAAAGGATATCTTATTTAAAAAATTAACTTTGGGTAATGGAGTCAACGGCAACACAAATGTTAACTTGCTTTGCTATGCTTGCAATACGTTTACTTCATGGGTCGGCAGATTTGTAAATGCAGGTGTATAAGTGAGAACGCTTATACACGCGCTGTGATCGTCCGAACTATATTTTTAACATTCGCAGACCAAACAAGCGACACCCCCACGCGATGTGGTTTCGCCCCTTGCCCAGCAACGACTAAATCATTTGGTAAACAAAGAGCACAACGTGTCTGTGCGATGAATCCAACTTGTTTGACTGATCTTAAGATCTGTGGGGCGCCGATGCTTGGTTTACTTCAACGAAACAATACACTGACAGAGGAAATTTAGGCAAGTAAATAGCGCGCGGTAATTCCCCAAGGTATAAATTTTTTGCGGGAATCCCCGAATATGAAGAAAATCACAAGTTAGTGCTGTGCAATACCAAAAATTACTGTAGGGAAAAGTAGGCATCGAAATACTAACTCATATTTCGATAAACTCGATTTATATAATTTCCAACTCTAAATAGCAGATTCAACATGGATAGAAAAGGAAGCCCGCTGAACAAAATTATCCACATTTTTATCCTCTTTTTTGGGAAGCGCTATCCAGTAATTTTTCAAGAAATTATCAGGGGGTCACTCTGTATTGCGATTCGAAAGTGAAATGCGATGCTATAAGCAAATGGTACTCTGTATTGCTATAGCATTGCTAACAGTGCTGCGTTCTGGCCTTTGGTTATTTTCTTGCTTCGGTTGGCATCACTGTTGTAAAACTAACCGCAAGTTGACAATTTTCATTGCATACTTCAAGTGAAGGCTCTTGTCCTATGCTTTTACCCATACCATTTCTTTTAATTTGGCGCCTAACTGTATGCTATGCTGCAAACACTTGTACTTGCAAAAGATATTTGTACCTATATATATTCCTTTTATGTATATTGAAATATGTGTGCATGCGTGTGCATATGCAAAATCACGTCCGTATAAACATAATTTTATTAGTTTAATTGAAGTTTTCTTACAAATTTTTGGTAATTATTTTGTAAATTTAAAAGTTAAACAAAATATTTAAAAAAAAAAAATATTTTTTTTATTAAGTATGCGAAAGAAGCGCCAAAATAAACATGTTTTTCGATAAGAAAGATAAGTATACTAATAGCTCTACAATAATTTACAAGAATATGTTTAAAAATTGAATTTTATTCAAAATTGTTTAGCGGTGCGATAACGGTTCGACTGCGTTTTGTTGTAGGAAGACAAATCCGAATGTACAAAGCAATTGACATTTCACTTTCGCGATACAGAGTGTACGCGATTCGAGAGGGACAAAATGAATGCGAAAAGGGAAAAAACAAATCCGAAAATGTCAATTTCCGTTGCGATAGTTGAGTTACAGAGTGTCGCTAAGGCAAATGCGAAAAAATTTTCTTTCGCATCGCAATACAGAGTGACCCCCCAGAAGGGGGTGTAAGAGTAGGTCGCCTCCCCGTTGGTGCACCCTGGGTAACGCTAAATGACCTACATGGCCTACATGGCTAGTTTCTTGTATTGCCGGTTCTACGAGAACGGTACCAATACTTGTGCTGTACCCATCGTGCCGAAACGACCCGGGCCGTTTTCTTATATCGACCCGGACAAGAGCAATACACTCGGGGTGACCCTGTCTGACATTTAGGCAGGACTACACCTCGCTACTACAACAACAACAACCCCCCAGAAGATGGTTAGCAGAGTAACTACTGATGACGTAATCATCATCTATATTCCCCCACCCCCCATGTCATCGAAAATAAGCAAACCAAAGACCCCAATAGTGATGACCTAATACTTGAACGGCCCCTTTCCTGAATTTTCCACAAAGTTGTAAACCTTAACAAGCAGTACTTGTATTGTATTTTTACACATCATCATCATCATTTATTGGCGTTTAACCGCCTAAGCGATTTTGGCCGTTGCATATCAAAGCACGCCAGTCATTCCTTTTTAGCGATAACTGACGCCAATTGGAAACCCCAAGGGAGTTCAAGTCATCCTCCACCTGTTGTTTCCATCTCAGTCGAGGCCTCCCCCTTCCTCTGCTGCCGAATTCAGGCGTCGATAGGAAAACCTTCTGTGCTGGAGCTTCTTTGTCCATTCGCATAACATGGCCCAGCCAGCGGAGTCTTTGGGCTTTAATTCGCTGTCAGATCTGCGTAGAGCTCGTACAGCTCATCGTGAAATCTCCGAAAGACCATATCATGTTACTTACCTCAGTCCCGTGACTCAAAATGAATTCATCGATTTATTAGGGAATGAAACTGAAAAGGCCATCGTCAGCGAAGTTAACCAAGCGGGAATATTTTCTGTAATGGCTGATACTACTCCAGACCTGTCACATCAAGATCGATTAGCTGTAAATATTCGGTATGCGCATCAAACAAATGAAGGAATTGTACCTGTTGAACGGCTTTTGAAGATGGATATCGTCCTGACTAAAAAATCAGGAAAAATTGTAACAGCTCTTCAGTCGATGGGAATTTCCATAAAAAACATTGTTTTCCAATCTTATCATTTTGCAAAAAACATGTGTGGAAAGTTTAAAGGCACGCAGCAAAAATTAGTGGAAAAATGTGAAAAACGTATTCCCTATATTCCATGTCATGCTCATAGAATCAACATATTGGTTGAAGCTTCATGCAATGCAAGCTGTTTGATTAAAGAATTTTTTAATGTTTTAGAAGCTTTGTATGTTTTTTTTCTGGAAGTACGAAACGTTTCTTGAGTTTGCGTGAAGAGTTAGAGTTAGGTAATATTGAAAATTCATTGCAGTTGAAGAATTTGTCAAAAACACGATGGACTTTCAGGCTTGTTAAAAAAAATTTTGGACTTCGATTTTAAAAGCTCATTATTTTTTTGCAAAAATATAAAAATACGTGACAAGAGATAGAAATAAATCAGAACGAAATCAAACACTGAAGATGGTGGATCGCCGAAACCGGTTTTTTATAAAACCAAAATTGACAAGGGATGACGAAAAACACAATGCTACAAAAAAAAAAAAAATTGAATACACTTTTGAAGCGACCTAGTAGATATTGTTCATCTGGTCGAGTTATCCACGAAACACCCTTCAGAGGATTTGTAACACCCCCAAAATCTGGATTCAAGGCCAAAAAACCGTTTTTTAGAGTTTTCGTTGAAAAAAAAATCATTAAAAATTTAATTTTCAACCGATTTTAAAGTTCTCAACGGTTTTTTACAGAGAATTATTGACACTTTCGAAATATGTATAGTGTTTTGCAGTCATATAAACTTCATATTCCTTATTAAATTCGCGAAATTAATTACACGGGATCATTCGCTCCAAAAAAAAAAAAAATAAAATGTGCGATAGACGCAACCTGTTTTGTTACGTGTGTGGTTGGGTTCAGGGGTTGTGCCACTGGCATGGGTGGGTCGGCCCTCAAAAGTAAGTGAGGGTCGGAGATACATTTGGACTCGATTGGGGCACACTAAATTGGTCAACGTAGGATTTTTCAAACTTTGACGCTCAAAGCCAAATGTACAAAGTCGGGACATCAGAGCTCGTTTAAGAGGTATGGTTCCTTGCCCAAAGTATCTTATTTTTATCCCTAAAACACGATTTTCCTGGTCACTTGGGCGATTTTGAAATGGACCCGCTTTATTACACACAGTACCCCTATAGGGCGCTTGGGACCAAAATGTTAGATTTTGGATTAAGTAGCATATCTTGAAAACTTGAAGTCCTTTTCAAAAAACAAAAACTGGTAAAATGAAGTAGTGAATGCCTCTCGATGGCACATGCCCAAAGATGTTCATTCATTGTCAATTAGTGGCAAAAAAATGACGTCGAAACCGGAAAACCGGATGAAATTTCCTATAATTTCAACTTCTGGCTTAAAAAACATATCATACTTTTTTCAAATGATTAAAACACTATATATATATATTTCGAAAGTGCCAACAATTCTCTGTCTAAAAACGTTGAGATTTTTAAAATCGGTTGAAAATTGGATTTTTAATGAATTATTTTTTAAGAAGAAACTGAAAAAACGGTTTTTTGGCCTTAAAACCAGATTTTTGGGGTGTTAGAAACTTTTTAATGGACGTTTCGTGTATAACTCGACCAGATGAACAATCTCTGCTAGGTCGCGTCAAAAGTGTAAAATGGCTGTAGCACTGTGAAATCGTTCCAATATACATTTATATAATGGTTCATTTTAATTTAAAAATTTTTCGCAGTTATATTTTTTTTCGCAGTTATATTAAATTTCCTTCGATACTCGCCGTTGGCATCACGGGAAGGACCATAAATCTTCCGGAGAACTTTTCTCTCAAATACTCCAAGGGCCATCTCATCTTCTCTTGACATTGTCCATGAATCTGAGCCATACATCAGGACAGGTATGATGAGAGACTTATAGAGCGTGATCTTTGTTCTTCGAGAGAGGACTTTACTTCTCAATTGCCTAGTATGTAGAGTGATTCTCCGCTGGATTTCTAGACTGATATTATTTTCGGTGTTGATACTGGTTCCCAAATAGACGAAGTCCCTCACAGTTTCAAGTTTGTAACTATCAACAGTGACATGTCTGCCAAGGCGCAGGTGCGCCGATGCTTTCTTTGAAGACAGCAAATACTTCACGGCAAGACCCACTTTTTTCGCTTCCTTATCCAGTCCAGAGAGGACAGCGCTTACGGCGCGGTTGTTAAGGCCAATGATATCAATATCATCGGCATACGCCAGCAATTGCACGCTCTTGTAAAACATTGTACCATCGCGGTTTAGCTCTGCTGCTCGAATTATCTTCTCCAGCATCAGATTGAAGAAATCGCACGAAAGGGAGTCGCCCTGTCTGAAGCCTCGTTTGGTTTCAAATGGCTCAGAGAGGTCCTTCTGGCGGAGCTGTTGGTATTGCTCAACGTCATTTGGCAAAGCCGTATAAGCTTTGCATGGAAGTCAAATTCAGAAATGGCGGCATACAGGCAACTCCTTTTTGCGATGTCAAAAGCGGCTTTGAAATCGGTTTTTACGTGGCGGGTCCCAAACCCAGCGCACAACCCGTCTCCGGAATTTTGATAAAAATATTCACACATTTATATAGCGAGCGCTTGCTACAAGACAGACACCCGTTTGCAGCCGCACCATGTGGTGAACAGACGCTGCGAAAAAGACCTCGGTGAGCCCTTAAACCAAGTATGTCAGAGTGGCCCCACCGGGGCTCCCTCTCTTTCTGCCGCGAGCCTAGGTAGCTCCCGTTGCCCAGAGTGCACGAACGAGGACGCAAGAGTCGGGATTGAGCAAGGTCACTTAGCAACCACACTTCATTACACTCCATTTTACACACTCCATTACACTCCATATTTATTTCATGTCCCTTTACTACGTACATGACTATTTATGTACATATACATATATATGTATGTGGCTAAAAGTATGTTTAAATAATTGATTACATATGTTGACGAGATTATACCAACCAATAATAATGACCAAATACTTGCCAAACAGGCGCAGCGGCCTTTTGAGTTTTTTGATCCGCGAAAAAACTTAAAACTCGGAACTTAATTTTTATCCTTGAACGATAAAATATGGGTGAAAATAACGTTTACTGTCGAGCAAAAATATAAAACTCAAGGGTAAGTATTATTTCCTCTCAAAATAATAAAACTTAACAAATAAGTTTTACGTTTGATCCAAAAAATAAAACTCAAAAATTGATCATTATATTATACCGAACAATTGTTATTGTTAAATAGAAGGAATTTTGTCACTTTAAATTGTTATGGAATGCACAGCCAACAATGACAAAAGGAAAAGCTTTCACGGAAAAATTTGTTGAGCCAACTGGCGCCAATTGGAGACACCGCGTGTTCTCAGATCTGCCTCCACTTGGTCCTGCCATCGGAGAAGTGGCCTCACTCTTCCTGGGCCGGAGCGTCTTCATTCATTCGCACCACGTGACCTAGCCAGCGAAACCGCTGGGTTTTAATTCGCTGAACTATGTCGACGTCTGCGTAAAGCTCATACAGCTCATCATTATATCTTCTTCGGTACTCGCCGTCGCCAACTTTTAGGGGTCCATAAATCTTTCGAAGAATTTTTCTCTCGAATACTCCCAAAGCCGCCTCGTCAGAATCTGTCAGTGTCCATGCTTCTGCACCATATAGCAGGACGGGTACGATGAGTGACTTATAGAGTGTTAGAGTGTTGTTTTTGTTCGCCGAGAGAGGACTTTACTTCTCAATTGCCTACTCAGCCCAAAGTAGCCTTTGTTGGCAAGAGTTATCCTTCGATGGATGTCCAGGCTTACATTGTTGTTGGTATTAATGCTGCTTCCAAGGTATACAAAGTCCCTTACTATCTCGAAATTATTGCTGCCAACAGTGGGATGGTTGCCAAGACGCGAATGCGCTGACTGTTTGCATGATGCCAGCAGTACTTCGTTTTACCTTCGTACACCGCCAAACCCATTTTTTCCGCTTCTTTTTCTAATTTGGAGTAGGCAGAAGTTACGGCGCGGTTGTTGAGGCCAATGATGTCGATGTCGTCGGCATACGCCAACAGTTGTACGCTCTTGTAATATATTGTTCCAGCGCGATAAAGTTCTGCAGCTTGAATTATTTTCTCCAACATCAAATTAAAGAAATCGCACGATAGGGGGTCGCCCTGCCTGAAACCTCGCTTAGTTTCGAACGGCTCGGAGAGGTCCTTCCCAATTCTGACCGAGCTGGTGGTGTTGCACAGCGTCATTTTGCACAGCCGTATAAGTTTTGCTGGGAAACCGAAATCAGACATAGTGGCATATAGGCAACTCTTTTTCGTGCTGTCGAAGGCGGCTTTAAAATCAACAAAGAGATGGTGTGTGTCGATCCTTTTCTCACGGGTTTTTTCCAAGATATGGCGTATTGTAAAAATCTGGTCGATGGTAGATTTACCAGGCCTGAAGCCATACTGATAAGGTCCAACGCCGTACCAGCCCATCGGTAATTGCTTGACTCTGTCACGATGTCCGGACGGGTCACGTTCAGATTCTCTGTCGTGCATGACATAATTGGCTCTGTGATCGCACAAGCTCCATTGTTAAGACTATGCTAATCTGGAGCATTGCCAATTTGGGGCTGGCTCTGTCTTTGAGGGATGCATACCCACTTTTTCCGCCCATCCAACCACCTCCCTTCACAAATTAAAGACACGATGTGTCGACCTGCAAAGTTCAAGTTCACTGTAGTGACCAGCCAAGTTCTAGTTCTAAATCGTGGGAAGGAATGCCTCGTAGATAGTGTTTGTAGATGTCTGAAGGAAACACATTCCCTGAGTCAGTGAGACCCAAGTATATCAACCACTCTTGACCATTAGAAACGAATAAAAGACAGAGCCATAGATAAGCTGTCATCTTGTCTATTTTATTATGTGTACAAAATTGACCGCAACCGACGCCAAATTGACCTCAACATGATCCTGGGCTTGAGACCCGCCACGTAAAAAACCTAATTCCAAAGAAAAGAAAAACAACAAAGCCTCGGATGAGAATGTTAATGTTGACGAACCGGCAAAACGAATTATGGACTACGAGAAAGATATTAGGGCATGTACGTGGAATGTCCGGACCCTTTCTAGGGAGCGTGCCGCTGCCCGACTGGTTGATGTCCTCGCGAACGCAAAGGCTGACATCGCCGCCCTGCAGGAAATGCGCGTGGTGTAGGATTTGTGGTGGGAAAGAGACTTCGCCGCCAAGTACTAGCGTTCACTTCTGTGGACGAGCGTCTCGCTGCGATCCGCATCAAGGCGAGGTTTTTCAACATAACATTTATCTGCGCCTATGCGCCGACTGAGGAGACGGACGACGCAGAGAAGGACTCCTTCTACGATAAACTTGAACAAGCCTATGAAAGCTGCCCCCTGCATGATATCAAAATCGTGCTCGGCGACTTTAATGCCAAGGTGGGCAAGGAAGGAGTCTTTGGCCCTACAGTTGGAAAATTCAGTATCCACGATATAACATCCCCCAACGGCACTAGGTTGATTGACTTCGCCGCTTCCCGCAATATGGTCATCAGTAGTACCAGGTTCCAGCATAAGCGAATACACCAAGCCACCTGGCTGTCCCCTGATCAAAGAACAAGAAACCAGATTGATCATGTCATGATCGACGGCAGACACAGCTCCACCGTTCTAGACGTGCGTACCCTACGCGGTCCCAATATCGACTCGGACCATTATCTTGTTGCAGCCAAGATACGCGCACGCCTCTGTGCAGCGAAGAAAGTACGCACAGTAACGGAAGGAAAGTTTGACGTCGAGAAGCTGCGCGTCACACAGACAGCTGATAATTTCTCCACTCGACTCTCACACCTGCTATCAGAGAGCAATCCTCGACCTAACGATGTAACCGAGCAATGGAAGCATATCTCTCACTCATTACGTACCGCCGCTGAGGCCACTATAGGGTTTCAGCGAGCCCGCAAGAACAACTGGTACGATGAGGAATGCACCACAGCCTCGGACAAAAAGGACGCTGGATACAGGGAGACGTTGCGAACGGGCGCAACCCGCAGTGTATGGCAACGCTATCGTGAGGCGAAGAAGGAAGAGAGACGCCTTTTTAGAAAAAAGAAACGTGAGGCCGAAAGGCGTGAGTGTGAGGAGCTTGAGATGCTGGCTGACAGGAATGATGACCGAAAATTCTATGAAAAGATCCGGCGGATGACGGAAGGTTTAAAGACCGGGGCAAGTTCCTGTAAGGACAGTAACGGCGACCTGGTAACCGACGTACAGAATGTACTTAAATTATGGAGGGAGCACTTCTCCTCACTGCTAAATTGCGAGGGAGACGTCGAACCCGATACCCCAATCCCTGACGATGGAAAAGTCGCCCCACCACCTGTTATGATGGCTCAAAAACAACAAATCGCCTGGGAAAGACGGACTACCCGCCGAGCTGTTCAAACACGGAGGCGAAGAGCTAGTAAAAAGCATGCATCAGCTCTTATGCAGAATATGGTCAGGCGAGTGCATGCCTCCAGATTGGAATTTAAGTGTGCTCTGCCCAATCCACAAGAAAGGCGATCCCGCTAACCCCACCAACTACCGCGGAATCAGTCTCCTTAATATCGCATATAAGGTTCTTTCTAGCGTATTGTGTGAAAGACTGAAGCCCATCGTAGACAAACTGATTGGACCTTATCAGTGTGGCTTTAGACCTGGTAAGTCTTCCATCGACCAGATTTTCACGATACGCCAAATCCTGCAGAAGACCCATGATAAAAGAATCGACATCTCTTTGTCGATTTTAAAGCCGCTTTTGACAGTGCAAAAAGCAGTTTCCTGTATTCCGCCATGTCTGAATTTAACTTCCCTGCAAAGCTTATACGGCTTTGCCAAATGACGTTGAGCAAAACCAACAGCTCCGTCAGAATCGGGAAGGACTTCTCTGAGCCATTTGAAACCAAACGAGGCTTCAGACAGGGTGACTCCCTTTCGTGCGATTTCTTTAACCTGATGCTGGAGAAGATAATTCGAGCAGCAGACCTAAACCGCAATGGCACAATCTTTTACAAGAGCGTGCAACTGCTGGCGTATGCCGATGATATTGATATCATTGGCCTTAACAGCCGCGCCGTAAGCGCTGCTTTCTCTGGGTTGGATAAGGAAGCGAAAAAAGTGGGTCTTGCGGTGAACGAGGACAAGACGAAGTATCTGCTGTCATCAAAGAAAGAATCGGCGCACCGGCGCCTTGGCAGCCAAGTCACCGTTGATAGCTACAAGTTTGAAACGGTGAGAGACTTCGTCTATTTGGGAACCAGCATTAACACCGAAAATAATATCAGTCTAGAAATCCAACGGAGAATCACCCTTGCCAACAAGTGTTACTTTGGACTAAGTAGGCAATTGAGAAGTAAAGTCCTCTCTCGACAAACAAAGATCACGCTCTATAAGTCTCTCATCATACCAGTCCTGATGTACGGCTCGGAATCATGGACAGTGTCAAGAGAAGATGAGATGGCCCTTGGAGTATTTGAGAGAAAAGTTCTCCGGAAGATTTATGGTCCTTCCCGTGATGCCAACGGCGAGTATCGAAGGAAATTTAACAATGAGCTGTACGAGATATACGCAGACCTGACCATAGTTCAGCGGATTAAAGCCCAAAGGCTCCGCTGGTTGGGTCATGTTATGCGAATGGACAAAGAAGCACCAGCACAGAAAGTTTTCCTATCGACACCCGAATTCGGCAGCAGAGGAAGGGGGAGACCTCGACTGAGATGGAAACAACAGGTGGAGGATGACTTGAACTCCCTTGGGGTTTCCAATTGGGGTCAGTTATCGCTAAAAAGGAATGACTGGCGTGCTTTGATACGAAACGGCCAAAATCGCCTAGGCGGTTAAGCGTCATTATAACGCAAGCCAAGATCAGATCAGATGATCCCAAAAAATGATCCTGAAATGACCACAAAATTACCACAAAAAATGATACTGAATTGACCCCAAAATGACCACAAAATTACCACAATACTTTCCCAAAATTACCAAAAAAACTATCCTAAAATGACCACCGAATTATCCTACAATGACCCCAAAAAATATCACAAATCGACCCCAAAATTATCATTAAATGACCCCAATATGCCCTCAAAATAAAAATGTTTTAAACTTATCACCTACTAATCAGATCATAAGAAAAAAAAAAAAAACAATTGTTACAAAAAGAGCTTTCGAATTTTTCCAAGCACACCAAAACATAACAATTATCACAATTATAATAGTCATTGAGGTGAATTTTGTTATGTTTCAAGAATAGGGCTGTTAATCAAAAAAATAAAACTCAAAAGTTGTGATTATGTTGTAATTTATATAGGATTCACTAAAACTTTTTTCAATCATTGTAGATTTCGGTTGAGCATGAAGAGACATGCCCATTCATGTACTTGAAACTGTTCTACGATAGGGGGAAGTCTTTGAGTTTTTACCTTAAAAATACAAAAATAATCATTATTGGGGGTCCCTGATTATAATGTTTTAAGTACTTTTGGTTTAAAAACAAAGCCGGAAAAGTATTAAATTCATTACTTTTTGGCATTAAATTAAGTCCGGTGGTTAGTTCTTCAGAGCACGCGGTTCGTCGCTATCATTTAAAACAAAGATGCAATTTGACGCTGGCAAGCATAAGTACTCGATGGCTTGATAGTAGACATCTCCGTTCAGCATTCAATAAATTGTGAGTTCAACTCTCGGTGAAGGCAATATAATAAAACTGTGTAATTTTTTTTTTTTTTGTTTTTTGCCAGAGAGAATCTTCGACTGAATTCTTCTCTCTCTTAATTAGACCAAACATGGTATTAATTTAATACTTTTCGGCGTTGTTATATATAAACACCAAAATGGTATTAGAGTTAGACTTTTCTTTTTACTGTGTATTAATTTTAACTAGGATCGCCCGTGGTCGAAATTCGACCATCTGAAATTTTCTTCAACTCTCTCTTAATATATGTACATATTCCCCGTTCACAACAAAACCAAGTAAGTGACTCCCTCGTGACAAATGCAAATTTGGATTAAGTGATAGAATACAAACAATCTTCACATTAGGGTGGTGCAGCAAAGCAGTACAACAGAAAAGCTGACGACAATACATTAGGATATATCTACAACAGATTTTTTTTATTTTTTTTTTATTTTTTTTTTTTATTTATTTGTTTATGTCTAAGGTACAGCAGACACTTACTATTACAAATTATGTTAAACTTACATTAATAGTTACATAAAAAATAAGTTTTTGATTTAAATTGCACAAAAACCAGGTATGGGCTTATAATATTTCGATATATAATGGTACTTTTTTATCGTAACCTTGTGGAATTTTACTTTAAAAAACCATATCGCTAAAAATATAAACTTTTTAATGGACAAAAAACTAAATAAAGAAGTGCTCTGCGAAAAACCTTAGATTATGTAAATTATGTGATTATGTGAATGAAGATGGTGTGAAGATGGCGAGGATGCAATGATATTTATTTGATTTGCTACACTTTGTTTGTTTTTTTTTTTTGCACAAAAATGAAGGCAAGTGGCAGCTGCCTGGATCGCTGTATACTTATGTACGTTCATGTGAGAGTAAGGAGCGCGAAAAAGGGTGGGAGCGGTTTTCCAAGCGCAGAGTTTTTGCGGGGAGTGTTTGTCGGAGTTTCGATGATTGTGCAATTTGCAAGGTACCGTTTTTTATTCTTGCTTCACGCATACGTATATATATATATGATGTTTGGGAATTTAAACATTTGATTTGAGTAATACCATGCAACGAATCCGCACATTAGGGTGGTGCAGCATATTTAAATGTTTTTTCTTTTAAACAAATTTTTTTAAAGCTATGTTTTGAAAATTACAATTCTGGTCTTGCGAAAAAATTTTTAATTCTATATAACTAACTTCACTTTTTTGTATGAAAAATACATTTTCTGCTTAGAAGATATACTTTTCCAATATTTTATTTCTCTAAAAATTTCATAAGTAAAAAAACTATTTAAAAATCGAGAAAATGTGGTTTCATACAAAAAAAGTGGAGTTACTTATGTAAAAAGGTGCATTAGTAAAAGTTCGTATGGTATTTCCCTGCAAAAAATACGATTAGTCCGGGATCAATCCAGAGGAAAAGTAGACTACTACTTTTTTAGTCTCTTTTAGATAGAATAAATTGGTCACATTTGTTCGAGCATCTCCTATGAAGAGACTAATTGTACCCTTTTTATACCACCTATATTCGATTCTCGGTGAAAGCAAAAATTGAAAACTGTTTCTTTTTTTTAATTTTTCGTTTTTATTTTATTTTTTAAGCAAGGAAAATTGAAAAAAAGTCAGAGTTCTGTCAATTATACTTATACTTGCCAGCGTCTAATTACAGTTTTGCTTTAAATGAGACGATTGGGGATATTTTTCTGGGCAAAGTGAATTAAACTTTAAAAAAATCGAGAAAAGCTTAGAACATCAAATAATCAAAGTAAAAATGGGTATTTGGTATTTGTTTCCTTTAGGTGTCAACTGCTAATAAATTAGCTAAAATTATGGGAGATAGCTCAAAAGACGGGGTTTGGCCTCAGGATCACGAATCCGGAAGCGCTTTTTAATATTTTGCTTCTCTGAAGAGATAATTGCAATCAAAGTGGCAAGTTTTCATTTGGTTGTTGTAATTAAAAAAATGCGTGCCGTGGGTCATTTTTCGATTTTTGACCATAACTTTCCATAGTTGCACTGAACTTTCCATAGAAACAAAAAATTAAAAAAGCGCTTCCGGACTCGTAATCCTGAGGCCAAAACCTGTCTTTTGAGCTATCTCCCATAATTTTAGCTAATTTATTAGCGGTTGACGCCTAAAGGAAACAAATACCCAAAAATATGTTTTTCGTAAAAAAAAGTAGAGTTATGGTGATTTCGTTTCATCAAAAAATGCGTATTTTTTATACTCTTCAATTTTCCGTTTTCGTTTGCAAAATGAAGGTATAACGTCAAACAGAATATGCTTTCATTTCCTAAAAAACTCACACTTTTTACCCTCTGAAGCTTTGACAGGGTAGTTGGTTGCACTGAAAATCAGGAGACGAAAATTTTATTTGACAGATAAATTTGGTGAAAAAAATTGGATTTTGCAATAACAATTGAATGTGGTTGATAAGCGAAAACTAATTATTTATGCACATAGCATAGCAAACGGGCAATGTTTTTTGTTCGTTTTATCGATATAGCAGTTTCATGTAGAACGGGTACACTTTTATCACACTTTTACAGTATTCTGTGCAAGGGTATAAACATGTTCAACGAAATCAGCATTAGTGTCATGTAAAATTGTTCTTTAGTTAAAGTCCGTACGATATTTAAATTTCGATCTTAACATTGTGGAATTTTCTTACAAAATCATATCGTTAAAAAAATAAACTTTAACCAATAGGCAAAAAGTTAAATATATAAAGCCAGAAGTGAAGCTGGACTTCTTAGCTTACAAATGGTGTTTAGATGCCGAAGATGATATAATTTGGTACATTTTGTTGTTTTTTTTGGCACAAAAATAAAAGCAAGTGGCAGCTGCTGGATCATTGCATAGATATGTACGTGTGTGTGTAAGGGAATTAGCGGTAGGTGTTTGGGAGTTTTATAAGAGTGATGTATAGTTCGGGTATAACAGAATGTGGAGATAACAAAATAGCTGGAGAGTGTGGAGACCTATTTTTTCTTTAATAACAAATAAACTAAAAATAATTTTCAACATTTTTTTTGGTGAGACACCAGATTAGTCCATTCTAAGTTTCCACTATAAATTTTATAGAGATCTATCCATAAATACTATACGAAATTGGGTTGCGTTTGTTTGTATGGGGAGAGTGTTAGCCTATTAATATATAGATGTGTATTAAACGGCCAAAATCGCCTAGGCGGTTAAGCGTCAATAAATGACGTAAGCCAAGATTAGTTTGATATATAATCAACAACCCTGTTGCAAAAAATAAACCGAAACTTTCGAAAAGTCGCGGGTAACTTAATTATTTAGTACCTGGGTGACCGAGTTTGCTCGGTATTTCTCGAATTCGTCACCAAATCTTACCGACAGTAAAAGCTTTTCAAAATAGATTTAAAAATACCAAGTAGGTGGCAACCCGGTAAGACACCCAAGTGTCTACTGGGCGAATTTCTACCGCTAAAGAAGGTGTAGGATATCTATATATTAATAGGCTAACACTCTCCCCATACAAACAGTCATAACCCAATTTCGTATAGTATTTATGGATAGATCTCTATAAAATTTATATTGGAAACTTAGAATGGACTAATCTGGTGTCTCACCAAAAAAAAGTTTGAAAATTATTTTTAGTTTATTTGTTATTAAACAAAAAAGAGGTCTCCAAACTCTCCAGCTATTTTGTTATCTCCACATTCTGTTATACCCGAACTATACATCACTATTCAGCACTCTTATAAAACTCCCAAAGCCACAACAATCCGCTCATTCCCTTACACACACACGTACATATCTATGCAATGATCCAGCAGTTGCCAGTTGCTTTTATTTTTGTGCCAAAAAAGAAACAACAAAATGTACCAAATCATATCATCTTTGGCATCTAAACAACATCTGTAAGCTAAGAAATCCAGCTTAACTTCTGGCTTTATATACATAATTAACTTTTTGACTATTGGTAAAGTTTATTTTTTTAACGATATGATTTTGTAAGAAAATTCCACAATGTTAAGATCGAAATTTAAATATCGTACGGACTTTAACTAAAGAACAATTTTACATGGCACTAATGCTGATTTCGTTGAACATGTTTACACCCTTGCACAGAATGCTGTAAAAGTGTGATAAAAGTGTACCCGTTCTACATGAAACTGCTATATCGATAAAGCGAACAAAAAACATTGCCCGTTTGCTATGCTATGTGCATAAATAATTAGGTTTCGCTTATCAACCCTCGTGAAGGGTGGACACCTTGCCGCGGTACGAGGGCTTAAGTCGATAGCCACAGGGCTACGTTGCCCTTGTGATCATAGCGCCACCGGTACTACATCACGAGAGAAGCCAAGCCTCTCTGGCGCGACGACTAAGATCTTCCCCCTCCCAATCCAGGGTGTTATGCGACCACGTGCCCATTGGACGTTTGCAGCCGGGAGGCAAATCGTGGCTGTAATCGAACGGAGCCTCTCTGATACCGGGCCGCCTCGGAGAGTAACTATGGCCTTACCGCGGTATGGGGCTCTGCCGCGGCGGACGACACATTCCCCTTACTCTTCCATTGACCCTAAACTGGCCTTGCCCGGCGAGGGGTCGTACGAAAAAAGTTGGTAAATAATAACATAAACCCTAAAACTAAAGATACAACAATGTATACTGCACAGCAGAGGGGGAAAATGCTGGAGCAAGCGAGAACGCAACGTCGGAGGACAAACTCCATTTCTTTATCAGCCGAGAGATCGACAGCGATGGCAACTACGGGTCGATTAGCTCTGGATAACAAGGGGGCAATCCCCAAAGTAAGTACCGGTACAAACACAGTGAAGCCAACAACGGCTGATGCTAAAGTCCTATTAAGTGCCGGTACCGAAACCAAGTCTTTAACGTCTGTGGCAGTGGTCTCACGACCTGTCCCCAGAGATCCAAATAAGGGAACGACCGCGATGGCAACTACGGGTCGAAATTTACACCAAAAGACATCTCCCAGTCGCTCTGAGTACTTGGACAAAAGAGCGGCCGCGAGGATCCTGAAGAAATACGAGGGTATTTCACAAGAGACGCTATCGCCGAATGCTAGAAAGACGGTGGAGATGGCTGAAGCTATCTTACCGAACTTCCAAAGCGATTACGCGCCAAAGAAGTTTAATAGAAATCCCTTCAAACGCCAGAGATCGGACGTGGATTTAAAACCTCACCCGAAGCGGCAGCAACACGCCCCGTAGTGGGTAAACTCAGCTTTGCTGAAGTAACGAAGGGTAGGATCCTCATAGGCGTCATTGACCGAGGTAACGAAAGCTGGGCCATCCCTAGGGACCAGTGGCGGTACGTCCGGAACGCTATCGGTAATGCCCTTCTCGAAATTATGGATGAGTCTCCGGGTTCTGATGCGGGATGGCACCAGGGCCGAATCAAGGTATTCGCTTGCGAGGATGCAAAAACTGTTGCACTGTACAAGGCAGCAGCTGCAAGACTGGATGAGATCTACCAAGGGGCAAGAATCGAGGTTGTCGACTGGAAGCACATCCCGGCTCGGCCAAGGGCAAGAGCGTGGATTCCTGCTATCCCTGCTGAACCTGAGAGAATTCTCAGGATGCTGAGGATCATGAACCCGTCTCTCCCGACGCAGGACTGGGGTGTAAAAGTAGGTCGCCTCCCAGTTGGTGCACCCTGGGTAACGCTATTCCCCTACATAGCCTACACGGCTAGTTTCTTGTATTGCCGGTTCTACGAGAACGGTACCAGTACTTGTGCTGTACCCATCGTGCCGAAACGACCCGGGCCGTTTTCTTATATCGACCCGGCCAAGAGCAATACACTCGGGGTGACCCTGTCTGACATTTAGGCAGGGCTACACCTCGCTACAACAAGAACAACAACGCAGGACTGGGGTGTCAATCTGGCCGAGGATGCGGGAGGGCCTGACAGGCAAGTGGTCTTCACCTTGACTAAGGAAGCACTCGAGCCCCTTAAACGGTGCAATGGACGAGTGCACTACGGCATGGGTCAGATCGTGATCCACGTATACCGCGGCGATGCACAGCGCGCTGCTATTTCGGCTGCACCGGTGGTCTCGGACATCGCAGTGCCGGTAGAGGAGTCGGAGATGTCCGACTCGGAAAGTATGGTATCTGCCACGTCAAATGGCGAAGGAGCAGTGAACAGCTCGGAGATGGCAGACAGTCGGCTGGACGGGGAAGACCTCAACGTCACAGTGATAGCAGCTAGTCCTGAGCGCACCAATGTCAATACTGCCACAGTTAGTAGGATCTCGGCTACGCCAAATCGTGGTCTGAACAAATCTTCGTTGAAAGATAAGCCTCCAGACGAGGTGGAACTCGACGATACGGCGGTGGCAGGGAAGTCTGAGCGCTCTCATGTTGGTGGTGATTCAGATAAACCAGCACAAATCTAAAGCAGCCTCGGCTGCTTTAATCAGTCGTCTCTCTAAAGGCGACATAGATGTGGTCCTCATCCAAGAACCCTGGGTCAACAGCTCAAGGATTTGCGGTTTGGGGACTAAGGGTTTTAAGCTAATCCAAGCCAGCGAGGGGGGCAGGGTTACAGCCTGTATTTTGGTTAAGTCTGAGCTGAATGCCTTTCTCTTGCCCAACTATACCAATGGTGACGTTACAGCTGCCAGTTTAACAGTCGACAGTACCAGTCTGACGATGGCATCGGTCTATATGCCCTACGACGGTAAAAGACCTGGTGGAAATTTTTTCCATGGGTCATCTTATTATCGGAACTGACGCCAATGCTCATCACGTCCAGTGGGGAAGCTCCGATATCAATGCTAGAGGAGAGTCGTTGTTTGATTATTTGTTAACAACTAACCTGGTAGTTTGCAACGTGGGTAACGAACCTACGTTTATTACTAAAACCCGTAGGGAGGTCATAGATCTCACTATTTGCAGCGAAGGCGCTTATGAGTAGGTCAGAAAATGGCGCGTTCTCGATGAACACTCATTCTCCGACCACCGGTACGTAGAATTAGTTCTAGACTTTTCTGTTGAGCAGCCGGTTATGAAACGCAACCCACGTAACACTAACTGGCAGCTACACAATGAAATACTATCTAGGGACTTGCCAGCACTGCCCCCACAAGTCCCCTCATCAGTAAGGGAGTTGGAGGATCTGGTAAAGACCTTTACAACGGCGCTCTCGAATGCCCTAGAGCAGGCTTGCCCAGTGCCAAAACCACGCGGTAAACATAGGCCGCATTGGTGGTCCTACGACCTGGACTCACTCCGTAAATCATGTAGGACACAATTTAATAAGGCCAAGAGCCTTGGCACGGAGACTCAATGGCTCGAATATAAAGTTATACTGAGGGCCTACAAAAAAGCTCTGAGGCAGGCGAAGAGAGTATCGTGGAAAAATTTCTGCACTGGGGTCGAAAACGTCGACGATATAGCGAGACTTAGACGAGTGCTCTCAAAAACTCAAACAGCCACAAGCTATTTGCGCAAACCTGACGGATCCTGGACCAGCACGGAGAAGGAAACCCTAGAGCTGCTCTTGAATACGCACTTCCCAGGGAACTTGCATGAGGAACCCCTAGCACCTACAACAAACCTGGCTGTACACATACCCATCACGGAGGAAAAGGTTAGGTGGGCGGTTAAAAGCTTCGAACCGTTCAAGGCTGCCGGGCCAGACGGGATTATTCCCGCACAACTCATAAACACGCTGGAGACATCAGCCAAATGGCTGGTATTTCTGTATACAGCCTGCCTGGCTCTTAGCAACATTCCGTGCTCCTGGAGAAGTGCCACGGTAGTGTTTATTCCTAAGGCGGGGAAGGCGTCTCATTACGAGCCCAAGGACTATAGGCCGATCAGTCTCTCATCCTTTGTGCTCAAGACCTTCGAGAGGATAATAAATGACTACCTCTCCTCTACTATTGATAGCAACCTGATCTGTAGCTATCAGCATGCATACACCAAAGGGAAATCTACAGAAACTGCGCTTCACAGCCTAGTTTCTGTTATTGAAAAATCGCTGTATGAAAAGGAGTACTGTCTTGTGGCCTTTTTAGATATTGAAGGAGCCTTCAACAACATAAGCCCTGATGCTATAAACACCGCTTTAACAAGTCTGGGCATAAGTAGGTCTCTTATTGGACTTATTGATCAACTGCTAAGGGGTAGACGAATAGTTTCATCACTGGGCTCGGTTGACTTATCACGCTATGTCACAAGGGGAACGCCTCAGGGTGGTGTTCTCTCCCCGCTTCTATGGAACCTCACTGTCAACTCGATGCTGCGAGACACAAGCTGGGGGGGCGGGAAGGTAGTGGCATATGCAGATGACTTAGCTATAGTATTCAGGGGCAAATTCCCACAAACCCTGTGCGACTTGATGCAAGTAGCACTGAGAGAGGTTTCCTCATGGTGCTCACGCTGCGGACTGAGCATCAACCCGGGAAAAGTGGAACTGGTCCTTTTCACCAACCGCTATAAGATACCACCGCTAATACTACCAAAACTGAATAACGTGCACCTGAACTTGGCTGACAAAGCCAAGTTCTTGGGCACAGTTCTGGATAGGAAACTAACCTGGAAGGAGAATGTTCTTCAGCGCCAGAAGAAAGCGTGTATTGCACTCTACACGACCAAAAGAGCCATTGGAAAGAAATGGGGGCTCAGCCCCAAAATATGCAAATGGATCTACACTGCAATCATTCGACCAATCATGCTCTATGGAGTTGTGGTATGGTGGCCTGCGCTGAGCAAGGCAACGAACCTTAATCTGCTAGGTAAAGTACACAGATCTTGCATGATCTGTACAAGCGGTGCGTTAAGAACAACGCCCAATGAAGCACTCCAGGCCATTCTTGGCATTTTGCCACTCGATCTGGAAGGGCACCGAGTAGCAGTAGCATCGGCTCTGCGTCTAAGGGAAACGTCCGGCTGGGGCGCAAGCACTACTGGACACGCCTGTATTTTGGGATCCTATAGCTTTCTTCCGCTGAGCACAGATCGCTGTGCGACCACAACAGTCGGAGATAGCGGTTTTAAAATCAATATTCCCAGCAGGGAAGAATGGGAGAGCACGGATCAGAGTCCCGTCACTCATGGCGGCACTTCCATTTATACTGATGGCTCGAAGTTAGACGGCAGAGTTGGGGGAGGGGTTTATTCAAAGGATCTGAACCTTGAGCTCTCCTTCAGACTACCTGATCACTGCAGTGTCTTCCAGGCTGAAGTTTCAGCAATCATGGACGCCGCGGCTTGGATAGGCAAACACACTATCAGACAGGACATTTTTATATTCAGCGACAGCCAGGCGGCCATCAAATCCCTTGGCTCTTACTCGTTCAACTCTGAACTGACGCTCAGCTGTCGTCGATCTCTACAAGAGATGGCCCAGAATCGCGTTCACCTCACATGGGTCCCGGGGCATAGGGACCTTGAGGGAAATTGTAGGGCAGACGAACTTGCGAGGCAGGGCACGACCAAGCAGGTTCTGCGCGATAAAGGTATGCCGTTTGCCACATGCAAGCTTATGCTGAAGGAATACACACTCCGCCAAGCCAACGAAAGATGGCTGCAATCTCCAGGATGCCGGATATCCAAAGAAACCTGGCCGAAATGGGATCATAAAAGATCAAGACAAATTTATGCCCTAAGGAGAAGAGAAATCTCCATATTAATAAGCGTGTTAACTGGGCACTGCTTTATTGGTAGGCACGCAGAAAGACTAGGTGTGCCCTATCGACGATGCTGAAGGAGTTGCAAGGATGATGAGGAGGAGGAAACGGTGGAGCACCTCATCTGCAACTGCCCGGCTTTAAGTGGCGCGAGAATGCGCTTTTTGGGAGTTCCCTTCCTGGTCAGCCTACGCCAGGTCACGGAGCTGGACATAAAGGACCTGATGGCATTCATCAAGTCATCTAAATGGTTCGAGGAGGAGTAACGGTGTCGGTATAGGAAAGTCAGTCCCGGGATTCTGCTATGTGGAGAAATCCGTTAATACCGGGATTTTCCATATGGCAGGGTCCCGGAACTGACTTTCCTAGTGTTGGTGGTATCACAACGGGCCTTTTAATACTGGCCTAGGTGTGCCTCTGCGGCAGCCACTTAAACCTAACCTAACCTATCAACCATATTCAATTGTTATTGCAAAATCCAATTTTTTTCACCAAATTTATCTGTCAAATAAAATTTTCGTCAGCTGATTTTCAGTGCAACCAACTACCCTGTCAAAGCTTCAGAGGGTAAAAAGTGTGAGTTTTTTAGGAAATAAAAACATTTTCTGTTTGACGTTTTACCTTCATTTTGCAAACGAAAACGGAAAATTGAAGAGTGTAAAAAATTCAGATTTTTTGATGAAACGAAATCACCATAACTCTACTTTTTTTTACGAAAAACACATTTTTGGGTATTTGTTTCCATTAGGGGTCAACCGCTAATAAATTAGCTAAAATTATGGGAGGTAGCTCAAAAGACAGGTTTTGGCCTCAGGATCACGAGTCCGGAAGCGCTTTTTTGATTTTTTGTTTCTATGGAAAGTTATGATCAAAAATCGAATAAAAAATAGAATAAAAAAATATTTTTTAATTTAAAATGTTTTTAAAATGAACTAAAAACTGGAAAATAATTTCCCCTCTGCCTACATAGATTCTTCACCACGTAAAGCTTATCTGGAACATTTGTGAGTGTGAATTCTTATAGGTTTTAAATAGTACTTGGACTTTGAAATGTATAAAAACATTGGCGCACGCTAAAGATGGTTCGCATTAATTTCTAACAATCTTATTACCGATATGAGCTTTTCTAAAAAAAAAACATCTTTTCACGATATAGCAAGCGCCAAATGTTTTTATACATTTCAAACTCCAAGTACTATTTAATACCTATAAGAATTCCCACTCACAAATGTTCCAGATAAGCTTTACGTGGTGAAGAATCTATGTAGGCAGAGGGGAAATTATTTTCCAGTTTTTAGTTCATTTTAAAAACATTTTAAATTAAAAAATATTTTTTTATTCTATTTTTTATTCGATTTTTGATCATAACTTTCCATAGAAACAAAAAATCAAAAAAGCGCTTCCGGACTCGTTATCCTGAGGCCAAAACCTGTCTTTTGAGCTACCTCCCATAATTTTAGCTAATTTATTAGCGGTTGACCCCTAAAGGAAACAAATACCCAAAAATGTGTTTTTCGTAAAAAAAAGTAGAGTTATGGTGATTTCGTTTCATCAAAAAATGTGAATTTTTTTTCATACAAAAAAGTGAAGTTAGTTATATCGAATTAAAAATTTTGATCCCAACATCAGAATTGTAATTTTCAAAAAATAACTTAAAAAAAAAATTGTTTAAAAGAAAAATATTAAAATTCATGCACAGGAATGTAAAGCAGGAGTTATTAGCTTTCAAATGTTGTTAAAAAAAATCTGTAGCATTACTACAAGCCGAAACATAATAATTTCAGTTGGTGCATGTTTTCATTACCTTAGGAAAAATTGCAGTATCTATTATATTAATAGGCTAACAAATTTTACATATAAATCATTGCCAAGCTTAAACCCATACTAAATATGCATAAATATTTATGAAATGCATATGGATTTGTTGGCATACCTCTAAGGCAGTGCACAATTATCTAATATATAACCAATACTGCTTCATTTATCTGTAATAAGCGAATGAAAATTTTTCATGCAACTTAAATTGGTTATCTGACAATCAATTTGTAAATAAAGCGATAGCCCAGTGGGAAGCGTTATAAGTAGTGGTCGAGCGGTTGATGGTTCGAGTACAGTTAGTTACACAGCTATAGGCCAACATTTTTTTCTTTTTTGTCATTGAAAATTGTTTATATTTTTTATATATTTTTATATTTCTAATCTTGACTTTTTAATATTTTTATAAACAATATTTTTATGTTTGTGATCTCTATTTTCGAGAATAAAAAAATTTGGTGCGAATATTTTTAGTTTACGGAAAGCCATGTGAAATAATAATTTTATATCATAAATATACATACATACCACCCATTATAGAAATGCTATAACCGCTTATACAATTTCTTTTTGTTTTTTTTTTTTTGGTAAATATTTCAAAAAATTACCATTAATATAAGTCTGACTGCTCTAATTTTTGAAGATGAAAGCTGCAATTTGCGAATTTTTTTTCAAATTCTATCGATTGAGATAGAGTTGCTGATAAATTCCTTATTTAAAGTATAAAAATCGACAAAATATTTTATGGATACTACGTTATTTTGAACTAAACCAAGTGATAAGCGGAAATCTTAAATTTTACTGAAGACAACAAATAATTTCTTTTCAAATGTATATATGTATTAACTTTTAAAAGGGCAGATTTGCAACCCGAGCCCCAAACAAGTCTAGACCAAATTGAATAGAATTTTTTTAAAAATCAATATACATTTTTTTTTCTTTAAATCAAAAGAAAAATCCATATAAAGTATCTTTTAAATATTGCTAAGTTATGGTTAAAGAAAAAAGCTAGAAAATCCTCACACTTTTTTTGACCTAACCAGAATTTGTAATTTACCCCCACTAAAAAGTTTTAAAACCACGCCATGTATAATACATTTTTTTAAAATACAACCCATACTTCTCTAAATTGAATGTGTAACTATTTTCGTTCTCTCGCTCATTAATACTCTTTAATATTACACGAACTCATATTTCCAAATTTCCACCCCTTCAAAATAAACGTCAAGCCAATTTCATACTCATATCTATTTATATACACATATACATATATGCGTAAACACTCCACTTCTCTCGCTCATTGAGTTCAAACAGTAGATTCGGCGTTGAACTCATATGTATATTGAAATGTTACACTCCAAATAGATGGCGTCGGCGCGAATAGCCAATTTGTTTCCGCATGAGAGTTGCCCCAATATGTGTTGTTATGTCCCAAAGAATTAAAAAAAGTGACAATTTATTTTTCTCATATCTCGCACGCTTTATTATAAACGAAAATAGTTTAAAAATAAAATTTTTAGAAAAGAAGCAATCAATGTTTTAACTTTCTGTATTGAAATTCATCAAGAAAAAAAAAAATGAGATTGAAATAGATACACCCATTGCCGTCAATTCTATATAATATGAAAATTTGCTTTTTTAAAAAAATAAAAATCAAACATCTTTTTCGTAGAATTCTATAATAAAAATGAGATAACTATCATCGCCTTATATTCCAAAGTTTTAATAAAGAAATGAAAAACTAAAAATTTTATATTGTTGTGCCATAAAATCATGAAAAAATTAAATTTTCAATTACATATACTTATAATAAAATGTAATTTAACTATACAATTTTTTGGGAAAACGTTATCAAAATTATATTTTTCCATAAAGCTCTAATATGTATGTATATCTATTATATTAATAGGCTAACAAATTTTACATATAAATAATTGCCAAGCTTAAACCCATACTAAATATGCATAAATATTTATGAAATGCATATGGATTTGTTGGCATACCTCTAAAGCAGTGCACAATTATCTAATATATAACCAATACTGCTTCATTTCTCTGTAATAAGCGAATGAAAATTTCTCATGCAACTTGAATTGGTTATCTGACAATCAATTTGTAAATAAAGCGATAGCCCAGTGGGAAGCGTCAGGGGGTAGTGGTCGAGCGGTTGATGGTTCAAGTACAGTTACAGCTATCGGCCAAAATTTTTTTCTTTTTTGTCATTGAAAATTTTTTATATTTTTTATATATTTTTATATTTCTAATCTTGACCTCTCAAAATTTTTATAAACAATATTTTTATGTTTGTGATTTCTATTTTCGAGAAAAAAAATTTGGTGCGAATATTTTTAGTTTACGGAAAGCCATGTGAAATAATAATTTTAGATGATAAATATACATACATACCAGGGCTGTTAATTGAATGAATCAAAACAGTTATAATTCGGGAGTTATTCATTTTTTCAAGTGTTTTTCGTTGAATTTAATTTGAAATTCCATGTAGATACGATTTGACATGTTGAATTCATATTTTCCATTCAAAGAATTAAAGAATGCGAGAAAGTAATTCAGTTTGAACTGAATTAGATCGAAATAACTCTCATTCAATAACTCTCTCAATTGAATGCAAACTTTGGCGAATCAATTCAATTTTTCAATTCAGTACTCTCGAAATTTAACTTTCAGAGGTGATATTTACGTACTTTCAGTCTTAAACATGCCTGTGATTGATTTGAAGCTGTCAAAATAGTAATAAAAAACGAGACTGCCATGTATCATTGTAAAATTTGGTCCTAACTCTAAAATTTTAAATGTGGTGGATTATGTTTCAAGTCTGTTGATTTTAATGTAAATAGGCCAAATTTTTATTGGAACCATTCAGAAACTGAAATTTATATTTATATATTTGTTCAAAACTTATTTCGGCTATGATATTGTCTTCGGAAAATTGTTTTGAAACTATAAGCCCGAAAATTTGGCTCCGTTTTCTTTAGCTACGGCAACTCTTACTCAATGTTTTCATATATTTACATACATACATAAAATCTTCCTGTTTTTAGCTGATTTCTCGAAGATTACGGCAAATTTTTCAAGAAGGTAAGTAGAAAATAATCGTCACATAAAAAAGGAACAACATGAAGTGCAGTGCCATCGTTTTATTACAGGGAAAGTGGAGAAAAACGCGTTTGAAAATTCGAAGCGGTAGACGTCAAAATGCAGCGCACAGTGTTAAAATTTAAATAAAAATGCAAACAAAATTCCGTGTTTTATCTACAGACCCGGAGTTGATGGACTCGTAAAGAATATAGCTTAAGGATGCGAGGTTCTTGTTTAATGTATTTATTTTATCTTGTCATAATATAAACGTAGGAATAAATTTATTGAAACATTTGATTTAATTTAGTTTTCACTTTTAATATTATTTCCCTCGGGAATATTTTAAGACATAGAAATTAAAATTACTGTCTACCGCCGCGGTATGATGACTGTGCGCTGACTTGCCATATTGAAAGTACCTGGTGCAAGTGCCGAAACAGGTCACACCAAAAATTCTGTGTACTAAAACTTAAACCACAAATTGGAAGACAGGCTGGACCTTATCCTCTTAGAAGGTATTTGTATTATTATAATTATGAGTATTCCACGTTGTTTGGAATTTGATGGTACTACGAATGATCTACAGAAAGCAGCTATTAAGATTTACATAGGCTAACTATGGACTCATACAATTCAACTCGAAGGTGAAATATGTACATTATTTATTGATGTGATTAAATTACATATTTGGGGAGGTTTTATCAGTCCGCAAATATTATAATATAACGAAACCACAGATACATATGTCAGTAATCCCATCTGACTGAAGTAAATGCGCAAAATTCAACACATAGATGTTTCAAGTCAAACTATGGACGTGAGCATGGTAGAAGAATATAGAGGTAGTTCTACTTCTTCTTCTTGGTCGCCATAAACCGTGTTAGTGACGTTTCCTTTTGAAAATGAGCTACCGTATTTTCATACCAAAAAAGAACCGATTTAAACTTCAAACGAAAAAAATTTGGCAAATACTTCAGCCAGACACCTCAAAACTCGGGAAATTTCACTACTTTTCACTGCGCTTTCACATGTTTAAGCGGGTTTGAGAAATTTTGGCTACTTTTAAATAGCAGATCTTCACACATGTGTCGAAAAATGCTATCCTTAAGTAGAATTAAGCATTTCTAGACATCATCCCATGGCAAAAACTTCAGCCAGACACCTCAAGGTTCGGGAACTTTTATTTTCCTATTAATTTGCTTTCTCTTGTTTGTCCCACTTTTACTGTTTTAAAATGACGGATCTTTTCACATGTTTCGTAGGACACTACGCTTAAGTAATTTCAATCAATTCTAGACTTCGTCCCATGGCAAAAACTTCAGCCAGACACCTCAAAGCTCGGGATTTTCACTAATTTTTGAATAGGAAATATAATGAAAAGAAAAATGAAAATGCATCTAAAAAAATTTAAAAAAAATGACAACATAAATACTAAAAAATGTATTTTAAGTGTTGTTATTTGGTGCTTTTGCTGATGGTAAGTTATATCCGTGTTTTTTTTGTTTACAGGTGTAAGAATAAATCCATAGGGCCGATTTCACAATCTACGCTTAACGCAAACTGGGATTTAGTTGACGTATTTTTTACGGTTACTGTCAAATTAATCGCAATTAGCATTAACCGGCATTTCGAAAACGGTCCTTAATCTCTCAACACTTAAATCGAAAGGTTTTGTCGCATTAGTACAACGTAAAAGGTTTTTTAAACGTTATTTTTAGGTAAATATGGTTTCTAATGCGCATTTTTGAAGCAGAGATATTTTTTGAACCATTTACAAATTTTAAAGCAGATTTATGGATCCTATTTTGTAAGTATTTTTACTTTACAAACCATGTTTTTTTCCTTTATAAAAAATCCCCAAAATTAAAAAAAAAAAAAATACCCAAAAAATTTTTTGTTGAGGTGGCAGCGCTCTATGATCAACTGGCAAAAGATACGAATGACAACTAACACAGTTTATGTCAAAGTGAAAATACCTTTATCTTTTTATATCATGGACGTGAGGTAACTTCTTTTTTTTTTCAGGACAATTAAAACTCGAAATGTCGGTAAGGCAAATTCGAAAGCGAGGGCCATATATGTATGTCATACATTTTACTTAGCTGATAAATCTTTCAAAAAATCCCACCGATTCTGACATAAATGAGAAAAGAAAAAATTTGGATTTGTCGAAATTGCTACAATGTGAAGAACGGCCATGTTTTTTTCGGTTTATAAACAAAACAAAAAAAATATGAAAAGTTAAAATTTTTTATAATTGACAAGAGCTCAATGCAGAACCATGCCCAGCGGGAAATATATTATAATTAACATGTCGTTGCATCTTTACCTCTGATCTTAAAAAAAAATAAAAATGTATATTTCATGTATATAGTAGTTATCATACAAAAATATAAACAAAGCGAAAAACACGTTCGTAAAAGCAAAAATGGCATATCAAGGAAAAGTCCATCGTTTGGAAAAATTGTAACATATTCCAATGTTGCTAAACATTTATTATTTGGTGTAAAATTTTAGAAAATTGGTTATCTGAAGAGTAATACAAAATGTTTTATGCAATGAAACCGGTTTTGAAAAAAATTACACTTAGAACGTTATTCGCGCTGATGCTTCAGCTGACAAGCACTGTATGATTGTTTAGTTCTTTTACAGCATTTGGCTTACAACACCAGTCGCATGTCAAAGCCATTAAAACTTCTCTGTGTATGTACTAATTAAAATTAGAAAAAATCAAAATTAGGCAATTAAAAAATTAAGACTGTCAAATTTTCTTTGTTGAATTTCTTATATAAAATTTGAATAGCACAATAAAATTAAGCAACCCAATGTGCAGGTGTGCTATTTTGCTTTTCCTTGTTTTTTCATTTTCTCTAGTTTCAAAAGTAAAAGAGCCACGAACACAAAAATTCAATATTTTCTGACAAATTTGTATTAAAATTTAATTTAATGTATTCAGACATAACATTCAACTCATATAGTGCTCTCAAGTGTTGTGTTGTTGAAATTGTACAAAAAACTATAAAAGACCTTGTGAATTTCCTTAATAATAAACACTTAAGATGTAGATGCAACACCGCAACGTAGATATATTGTGATAAGTCCTAATACTTAAGTAAGATGTCAGAAACGTCCCTCACTGTTACAATTTCCTACTGGTGCGCTTTTTGTATCATGAAATGTTGTTATTATATATTTTTCTTTGACATTTGAAGTCAATCCCGGGATTGTTTTTTATAAGTCCCGAAATCTCGAAAAGAAGTTAAAAAAATCCCGAATGTTTAAAATAGCTATTTCCTTACGAATAATATGACATTAAGTTGGATTAAGGCAGTTTTTTGAGCTTTTGGTTTTATATATAATCATAAAAGCAGGGTATAAAAATTAACACCTAATATTGCAGCCCACTTATGAATGGAGAGAAATTTTATAAAATCCCTAACTTTTTTCGCTTGTTGATTTGCATTAACTTCTAAAGCAGCTAGGAGAAACCGTAAGAAGATGTTTGATTATTCCCGGTCTTGTACTAATTTAAAAATATTGCTATTTTGTAAAGAAAAAGTTATAGGATATAGGAGTTTAAATCTCTACTTACATATTTTTTATATCTATTTAAGCATCTTGTTGCTAATGCAAATAATATTGATGTACTGTCTTCAGTTTGTTTGTTAAAATGTATAAAATATCTAAATGATACATATTCGGGATCTCGAAACTTTTGGGCTCAAAAAACTAAAATAGCTGCCATCCCTACTGTGCCTTTAAGGTTCTGTCATTTTTATTAACCCGTTTCTTATCCGTGCTAAAAAATGTCCTGAATTCGACACTATCACCGACCAGAACTCGGGTCACCCATTGAAGACTTGTAAAAAGGCGGGATACTACCATACAGCCACGTCGATTGTAAAATCGCGGATTTCTTGCTTTTATGGGCTTTTTTCAGGCACTTCAGTAATATGTACAGTTAGACACAAAACTAAAGATGTCTTTAAGAATTTGGACAAAGTTCAGGGGAGCTTAGCAAAATGGCCATCCAAATTTTAAACGTTTTTGGCAGATTTTTCTTAGTTTTGTAGGACAATCAATTTCAGTGGTATGATGTGAAAGTTAGAATTAATTTAAATATTTTCCTGATTTTTAAGAATTTTTTTCATGCAACGCATGAACAAAATTTAATTTCGCATAAAAAAATTACTCAACACCATCGACGAAAATAGGTCTTGAAAATCAGGAAAATATTTCAGGTAGTTCTAACTTGCATATAATTATACTGTTTGGCCTACCAAACTGAGTCCTCAGAAATTTCATACAAAATCTGCCGAAGAAGTTGAAAGTTTAGATGACCGTTTTACTCCCCTGAAATTGGTGCAAATTTTAAAAGACTTTTCAAATGGTTTCTGTTATACAATTAAATGGAAATTAATTCTACTACTAGTTATTGTTGACTAAAAAAACGAAATAAAATACTCATATTTGGAAAGAATTTCCATATTTCAAAGTATAAATCCAAAAAAAAAAATTTGATTTTTTTCTCACTTTTCAAAACTGACGTATGTTTATGGCTAATAAAACCATGAAAGAGCTCCGAATTTTTTTATATTCATATTGTCTGTACAACTTGTAGATATGAGAGCAACGCAAATTCATATATGGTAATAGCAGGGCGAATTCGGAAATATTCGCTGTGCGTTGAAGATCTTTAAAAATACGGAAACACTTTCGAAGTTGTTAAATTTAAACTTGACACTGCCAGATTTTGCAAAACTAAATATGCCACTATATGGACATAGTCTAACATTTTGTTAAAGACTGCTGGAAGAATTTGACCGTGAATAATATAATTACACATACATATTTATTTTTTATTTATGTGACAAAAGCTTATTTAATTAAATTCAATAATATGTTCAGAGGGTTAATAAAATATGCCGGAAAAGCTTCGTAACTACCACATCAGCAACACTAATAAGCCAGTTTATGTGAAGACCAGGCATGTTATACCTTTCAAAATCATACTTTTTTATATTTTAACTTGAATTTTCCCAAATTCTCATATTTCTTACACGCGGCTAAGCTTTTTCCACTAATTTTATGTTATAGATTATTATAATATTTAATGTAAATTTTTTTTCAAATTCTTCTAGCGTGAAAGGAACTTGAAAACTTTTAGTACTGTTTTAGGGAGTAAATTAGCATTTTTTCAGTAACTGATTCGTACTGAATGCGCTGAATTAACTCTCCAAAAGAATCAAATCAACTGAATGGCCATTCTGAATTAAAGAGCTTTTCTTCGTAATTCTATTTTGAATTCTTGTTGAATTGACACTTGGTGGATTTATAAATCATGATTTCTGTAAATAATTGCTGAATGCGTAAATTGAAGTTAAATTCTTCAACGATGAAAAGAATTTCAAATACTGAATGAAGAAAAACTATGATTTCGAACAGCAAAAGATTTAATTCTTTAACAGCTCTGATACATACCACCCATTATAGAAATGCTATAACCGCTTATACAATTTCTTTTTTTTTTTTTGGTAAATATTTCAAAAAATTACCATTAATATAAGTCTGACTGCTCTAATTTTTGAAGATGTAAGCTGCAATTTGCGAATTTTTTTCAAACATAGTGGTCTGTTTATTCAATTTCTGTAGATTATTTCGATAAATTTCACGATTTCTATCGATTGAGATAGAGTTGCTGATAAATTCCTTATTTAAAGTATAAAAATCGAAAACATATTTTATGGATACTTAAATTTTTAACTAAACCAAGTGATAAGCGGAAATCTTAAATTTTACTGAAGACAATAAATAATTTCTTTTCATATGTACCTATATATGTATTAACTTTTAAAAGGGCAGATTTGCAACCCGAGCCCCAAACAAGTCTAGACCAAATAGAATAGAATTTTTTTTAAAAATCAATATACATTTTTTTTCTTTAAATCAAAGGAAAAATCCATATAAAGTGTCTTTTAAATATTGCTAAGTTATGGTTAAAGAAAAAAGCTAGAAAACCCTCAAACTTTTTTTGACCTAACCAGAATTTGTAATTTACCCCCACTAAAAAGTTTTAAAACCACGCCATGTATAATACATTTTTTTTAAATACAACCCATACTTCTCTAAAATGAATGTGTAACTATTTTCGTTCTCTCGCTCATTAATATTCTTTAATATTACACGAACTCATATTTCCAAATTTCCACCCCTTCAAAATAAACGTCAAACCAATTTCATACTCATATCTATTTGCATACACATATCCATACTTGCGTAAACACTCCAATTCTCTCATTGAGTTCGGCGTTGAACTCATATACATATGTATATTGAAATGTTACACTCCAAATAGATGGCGTCGGCGCGAATAGCCAATTTGTTTCCGCATGAGAGTTGCCCCAATATGTGTTGTTATGTACCAAAGGATTAAAAAAAAAGTGACAATTTGTTTTTCTCATATCTCGCACGCTTTAGTAAGTTTAGTTTAAAAATAAAATTTTTAGGAAAGAAGCAATCAATGCTTTAACTTTCTGTATTGAAATTCATCAAGGAAAAAAAAAAAAAATTAGATTCAAATAGATACACCCATTGCCGTCAATTTTATATAATATGAAATTTTGCTTTTTTAAAAAAATAAAAATCAAACATCTTTTTCGTAGAATTCTATAATAAAAATGAGATAACTATGGTCGCCATATATTCCAAAGTATTAATAAACAAATGAAACACTAAAAATGTTATATTGTTGTGCCATAAAATCCTGAAAATCTTAAATTTTCAATTACATATATTTATAATAAAATGTAATTTAACTATACAATTTTTTGGGAAAACGTAATCAAAATTATATTTTTCCATAAAACTCTAATATGTATGTATATATCTAAATAGAGATTCAAAAGCCCAATAAAGCTTCACTTAATTGTAGAATTCCATATTAAAAAAATTTATTCAAGGAAAAATTCCGATGTAATAGATTTGTTTAAAATGAAATTCTACAAAGTTTTATGTTTTCATGACACCATTATTAAAATGTGAAATAGGGCAACCATGGTCAAACTTTTAATTTGAAAAAAATATGTCGCAATCAAAGTTGGCTTGCGTACCACCATACAAAAAAAATGTTTCAAAAAAATAAAATAATAATTCAATATGGCTCCTGTTGTTGGAGTACCAAGCTTATTTTGAGAAATTTGTATATGTGTGTAAAATACCAGCAATGGAAATATTTTGATTCTCTCGCTCTTTGAGAGTTAGAGTAATAGCGTCAAATTCATATTTCGAAGTTGGCTGAACTTCAAAGGAAACCACTCTTTATCTTCATTCTCTCCCTCATTAAACACGTCCTATTATGAGTACTTTGGTCCATTATTTATATTAATAGTCTAACTTTGTTGTTGGTATA
This sequence comes from Campiglossa producta, assembly GCA_964058755.1. Taxonomy (NCBI): domain Eukaryota; kingdom Metazoa; phylum Arthropoda; class Insecta; order Diptera; family Tephritidae; genus Campiglossa; species Campiglossa producta. Next base: position 30,953,715 of record CAXKVI010000005.1, on the reverse strand, counting down.
TTGTTAATTCTTAAACTGCTTTGTGCATAAGGTAATTGCGCGGCGGTGAGCGTATAGAATACGGTGTGCACAGTTGCAAGACCCGGTTGCGGAATATTCCTTTTTTTTCTTAAATTATGTTTTTTTTTTATATTAAAAAACCTTTAATCTTAACTATTACAATTTACTTAACTTTCAACCTAATATTTTTTTGTTCTTCACCTGCTCAAAACGATCGCATAAATTAGTTGCTATTTGTTAAGCACAATGTCATCATCCGATTATTCAAGTGCAACATAAAATCTCGAAAACCGAGTATTTGCATGGCATTTGCCATAAATAATTTTGGAAAGGGCTGCTGTAATTTAATATTTTTATTATATAATAACAGCCGCTATTTTTTAAATTCTTTGATGGCCTCATTTTGCCTATAGATGAGTTTTTAATGTATACATTTAAGTTGGTCGAGGTTCGGCCACGGGTCCTAAAGGCAGCTATTGACAAAAAGTTGATCAGATGTTTGAATAAGTTCAACTATTTTAAATTGGTCGAATTTCGACCACGGGATATACTAGTTATATATTAATACCCTAACTCTGTGTTACTACTTTACTGCACTACACTTATGAAATTTTTAGGTGGTTAAAAGTATGTTTTATAAACAGAAAATATACTTTTCATACAATTGAAGATTGACCAGAAAAATATCCCCATTTGTCTCATTTAGAGCAAAACTGTAATTAGAACTGACAAGTATAAGTAGTTGCTGGCGTCATGGTAGACACCTCGATTGTCAGAACTCTGATTTTTTTTTAGTTTTCCTTGCTTTAAAACATAAAAATTAAAAAAAAAACGTTTTTAAATTTTTGCCTTCGCCGAGAATCGAAGTCAGGTGTCCTACCAGTAGTATACACTTATACCCATTCTGGCATAAAAAGGGTATAATTAGTCTCTTAAAGGACATGCTTGAACAAATGCGACCAATTTATTCCATCTAAAAGAGACTAAAAAATAGTAGTCTACTATTCCTCTGCGATTAACCCTGGACTAATCGCAATTTTTGGAGGGAAATACCATACGAACTTTGATTAAAGTACCGTTTTACATGAGTAACTCCACTTTTTTGTATGAAAACACCTTTTCTACTTTTATATTTTGATGTGCTAAGCCTTATCCATTTATTTTTTTTAACGTATGTAATTTTTAAAGGAGAAAATATTGGAATAGTATATTTGCTAAGCAGAAAATGTATTTTTCAAACTAAAAACTGAAGTTAGTTATATAGAATTAAAAATTTTGTTCGCAACACCAGAATTGTAATTTTCAAAAAAAAAAACGTAAATTCCCCAAGATCATATATATATGCGTGAAGCAAGGAGAAAAAACGGTACTTTGCAAATTGCACAGTCATCGAAACTCCGACAAACACTCTCCCGCAAAAACTCCTCACTTCGAAAACCACTCCCACCACTTTTCGCGCTCATTTCTCTCACATGAACATAAGTATACAGCGATCCAGGCAGCTGCCACTTGCCTTCAATGTTGTGATAAAGAAAAAAAAATGTACCAAATCATATAAATATCATTGCATCCTCGCCATCTTCACACCATCATCGTTCACATAATCACCGGAAACGGTCAAAATTCTAAAATTAAATTCTGAAGTCAAAATTCCGTAATCAAAATTCTGGGTCGACAAAATTCTGGAAATCGGAATTCAGCACTTCCTTCGCCTTTTTTGGCTGTATTTCAAAATTCAGGTTTTTCATAATTCCGGAATTTACGTTTTCCAGAATTAATTCTGGAAATTTTTTCCCCAAAATTTGAGCAAAATCGAGTATTTTAATAAATTGTGCTTATATTTAAGAAATATACATTGACTTTGATTTTTTGGTCATAAGACAGAAAACCAGCGGAACAATTTGTATTTCTACTCAGCCGTGTATGGAAAATAGCTGCCTCATCATCGTTGGAACAACGTCAAATTTACCGTCCATAAGATTTTGTTCCAAAAATAAGAATGCATTCGCCATAACTTTAATAACTTTCTTACTTAAAATAAATAGTTGACCTTCCAAAACATAAAGTGATAATAAAGGAATGTCTATTTTTTCAACACAAGTTGGCTCTTTAAAACATTTTAAACTGTTCCGTTGTCTTCTAATTTTTAACTTATGGCAGATAATGTCCAATGTGTTTTTCTGTCATAGATACCGAACGCTGAATTATTTGGCTAGGCTGCAGAAAACTCAAGCGAAACCATATTTTTAAAATGATTATTTGGATCTGCAACCGATTTTTTATGCGCACATGGATCATGAGAATGTTCATTTTTTTTCGTATAACATTTCACAGCCGTGAAATTGTGTGTCAATACGCACGGTACATTTGTTTTTAATTCCTTCAGAACAAGTCCAGTTAAATGTTAAAGGCCAAATTTTGTAATTAATGATTAAAAATGCCTGTTGATAACAAACAAAGTGCACACGCATTTTTAATCATTAATTACACAATTTTGAATTTCAGAATTTTGGTTTCCAGAATTTTGCAATTTAGAATTTCGTTATCCAGAATTTTGGATTCCAGAATATTGACTTCCATAATTTTGATTTCCGGTGTTTCGACTTCCGGAATTATGAATGCAGAATTTTCAAAAAAGCAGAATTTTGACCCCAACCCCATAATCACATAATTCACATAATCCAAGGTTTTTCGCAGAGCACTTCTATATTTAGTTTTTTGTCCATTAAACAGTTTATATTTTTAACGATATGGTATTTTTAAAAGTAAAATTCCACCAAGTTACGATAAAAAAGTAACATTATATATCGCAATATAAGCCCATACCGGGTTTTTGTGGATATAAATCTGTTGTAGATATATCCTAATGTATTGTCGTCAGCTATTCTCTTGTACTACTTTGCTGCACCACCCTAATGTATGGTATCACTTAATCCAAATTTGCATTTGTCACGGGGGAGCCACTTACTTCGTTTTGTTGTGAACGGGAGATATGTATATTGAGAGTTGAAGAAAATTTAAGATGGTCGAATTTCGACCACGGGCGATCCTATGTATTAGTAAATATTGTAGCATACGCACTGTACAGTAGGGTGTCCCGTCCAGGTATGAGAAAAATTTATTTTTGAGACACTATATCGCAAAAGGTGTCAAAATTTGCGTATTTGAATACGGAGTTGTATGCATTTATGTACGCTGAGCGATTAACATCTAACGCTACAGACAGCAGGACTCCCGCAACGCCATATCGGGCAGTTAACCGGAACAACTCGTCGTTGATAGGCAACCTCCGGGATGGGGCACACCTCGACGATATGGGGACGGCAGGGCAGTCTGTGCGCTCTCATGTTGGTGGTGCTTCAGATTCAAGCCCTATATACACTTATTTTTGAGCGTGAAGGTGGGTGAGCGTGAACAATTTTCTTTTGTGTAATATGTTGATATTACTCCAGTTTTCCAAAAAAAATCATCCGTAAGTGGATAAACAACTAAAATATCTTTGATATTACTGCATTTAAACTTAAGTGAAAGTGTTAAATATGCTTTGAAATGCTTATTTTACTATCTCACAGTGAATTGTGTGCGACACAAACCCTTCGCAAGTGAGTGTTGAAATTTGGCAATTACCACGCCAAACTGTGATTTTTTTACATTTTTTGGAGAGTTGAAGTCATTTGACAGATGTGCATGAACGCACAAAAGAATTGATTCATTTCCTTTGCGTACGCAATAGAAAGTCTCCACTCATTCACGCTCATGTTCACACGGAACTGTATGAGGGTCTTAATCTGCACAAATCTAAAGTGATTTTTTTTTTTTAATGTATATTTTAATATATAATAAGTATTTTGTCTTTTGTTTCATTCCAATATTCCTACTGGTTCCAGCGATATGGGCAAATAAAGTCAGGACATCATCATCATCATTTATTGGCGCTTAACCGCCTAAGCGATTTTGGTCGTTGCATATCAAAGCACGCCAGTCATTCCTTTTTAGCGATAACTGACGCCAATTGGAAACCCCAAGGGAGTTAAGTCATCCTCCACCTGTTGTTTTCATCTCAATCGAGGCCTCCCCCTTCCTCTGCTGCCGAATTCAGGTGAAGATAGGAAAACCTTCTGTGCTGGAGCTTCTTTGTCCATTCGCATAACATGGCCTAGCCAGCGGAGTCTTTGGGCTTTAATTCGCTAGACTATGGTCAGATCTGCGTAGAGCTCGTACAGCCTGCACGGCTAGTTTAGTTTCTTGTATTGCCGGATCTACGAGAACGGTACCAGTACTTGTGCTGTACCCATCGTGCCGAAACGACCCGGGCCGTTTTCTTATATCGACCCGGCCAAGAGCAATACACTCGAGGTGACCCTGTCTGACATTTAGGCAGGGCTACACCTCGTTACAACAACAACAACAACAGCTCATCGTTAAATTTCCTTCGATACTCGCCGTTGGCATCACGGGAAGGACCATAAATCTTCCGGAGAACTTTTCTCTCAAATACTCCAAGGGCCATATCATCTTCTCTTGACATTGTCCATGAATCTGAGCCATACACCAGGACAGGTATGATGAGAGACTTATAGAGCGTGATCTTTGTTCTTCGAGAGAGGACTTTACTTCTCAATTGCCTACTCAGTCCAAAGTAGCACTTGTTGGCAAGAGTGATTCTCCGCTGGATTTCTAGACTGATATTGAATGAATGAATGAATGAATGAATTTATTGAATTTTCCTAGCACAACAATTTAACAAAATTATTTTACAGTGCCAGTCAGTTCAGCGTAAGTTTACAAGATACAAACATTAGAAACTTGAATAATAATAATAATAATGGTAACTAAATATTAACAATTGGATAAAATTAGGGTTACATATATAATAAATGTAAAGAAAGATAGTAATAGATGAAATAGATGAAAAGAAAAGTACAGGTGTAAATTAAAGATAGAATTAAAAAAATTATATTAAATTAAATTAAATTCCGCCAGCCTTGCAAAAAAGGATTGCAAAAATACGTTGGATTAAGTCCAATCCTCAGTAAGGAGGTAAACATTTGATGTATGAAAACCGGTACCCAGTAAGGGGTCGATGTGCCTGAAAGGACACATGGGCCAGAAGGGACCCTGTCGCGAATTGGGCAGAAGGATGCCCATTGTATGAAATAGTTCCACTCCTTGCAGATTCCTCTTATTTATCGCCGTTGGACATTTATAAAGTTATATATATGTAAAGGCAAGGCGGCTACATCAGTAGTGAGAAAGATAATTAGTCAGTAAAAGAAACTAATTAGCTCTTTTTTGAAGTGCAGTGCATTGCATATCAGCCTCAGTATAGCGGGTAGGGAGTTCCAAAGACGAATCGAGGTAACGAAGAATTGTCGCTCTGAAATTGACATACGATATTTAACATGCGTAATAATCGCAGATCTCGAGGATTGAAGAAATTGTAGTCTCCGGAATAGATAGCTGGGTTCCTTCGTGTATATTATTTTATGTAAAGTTGTCAGTGTTCTTTATTTCAGGATATTATCTAATGAAATACCAAGCAGCCTTTTTGCATGATGAGAGACGTGGTCAGAACGTTTCAACCCATAAACATATCTTGCAATGTCGTTATAAGCGACATTTAGCTTCTTTTTGCTGACGTAGTCACAGTTTGAGTAGACCTCACAACCACAGAGGAGTTTGGGTATTAAGTACGCTTTGGCTATGAGTAATCTTATATGTAGTGGCGTAAAATACTGTGTTAACCAGAGTGATCGAAGCATCCATGTTGCCCCTGCGGGTTAGGGGTTTAGAATATGCCCGAGGTAGGCATACCGGTCGTAAGAGGCGACTAATATGCAGATAGGTAATTGACGTGCTACTCGATGGTTGATCTACGGATATGATGCCTCTCACCTCTCATTACCCATCTTCTCCTTCCTCATGGATGGAGGGATGCCATGACCTAGAAGGTTCCACTGGTCATACCAAATCGCTACCACGACAGTCGGGCAGTACCGCAAGGGAGTACCGCAGCGTACCGGGGTCATATCCGGCCAAGGACTGTCAACTTCGGCATCACTCCCCAAAACCTTCGGGGAGTGTTTTGTTCTTAACAACAACAACAACAACAAGCATTCCATACACCTTCCCCACCGTTCTGAAAATATGGTCTTTCCATGATAATGTTTTATTAAAAACTATGCCAAGGTTTTTCGCCGTTTCAACGTATTCAATAGCTGAGTTGTCAAGAATGATATCGTCAAAACCGCTTGTGGAAATCAGCTTCCTATTGATGACTAGACATTTTTTGGGGTTTAAACATAAGCCGTTCTTGGAAGCCCATATGCCTATTTGATCCAAATCATAATTTAAATTACTTATACACAAGCTAGTACAATCAACAGGGCAAGAAGTATATAATTGAACATCATCAGCATATATATGGACATTACAGTACTTAAGGACTTTTGGCAAGTCATTAATATAGAGCACAAATAGTAGAGGACCCAGTATAAAGCCTTGTGGCACACCTCTCGAAACGTCTAAGAAGTCAGATATTTTGTTATTAATACATACTGCCTGAGTTCTGTCGCTAAGGTAAGATCTGATGACCGCGGTTGCATGACTTGAGAAGTTAAAAAGATTGTCGAGCTTTTTGCACAGCAAGGTATGGGCAACAGTATCAAAGGCTTTTGAGTGGTCGAGGAGGGTTAGGAAAGCCGTAAAGTTATCATCAATACGCTCTCGAATATCTTCAATCACATCAATGAGTGCAGTAGTGCAACCTCTTTTTGATCTGAAGCCGGACTGGCAGTCCGTCAAGAGTTTATTTTCCTGCATGTATGAAGCCATCTGTCCATGTAGAATTCGCTCAACGACTTTCGATAGAAAAGGTAAAATAGCTATTGGCCTATACTCGTTGTTTTGCTTGGGAATAGGGATAACTTTAGCGGCTTTCCAGCATTTAGGAAAGACACATGTAGTCAATATTGAGTTGACCAGATATGTTATGTAGGGAAGGATTTTGGGAAGTACGATTTTTAGAAATTTAGCGCATATACCGTCAAACCCCATAGCATCAGACTTCACAGAAAGTACGGCTTGCACAACATCACAATCATCGACACAGACAAACTGAAAAGGACTGGCATCAACGTTATCACGAACACACGTGCTGTCTACTGAATTCGGCAGAGTTCCGAAGTTGTAATTTATATCATTAACGTCGACATCAGGGAGGATAGATAGATCAGATTTCGATTTGCCAATCCGAATTTCCTTAATAGTTTTCCATGTTACCCTCGAGTCTAAAGCTGAACTGAACTTATTTTTGTAGTAATTGGCCTTAGCCGACCTTATGGCTTTGTTGGCGGTTAGCCGAGCCTCTTTAAAGCGCACATGCGATTCTATAGTTCTAAACCTTTTCCACCGAGAGTAAGCAATGTTACGTAGGTTAATTAAATGATTTATTCTGCCATTAAACCATGGATTGCTATTAGGTCTAGCTACTTTGCGTTTTACTGGCACGTGATCCTCAAATAAAACACTCAAATTGTCCTGAAGGAACTTGGTCTTCTCATCGACCGATGCGAGCGAACGTATAAAATTCCAGTCGACCGATTCTACTGCTTCAGCAAGAGAACCATAATTTATGTTTCTAAAGTATGGAAATTATAGGTAAGGAATATGAGGTCATGTTTAGAAAAGCTGGAAACAGACAGCTGGTCGTAGTGAAGCAATTTATGAGGGTCGCTTAGAAAGAATAAGTCTAGCAGTGTAGAATTTGAATTTGTAAAGTGTGTTGGGGAAGAATAGTTCACGGGTAAGAGTCCTAGATATGCCATACTTAGTTTTAAGGTAGGCTCCACTAATAGATTACTGTTGAAATCACCAGCGATAATAATGTTCTCGTAGTTTAGGAGTAATGGTTGAAGAAAATCAGTAAACCCAGCGAAGTTTACTTGGCGATTAGGTCTATATACACATCCAACCAGAAGCTTGTGATTATTTTCCGAGAAAACATCAACGAACACGTATTCGACAGAGTCACTGGGACCCGACCTACAACACATTTTACAGGATAGACTATTTTTTACGTACAAAGCAACACCACCACCATGACCATCCCTATCAGCTCTAAAAAGTTGGTAACCATCTAATTTTACCAAATCATCACTATGGCAAGAGGAGAACCAGGTCTCGGAAATGCATATAATATCGATATCGGAGCCTTCAGAAATATATCTTAATTCGTCGAGCTTTTTGTAGAGACTTTGGGCGTTGAGATGTATAACCTTCAGTCCTTTGACGCGTCCACTAAGTATGCGCAGCAACGTACGTAAGCAGTCTTTGGAACTCGATGGGCTATACTCTGAGGACGACAACATAAAAAGATATGGGGGCGAGCTTTGCACTGCGTGTAACTGATGGGAATGATTTGTTCAAATTACTACTATTGAGTATGAAGTAAGATACAGGAGTGAAGCGAATAGAAAAAGAAAGGAGCAAGAAGTGCAGTAAACTTGGAAGATGGACATAAACACTAACATTATCACTATTATTAACATTATCACTGGCCATCTTGGCCTCCACCCGGGACAGAATTAGCAAGTGTCGCGCTGCCATCGCGAAAGGAAGTACCACGAAAGGAAGTGCCACCGCTAGGTCCCGTATCCTCAATTTGCCTAAGACTGTCTAAGCTAAAGATTTTTACTGGATTGTCATTGGCTCTACGTTTAACGTGAACTTCACCCCTAATTGTAAAAACCGCAAATACCTTTTTTCGCTTCTTGAGGCGGAGAGCCGCCTTGAAAATTTCATAATTAGGTTTTGTCAGAGATGCATTTACATAAATTGGTGCATCAGAGTTGATACCAACGTGAACTAGACGCAGACCCCTTTTATTTTCATCATTTAGTCGCCTGAAACTCGCGACCGATTTGAACAACGTGTTTCTATCAGTAGGCGACTGAAACCGTATAATAATGGCAGGATCTGAGGTGTTATCGTCATGTTTACGTGGACGAAAGATGCTTCTTATGGGAGGTGGCTGTAAGTTTAGCGTAAGGCACAATTGGTGGAAGAGACTTTGCAGGTTCTCTCCTTCCTCGGAGGGGATTCCATGGACTCGGACATCACAAGCAGCTACCTGGCTCTCATGCCTAGATAAGTTGCGCTTAAGATCAGCTAACTCCTCTTCTAGATGCCCGATGCGATCGAATGCACTCTCCAGGCGTGTGACCCTTTCTTTCAGACCAATAACATCCGTCTTAAGGCTCTCTAATTTGTCATCTATTTTCCTGGAGACAAAATCAACCAGTCTCTTTTCGGAATCTAGGATCTGTTTCGACAGCAAGTCCGTAAATTTAGTAAAGCGCTAATCCATACTACGCAGGATGCCAGGAGAAAAGTCACTGAGGCGGGGTGCTTTGACAGTCTCCATATCATTTATAATAGCCTCCTCAGCACGACGCTTTGCAGATTCATGAGCCGATTCCATTGTTTATTTGTAGACCAGAAGTTCGTAAAAGAAATGATCCAATAAGGTAATTATTTCAAACGGGGTGGCAGCACGGAGCAAATTTGCGATGTTTAGTACAGACTCACACCACAGTTTATGTTGGTAGGTTTTGCTTGGAGGTAACAAAAACAAAACAATTTATTTTCGGTGTTGATACTGGTTCCCAAATAGACGAAGTCCCTCACAGTTTCAAATTTGTAACTATCAACAGTGTCATGGCTGCCAAGGCGCAGGTGCGCCGATTCTTTCTTTGATGACAGCAAATACTTCGTCTTGTCCTCGTTCACGGCAAGACCCACTTTTTCGCTTCCTTATCCAGTCCAGAGAAGGCAGCGTTTACGGCGCGGTTGTTAAGGCCAATGATATCAATATCATCGGCATACGCCAGCAATTGCACGCTCTTGTAAAAGATTGTACCATTGCGGTTTAGCTCTGCTGCTCGAATTATCTTCTCCAGCATCAGATTGAAGAAATCGCGCGAAAGGGAGTCGCCCTGTCTGAAGCCTCGTTTGGTTTCAAATGGCTCAGAGAGGTCCTTCCCGATTCTGACGGAGCTGTTGGTATTGCTCAACGTCATTTGGCAAAGCCGTATAAGCTTTGCAGGGAAGTCAAATTCAGACATGGCGGCATACAGGCAACTCCTTTTTGCGCTGTCAAAAGCGGCTTTGAAATCGACAAAGAGATGGTGTGTGTCGATCCTTTCATCATGGGTCTTCTCCAGGATTTGGCGTATCGTGAAAATCTGGTCGATGGTAGACTTACCAGGTCTAAAGCCACACTGATAAGGTCCAATCAATTTCTCTACGATGGGCTTCAGCCTTTCACACAACACGCTAGAAAGAACCTTATATGCGATATTAAGAAGACTGATTCCGCGGTAGTTGGTGCGGTTACCGGGATCGCCTTTCTTGTGGATTGGGCAAAGCACACTTAAATTCCAATCCGGAGGCATGCATTCGTCTGACCATATTCTGCATAAGAGCTGATGCATGCTTTTTACCAGCTCTTCCCCTCCGTGTTTGAACAGCTCGGCGGGTAGTCCGGCTTTTCCAGGCGCTTTGTTGTTTTTGAGCTGGGATATAGCTATCCTCACTTCATCATAGTCAGGTGGTGGGACGACTTTTCCATCGTCAGGGAATGGGGTATCGGGTTCGACGTCTCCCTCGCAATTTAGCAGTGAGGAGAAGTGCTCCCTCCATAATTTAAGTACACTTTATACGTCGGTTACCAGGTCGCCATTATTGTCCATACAGGAGCTTGACCCGATCTTAAAACCTTCGGTCATCCGCCGGATCTTTTCATAGAATTTTCGGGCATCATTCCTGTCAGTCAGCATCTCAAGCTCCTCACACTCACGCCTTTCGGCCTCACTTTTCTTTTTTTCTGAAAAGGCATTTCTCTTCCTTCTTTGCCTCACGATATTGTTGCCATACACTGCGGGTTGCGCCCGTTCGCAACGTCTCCTTGTAGGCAGCGTCCTTTTTGTCCGAGGCTGTGGTGCATTCCTCATCGTACCAGTTGTTCTTGCGGGCTCGCTGAAACCCTATAGTGGCTTCAGCGGCGGTACGTAATGAGTGAGAGACATGCTTCCATTGCTCGGTTACACCGTTAGGTTGAGGATTGCTCTCCGATAGCAGGTGTGAGAGTCGAGCGGAGAAATTATCAGCTGTCTGTGTCACGCGCAACTTCTCGACGTCAAACTTTCCTTCCGTTACTGTGCGTAATTTCTTCGCTGCACAGAGGCGTGTGCGTATCTTGGTTGCAACAAGATAATAGTCCGAGTCGATATTGGGACCGCGTAGGGTACGCACTAGAGTGGTTCACAAATATGGACTTTTTGGAAATTCTAAAAGGCTACCCCCAATTATTGTTCCTTATGACAAAAAAAGAGGCTGCTATTTTTTTTTTTTTAAGGTGGTTTAGAGGTCGCGCTACTCGTTTTTATAAAAAATATGAGATACTTGCATATTTAATTTCATTTTAACATGTTTAAGTGCAGTAAAAATTTGGGTTTTTGTGTGTTGTTATTCTTTTTTCATTGGCGAATATTCCTGCAATTCAATAGCCTTCTTGGATGAGTAGAAAGGGTTTAACTCCTGAAAATATGCTTCGAAATAGAAAACGGTGCAACTAAAACGCCTACACTGATCTCATTGCGCATTGGTTTTTTGGATATTTTTCGCATCTAGAAGGTTTATGACATCGCTGATTATGAATCCGATGACAGTTTTTTTAAATTCAAAATGGTGGATCCAATACGGCGGTGCATTTTTGAAAACTAATTCGACTGTGTGAAACTCGTCACTGATGGATTTATGACATCGATTTATATGAACTAGTATCGCTTGTGATCGAAAATTCGACCAATAAAAACCTTAGAGGGTCGTGGGGTCGCTAGCCCCGTACCCCCATCCTTAAATTTCGGAGACGCCCCTGAAAATATACCGCCTATACCTCAGTTTTTTTCAATTTTCTTTCCATCGTTGCATATTTCATTCCAACCGGTCAAACGGTTCGCTCACAGGAGGTTCCTAAAGGTTTTCATGTGGCGTATTTATTGACATCGGATTCCTATGCATGTTTGGCAAAACTGGCATCTTATACATTATATATTAATATATATAAATGAAATATGCACCGATGGAAAGGAAATTGAAAAAACTTACGGTTTATTTTCAGGGGCGTCCCCGAAATTTAAGGATGGGGGTACGGGGCTAGCGACCCTTCGACCCTCTAAAGTTTTTATTGGTCGAATTTTCGATCACAAGCGATACTAGTTCAAATAAATCGAAGTCATAAATCCATAAGTGACGAGTTTCACACAGTCGAATTAGTTTTCAAAAATGCACCGCCGTATTGAAAAATTAACCGCCATATTGGATCCACCATTTTGATATTAAAAAAACCGATATTGGATTCGTAATCAGACAACGCATAAACCCCCGAGTACCAAGTTTCAATAAAATCCAATTAGTTTTCAAAAAAATCACCGCCATATTGGACCCGCCATTTTGAATTTAAAAAACTGACATCGGATTCATAATCAGCGATGTCATAAACCTTCTAGATGCGAAGTATATCCAAAAAACCAATTCGCAATGAGATCAGTGTAGGCATTTTAGTTGCACCGTTTGCAATTTCGAAACATACTTTCAGGAGTTAAACACTTTCTTGTCATCCAAGAAGGCTATTGAATTGCAGGAATATTCGTCAATGAAAACAGAATAACAACACACAAAAACGCAAATTTTTACTGCACTTAAACATGTTAAAATTAAATTAAATTTACAAGCATCTCATTTTTTTTATAAAAACGAGTAGCGCGACCTCTAAAGCACCTTAAAAAAAAAAAAAAAAAAAATAGCAGCCTCTTTTTTTGTCACAAGGAACCATATTTCGGGGTAGCGTTTTAGATTTTCTCCAAAAAAAAATTTTTTTTAACCACTCTAGTACGCACGTCTAGAACGGTGGAGCTGTGTCTGCCGTCGATCATGACATGATCAATCTGGTTTCTTGTTCTTTGATCAGGGGACAGCCAGGTGGCTTGGTGTATTCGCTTATGCTGGAACCTGGTACTACTGATGACCATATTGCGGGAAGCGGCGAAGTCAATCAACCTAGTGCCGTTGGGGGATGTTATATCGTGGAGACTGAATTTTCCAACTTTAGGACCAAAGACTCCTTCCTTGCGCACCCATATCATGCAGGGGGCAGCGATCATAGGCTTGTTCAAGTTTATCGTAGAAGCAGTCCTTCTCTGCGTCGTCCGTCTCCTCAGTCGGCGCATAGGCGCAGATAAATGTTACACAGAGCCAAAAATGCCTAATAAAATTAATAAGATTGTCTTCATGATCAGCTTTTGGGCAAAGGGGTAGTCGCAACGGTGCAAACGAAGAAAAAACTGTAGGGAAATCTTTTTGGTTTTAAGAAGAAATTCTTATTAAAAAACTATACATTTAGTACAAAGGTGTAGTTAGACGCTGGCAATTATTAGTATACGATGGCCAGATGGTTAGCAGCTGGGTTTAGCAATCGAAAAATTGTAAGTTCGATTCTCTCTCTTTTTTTCCTAATTAGAAATGTTAAAAAGAAATCTTCTTAAATATATTTATGAGATTTTCCTTTGAAACATTAACAACTCTACACATATCGGTAATTAGAAGCTGGCAATCAAAAGTGAGCGATGGCCTGATGGTTAACAGCTGGGTTTATCATTCCGAAAATTGTAAGTTCGATTCTCGGTGAGGGCAATATCATTTTATTTTTCATTTAAAATATTAAAAAGAAAATCTTCTTAATAACATTAAAAAGACTGCCTCTACAATAATAAGAAGCACATCTTCTTGAAGAAAATCTATAGAGATATTAGGCATTGTTGGCTCTGTGTATGTTGAAAAACCTCGCCTTGATGCGGATCGCAGCGAGACGCTCGTCCACAGGAATGGACGCTAGTACTTGGCGGCGAAACACACACAAATCCTACACCACGCGCTTTGCCGTGTGTCTGGCCACTGTAGTATACGTCACAAGGACCGATGGTCGTCCTTCCTTGCCCCGTCCATCGCATTTCCTGCAGGGCAGTGATGTCAGCCTTTGCGTTCGCGAGGACATCAACCAGTCGGGCAGCGGTACGCTCCCTAGAAAGGGTCCGGACATTCCACGTACATGCCCTTATATCCTTCTCGTAGTCCATAATTCGTTTTGCCGGGTCGTCAACATTAAAGGGGGTTCTCATCCGAGGCTTTGTATTTTTTATTTTCATTGGAATTAGGTTTTTTACGTGGCGGGTCCCAAACCCAGAGCACAACCCGTTTCGAAGGTTTTTTTTTTTAGAATATTTACACATTTATATAGCGAGCCCCTTGCTTCAAGACAGACGCCCGCTTGCAGCCGCACCTCATGGTGAACAGACGCTGCACAGAAGACCTCGGTGAGCCCTTAAACCAAGTATGTCAGAGTGGCCCCACCGGGGCTCCCTCTCTTTCTGCCGCGAGCCTAGAGAGCTCACGTTGCCCAGAGTGTACGAACGAGGACGCAAGAGTCGGGATTGGGCAATGTCACACAGCAACCACACCCCAATACACTCCTCAGGACATGCAACAGTGGATTTTTTTTTGTTTTTTTGTTTTTGTTGTTGTCCTGATAAATGCAAAACAAAATAATATAATTTATAATAATATACTTGTAGAGTAACAACGAATACACATTTTGGTTTTTATTTCATTGAAATATTCTACCTCGTTCAAAAGATATGTGCAAAAAGGTCACGCAAGGTATGGGTACGTAGGTAGCAAATACACTGGTATAACTGGGTTTTGTATTTTATATGCAGCTGCAAGGGTTGTTTTCACACGATGTGTTGTTATAAATGCTGCCTGTTGATATTTTCATTATTGTTTTGGTGCTCAAAAGTGTAAGAAGTGAAAATATAAGTGAAAATAAATATAACTGAAACTATAAATAACTGGATACGAAATGGCTTCAAGAAGAAACGAATATTTATCAAGTGCAGCATATAGAAGGTAAAAAATGTAAAATAAGCAACAATGTAAACATATACTAATTTTTTTATTATGCAAGCTAACTGAGGAACAGCGAGAATCATATATACAATCTTTATTTGATGAAATTTGTGACGATGACGATCCCTATGATTTTGACTCAGAAGATGAAGAAGAAGTTCAAATCAATGACACTGAAATTGATGATGACGATGCTGAAGTTGCGCAAAGTGCCGCAGAAGTATTACCTGATTATTCGGACTATGAGGATGATGAAGAAGACGATGAAGAAGAAGAAGTAGAAGAAAATAATGAATTACCTGCTAGTGACGAAAAATTTGTTGAACTGAGTGGATGAAAGAACCAAATGTAAGTCGTCAGGTACTCAGACAAAATATTATAAGAGAACGTTCTGGACCAGCAAGATGCACTGAAATGTTGACAATAGAGCAAACATTCAAATGTTTCACGAACGTTCAAATGGCTGATATAATTATGCGCCACACAAATAAGTTAGCAAAAGAAACTTATGATGCTTATAACAATGCGCATCCAAACACAACTCCTAAGTCATGGACGCCTGTGTCAATAACAGAGCTGTATGCATTTTTTGGCATACTTATTATGACTGGTGCGAACCATAGCAATGGAGAACATTTTCGAGATTTATGGAGCGTCAAAAACTATCCTTTATATCGCGCCACAATGGGAGTCAACCGTTTCTGTTCGATATTGCGGTTCCTAAGATTTGACGATAAAAACACTCGTGCCACAAGCTTACTAACTGATAAAGCAGCACCGATCAGTGAGTTGTGGACGATGATGAACAATAATCTTGCTGCACATTACAAGCCCAGCTCATGCTTGACGATTGATGAACAATTATTTCCTTACCGTGGACGCACACGGTTTACGCAGTACATACCGTCAAAACCTGCTAAATATGGTATCAAGGTTTGGTGGATTTGCGATGCCACAAATGCATATCCAGTGCATGGACAAATACAGTGTACGACAAAACTAAAGCACATAAAGTCGCTCAGCTAAATTTGGTTGAAAAAAGATTCTATGACAAGTCTTAAATTTTGCTTTTGTATTTATTGATGAAATGCATATATTAGTTATTAGAAATATCAAACAAAAAACCCACTTTCATGGTCCAATAAAATAAATTAATTATACTTTTCAGGTTAACTAAAAAATTTGTGCGACAAAACTAAAGCACAAATTAAAGTAGGTCCGGTTTTTTTCTTAAATCTGTGCAAAAAAATGTAAAATGGAGGTTACCGTGATCAAGAAGACTCCCCCCGATCTTTTTCAAGCAATTTTTAAAATTGGTTACATTGTTTCATACAGCCGTTAAAGGAAACTTTATGATTTAAAAAAAATGTCCAAAATAATTTTTGGGTGGTACTTTTGCCAAATTGTTTTTTTTAATTCGTTAAAAATAAATCAGCGAATATCACCGAAACATGATTTAACATGCATCATGACTTTATTTTGTTGTTTACAAACGTTTTTATTAAAAAAAACGTGTCCTCTAAGCACTTTACAGAGAGGTAATAGGCCACCAAAACACCGAGTAGTAAGGATCTGGCCATCGTTCGGGCTGTGAAAATATCAAGTCTTGTTTCCGTAGGGAATTCCACAAATTATTTGGTCAGGATATAGTATGTAGGACAATTTAACGACCTTATTTTTAACAAATCTTACTTCACTTTTTTGCGCAAATGAATTAGAGTGGGTTTTCGGGGCTGTAAACAGGTTCCAAGGTGTCCGAATGTTTCAGAATTGTTTTATTTGATAGCAAACTAGGATTCCTTGTCGTATTGGACCATTTCAGATCATATAGTGTCCAGCAAACAATTATTTTTCCTTTATTTGGAATAAAGTCGTTTTAAACCCTAATAAAAAAGTAAGATTTTTTCAAAGAAACGTTATTAAATTGTCCTGCATAATGGATCCTGACCAAATAATTTATGGAATTCCCTGCGAAAACAAGACTAAATATTTTTACGGCCCAAACGATGGCCAGATCCTTGCTATTAGGTGTTTTTGGTGGCCTATTACCTCACTGTAAAGTGCTTAGAGGGCAAGTTTTTAAAAAAACTTTCGAAAAAAGCAAAATAAAGTTATGATGCATGTTAAATCATTTTGCAGTGATATTCGCTGATTTGTTTTTAACGAATTAAAAAAAAATTTTGGCAAAAGTGCCACGAAACAATTATTTTGGGCAATTTTTTAAAATCATAAAATTTTCTTTAACGGCTGTATGAAACAATGGAACTAATTTTAAAAAATGCTTGAAAGAGATTGGCGGGAGTCTCGTTGATCACGTTAACCTCCATTTTAAATTTTTTTGCACACATTTAAGAAAAAACCGGACCTACTTTAATTTTTGCTTTAGTTTTGTCGCACAAATTTTTTAGTTAACCTGAAAAGTATAATTCATATATTTTAATGGATCATGAAAGTGGGTTTTTTGTTTCATATTTCTAATAACTAATATATGCCCTTCATCAATAAATACAAATGCAAAATTTAAGACTTGCACATAGAATCTTTTTTCAACCAAATTTAGCTGAGCGACTTTATGTGCTTTAGTTTTGTCGTACACTGTATATACTGGCCAAGCAGAAACTGGTAGGGAAACGAACTAAGACGAACGAGTGGTGAAGGATTTGTCTGCCAAATACCAAGGAAGTGGCCGAAATATTACAATGGACAATTTGTTTACGACCTTGCCAGTTGCAGAACTGCTTCTCACCTGGAAACTCACGATCGTTAGAACTTTGCGCAAAAACAAATCATATATTCCTCAAGAAATGAAGCCGAACAAAAACAGGACAATTGGTTCAACGACATTTGGCTTCAAAAATAATGTGACAATGTGCTCTCATGTTCCCAAAAAAAATAAAGCAGTAATTTTGCTTTCGACCATGCATGATGCTGAAATAGCTGACAGTGGGAAACCTGATATAATTGAATATTATAATCGTACCAAAGGTGGTGTTGATCGAATGGACCAAATGTTTGCGGAATATCCAACACAAAGACAAACAAAACGATGGCCACTAGCGATGTTCTTCAACATGTTGGACATTACAGCTCTTGCAGCCTACATTGTCTACGATTTGAATAACCCTATGTTGCCTTGGAGATCAAACAAGCATAAGCTGATACTGCGCAGCTTGGCTGAAGCATTGTGTATGCCCATTATTGAAGCCAGAGCCATAAATCGTCAAGTGACTCGAAATTTTTCGACTAAAATTGCTATTGAAGCATATTTCAACCGACCGGTGGAATGAAATGGTGTCAACAGCAGCATCAACATCTGCCGCAGCGCGCACGCCAAAACCTGTGTGCGGATCTTGCTACTTATGTTATGCACAAGAGGAAAAACGCCGTAGAAAAACCAGAAAGCTGTGCGCCAAATGTAAGAAGCCAATGTGTCTTGAGCATTCGGTCACATCAACAAATTGCTCTATTTGCCATGATTTTCCTGATTTAAGATGCATTTTTATAATAAAAGTCAATAATCTAATGTGTGAAATGAATATTTTTAATTTTTCAAATAAAAAAATAATATATTAAATGATTTTTTTATTATTATGAGGATTTTTACTATTGGGGTACAAACGTATCCCGGGTGTGTGTTTACGTATATAATGTGTTTGGAAGGCTGTAGCTCCTGAACCAATGGTCCGATCTGGTTCAAATTTTGAATTTGAACTCAAAAATAAATAATCTTCCTAGATCCGAAGTTAGCGGTATAGAGGTATAGCGGTTCAAAAGTTACAACACTTCAAAGTTGAAAGTGGATACATTTGTACCCGGGTGTGTGTTCTAGGGTTAAGTAGTCGTCTTTCTAAAGGCGACGTGGATGTGGTCCTCATCCAAGAACCCTGGGTCAATAGCTCGAGAATCTGCGGATTGGGACTTAGGGGGGGGCTCATTCGAGCCAGCGAGGAGAGCAAATTCAGAACGTGTATTTTGGTCAAGTCTGAGTTGAACTCCTTTCTCCTACCTAACTACACCAATGGTGATATTACCGCTATCAGTCTAACGGTCGACAGCACCCGCCTGACGGTGGCGTCGGTCTATATGCCCTACGACGCCGAAGAACCCCCACCACAAACGGAGGTGAAAGACCTGCACGTCGTTTCTGTAACTTTTTAACGAAGTTCGTTACATAAAAATCGCTAATTTTGACACAATTTTCTGTAAAAAATTTGTCAAAATCGATGTTAACAACAATAACGAATTTCGTTAAAAAGTTACAGAAACTGGGTGCTGGTGTCAAATTTCTGCACGGGTAATCTTATTATTGGAGCGGACGCTAATGCTCACCATGTCCAATGGGGGAGCTCCGATATCAATGCCAGGGGCGAGTCTCTGTTTGATTACCTCTTAACAGCCAACCTGGTAATTTGCTACGTGGGTAATGAGCCTACTTTTATCACTAAAACCCGCAGGGAGATCATAGACCTCACTATCTGTAGTGAAGGCGCTTATGAGTGGGTCAGAAAATGGCGGGTTCTGGAAGAACATTCATTCTCCGACCACCGTTACATAGAAATGGTTTTAGACTTTATTGTAGAACAACCAATCATGAAGCGCAATCCACGTAACACTAATTGGCAGTTACACAATGAAATATTAGACAGAGACCTACCAGTACTGCCCTCACAAGCCCCCTCATCAGTAGAGGAGCTGGAGGATCTTGTTACTACATTTACATCGGCGCTCTCAAATGATCTAGGACAGGCTTGTCCAGTGCCAAAACCACGCGGTAAACACAGGCCACATTGGTGGTCCTACGATTTGGACTCGCTCCGCAAATCATGCCGGAAACAATTTAACAAGGCCAAGAGCCTCGGCTCTGAGCCTCATTGGCACGAATATAAGCTAAAATAGGGGCCTACAAAAAAGCTCTGAGACAGGCGAAGAGAACCTCGTGGAGAAATTTCTGCACTGGCGTCGAAAAGGTCGACGACACAGCGAGACTTAGATGAGTCCTCTCGAAAAGTCAAACAGCCATCAGCTATTTGCTAAAACCTGACGGATCCTGGACCAGCACGGAAGAGGAAACCCTTGAGCTGCTCTTGAATAGACATTTTCCGGGGAATCTGCATGACGCACCACTAGCACCTGCAACAAACCTGGCAGTAAATATACCCATCACTGAGAAAAGGGTAAGGTGGGCAGTTAAGAGCTTTGAACCGTATAAGGCTGCCGGGCCGGACGGGATTATCCCCGCGCAACTTATAAACACGTTGGAGACATCAGCTAAATGGCTGGTACTTCTCTTCACAGCCTGCCTGGCTCTCAACCACATTCCGGGCTCCTGGAGAAGCGCCACGGTAGTGTTTATCCCTAAGGCTGGGAAGGCATCCCACTACGAGCCAAAAGACTACAGACCGATCAGTCTCTCGTCCTTTGTACTCAAAACTTTGAGAGGATACTAAGCGACTACCTCTCAACGACTATTGATAGCAACCTTATCTCTAGCTATCAGCATGCATACAGCAAGGGTAAATCAACAGAAACTGCTCTGCACAGCCTAGTATCTGTCATTGAGAAATCGCTGTGTGAAAAGGACTACTTATTTCCTACAATTGCCACAAAATAGCTAGATGTTTTTTGCAATTGACATTTTTTTACTGCAGGGTACTTGTCATTTCACTAAGCACGAATTTCCCTGCGTCTCAATATCTGCGCACGACGCTGCAGAAAAAAAGCACACAAAGAACTGTCAAAATTACAATTTTAATTAATTAACACATTTTTAGCAGTTATGGCCGTACATATTTATTCCGATTGTGCAAATTTTGAAAATTTTATATTTTTTCTTTCAAAAGAAACAATTAATTTTATTTGAAAAAAAAGAAAGCAAAGCCACAGCCCACAAAAATCGAAAATGAAAAATGTAAAAAATGCTTCTTCTTCCTCTTTTCTAAGCGTACGACGCCTGGCTACCAGCATTGTCATACGCTGAGCAGCATGTAGCTTTTATGCTTTGCCACTTTCGTACAGCTGCCGATCCGTGTGCAGCTCTTCATGCAAATATATCGCACACTAAATCAAAAAGAGACACTTCTCAAAAAAACTTTCAGTTAAACGCTTCTGGATCGCACAAAAGTAATTTGATTTTTAAAAACTTGACATCACAGTGGTCCATGATGCAATAAACAGGTGACCGCATGGCGACATACACCCGTGCCTACATAATTATACCTTTCATGAACATGAAATGGTATTATAACTTTGGTCCGATGTTTGTAAATATGAGAAGAAGAAGAGATAGACCCATCAATAAGTATACCGAAATGATCAGGATGACGAGATGAGTTGATTTAGCCATGTCCGTCTGTCCGTCTGTCCGTCTGTCCGTCTGTCCGTCTGTCTGTCTGTCTGTCTGTCTGTTTGAACGCAAACTAGTCCCTCATTTTTTGAGATATTTGGCTGAAATTTGGTATGCGGCCACCATTTTCCAATATAGGAATCATTTGTCGGAACCAGTAAGATCGGACCAATATAACATATAGCTCCCATACAACCGATTATTCCGATAAACGGATTTTGGGCTATAACTCCTGTAATTAAACACGAAGGAACGTGAAATTTTATAAGTGTTGCTATTTTTATATGTGAAATATCGATGCTGAAAATCATAGAGATGGGATAAATATTTCACATAGCTCCCATACAATCGATTATTCCGATAAACGGATTTTGGGCTATAACTCCTGTAGTTAAACACGTAGGAACGTGAAATTTTGTAAGTATTGCTATTTTTATATGTGAAATATCGATGTTGAAACTCATAGAGATGGGATAAATATTTCACATAGCTCCCATACAATCGATTATTCCGATAAACGGATTTTGGGCTATAACTCCTGTAATTAAACACGTAGGAACGTGAAATTTTGGACGTATTGCTATTTTTATATGTGAAATATCGATGTTGAAAATCATCGAGATTGGATAAATATTTCACATAGCCCCCATACAATCGATTGTTCCGATAAACGGATTTTGGTAGATAACTCCTGTAATTATATAGGTAGGAACGTGAAATTTCGGAAGTATCGCTATTTTTATATGTGAAATATCGATGTTGAAAATCATCGAGATTGGATAAATATTTCACATAGCCCCCATACAATCGATTGTTCCGATAAACGGATTTTGGTAGATAACTCCTGTAATTATATAGGTAGGAACGTGAAATTTCGTAAATGTTGCAATTTTAGAATGTGGAATGTCGATGTTAAAAATCAATGAGATTGGACCGTATGAGCTAAAGTTTCGGTATGAGCTAAAGTTAAATTCACACAGGCTGTACTGGGGATCAAACAGTGAAAATCGTGACGCTTATTCATGAAAGGTATTTAGCCTTCGGCACAGCCGAAGACAGCTTTCCTTACTTGTTTTTTTTATGTATTTTGTTGTTGTACTTTATAAGCGTACTGTCAAAATTGCACTGAAAAATGGGCATTATGTCAAAATTTGAGAAAAAACTTTTTAATCAGCTGTCTCATGCCACGACCTTCTAGTTGGATCATGCTGTGCTCTTTAAAGAGTAACGATAATAGTCAAAAAGAAAAAAATTGTATGTACTGACTGTGCTACTTTTATTAGGCAATCTATGTCAAGAAAGCGACCTAAAAAAAATTTGAGATGTGACGGTTTTTGATTTAGGGTGCGATATGTGTTCAGCAACAAAGCGTACAAAAACCGAATGTAGCGTCTAATATGCGTCTATGACGATTCGCTCCGTGGGCAGACTCGCTTACTCTTTATTTTATCATTTATCATTATTTTCATGTTTATTCTTAAGAAAGCAGCGACTATTTCTATTTACCCTATTACGAAAAAGCATCTGTGAATTATAAGAGAAAAAAGCAAACGAAACGAATGAATTTTGTATTTTTTAACTGGTATGATTTCATCCAAAAATATCTAGTTGTACGAGTATATTAGTATGGAATGGATATTTCCTGACTAGTATGGGTTCAGCCAGAAAATTCTAGTTGTATACTAATATAAAATGGATATTTCATAACCAGAATGACTTCAGCCAGAAAATTATAGTTGTTTACTAGTATTTTTCTGACTAGTTTAAGGTTTCGCTGCAGGGCATGGCTCAACTTTTTCTCCAACCTTCATGGAGATTATCTCCAATAAATCTTCTTTCATCAGATCCAAATTTTACCCTGACACACACAAAATCGAATTAACAATCGGCGCCATCTAGTGCTTTGGTTGTATTACTTGCGGTTTAAAACTAGATGTCGCTGAGGATTGTTTATTTTTTGGTGACTCTAGTGTTCAGTAGCGGTAAAATCTAATTTTTAATTTCATTTCATTTCATTTATTTGCAGTCAATGGAATAAATCCTTACAGACTAAAAGATAGATATAGCTTAATGTATGAGAACCTAGAAAGCAGAGTTTAAAATATTTAAAAATTCGGACCTTGGTAGTGAAAAATCCAAGGAAACCGTAATGCTCAGCAGTTAAACTCACGTATAGCACGGGGGCAATAGGAGCATTACAGGCATAATTGGTTCTAGGATTATCCCCATAAAGGGGTAGAAATTCCGGAGAGAACGTTGAGGAACATTAAATTGAAACCGCTCCACCAGGTGTGGACAGTAACCCGGATCGGTCCCCATACAAAAAAAAAGTTTTTCTTGTTTCAAATGCTGGAGGATGGGGCACGACCATCGCAGTTGTCCTAACCCGAGGAAAATTTTGAAGCGGAAAGATGATGTAGCTGCTGTAGATACGATGATGCCATACGAAGATGATGCCGATACTGTAGGAGAATACAATTACGTAAGAATAGAATATCACAACGGGCCTTTTAATACTGGCCTAGGTGTGCCTCTGCGGCAGCCACTTGAACCTAACCTAGCTAGAAAAATAGTTTCTAACCTTACCTTTTCTCTTTTTATACCGGTAGCCCGGTTAGTTTCATTCGAGTTTCTGATGTCTCAAAAGAATTTGGTATGAGGTCAAAGCCGAGAACTACTACTACACTTAAAGGATTAGGCGGAAAGCCATTAATAATTTTTGGAGTAATTAAATGTAAAATTTTCTTTAAAAATAAAATGAGCTTTGTTGAATTAAAAGTACTTGCCGATCATTATATGTCTCTGCCAGTTATTTTGGGACGAGTCTTTTTGAAACTATTTAACATAAAATTAGCTGCTATAGATGGGAAATTTTTAAAAATTATTCAAAATGATAAGGTGTATATTAATAGGTTTGTTTATTGGGCTGCTCTAGCGAGGTTGAGATATTTCACAAAATTGTGTTTAACGAACACTTTTCTTGCTCTAGGTTGCTCTATCTTTTGTTTCATGAGTATGCTCAAAACAAAACCAGAGTAATCCAGATCACAAATTTCTGCTCTAGCTTTTTTATGGAGTAAGTTGGAAAAGAGAAGCAATTGTCAGTCAGGAAAAAATAAATTTTTGAAAACTTCAAAAAAATTAGCTTGCAAGAAAGTCAATTAGGGTACTCACAGTCCCATATTACCAGCCATGGTAATATTGCCAGCTGGCAATATTTTGACAATTTACCAGGTTTCAAATTTATTGTTTTTGTTTTGCCTGCAAATCGAAGATACCACTTTGTGGCAATATTGCCGGGCTTACTCCTATGTTTAAATTTGTGGCAAAATTGAAAGTTGTCATTTTGCTTTCTTTTCAAATATAAATTCAGAAAAACAAAAAAAGGAAAAAATTAAGTTTTGTTTACATTTTCTAATTTATTTAAATAATTTAAATGTTATTATAATTTCAGCTAAAAAGTGCCCGTATTTGCAAAGGCCAATGTAAGCAGCGGAGCAGGGGTGCTCACAGTTAATGTGGCAATTTTAAAACCTTTTAAATTTAAAAGGAAACTGTGAGTACCCTAAATGTATACGTGAATTTGCATTAATTTTGAAGATTTAAACAAAAAAAAACCAAATAAAAAGAAACTATCGAGATTCAAGTGTTTCATGGCATTTCTGCTCTGAGTTGCTCTAAGTTGCGCTATTTCTATTTTGACAGCTGCCCTGCTCTGCTCTGCTCTAACCTGCTCTGAACTTTTTTTGGTCAGTAAACAAACCTAATAAGTCACAAGAAAGAGAAAATGTTCGCAGCTCTGACGGGGTCATCGCTGATTTATTACCAAACTCCAGAGGTATCGATGTAAAGTACCGACGTAAACGTATCAGTCCTAGTACAGCTGATGTTCCAGAAATTTTCTGCATTGATACGGCGGCCGCCGTGGTGTAGCGGTTAAGTGTTCGGCCTTCTACACCAAGTCGTGGCGGTTCGATGCCCGGCAAAAGTAACATCAAAAATTATTTAGAAAAAGAATTTTTCTAAACGGGGTCGCCCCTCGGCAGTAGTTTGGCAAACTCTCCGGGTGTATTTCTGCCATGAGAAGCTTCTCAGCAAAAAATTCATTTGCTTTGCAAGTGCCGTTCGGAGTCGGCAAAAAACTGTAGGTCCCGCCAACTTGTAGGAAAAACTCAAAAAGCAACACACCACAAGTTGGAAAGAGAAGCTCGGCTAAAAATCTCGTTAGAGGTTATGATAACCTGTTGGTATATCGCCGCCATTAGTTTTTTTTTTTTGTCTAAAGATCAGCAGGTAGCTATGATGGGTTTAATAGAGTATTCTTATTTAAAGACAAACATTAAGGTTGAACCATTCATGTACGAAATGAAGATACATCTGACGATAGTGGACGAACTGCAAAAGGAAGGCGTAACCAGACCCAGTAACTCGCCATATGCTTCCGCAGTCGTGTTAGTACGAAAGAAAAACGGGATGATTCGTATGTGCATTGACTATAGGACCCTGAATAAAATAACCGTTCGCGATAACTACCCTCTTCCACTTATTGAGGATTGCATTGAATTTCTAGAAAAAAAAAAATTTTTTTCTATACTAGATTTGAAGAGTGGATTCCACCAAGTGCGGATGTCACCGGAATCAATCCAGTACACATCTTTGTAACTCCCAATGGTCAGTACGAGTACTTGAAAATGCCGTTTGGGCTGAAAAATGCTCCTGCCGTATTCCAGCGCTTTATTAATAGTATTTTTCGAGACTTGATAGAGGAGAGACAGATAATTATTTATATGGACGATATTGCTGTAGCCACGCGTGGTTTAGAAGAACACAAATATTTATTGGAAACTGTATTCAACGACTTTCCAAGCATGTGCTGAAACTTAATCTAAATAAATCAAAATTTGCATACAGCGAAATAGACTATTTATGGTATGAGGTGACTACTTCCGGAATTCGACCAAATGGTTCCCACATTAAAAGCATTCGAAATTTCGCTTTGCCCACAAACCAAAAGCAATTACAGTCTTGCATAGGATTATTCTACTACTTCCGTCGTTTTGTGCCATCGTTCTCTCAGATAGCCAAGCCATTGCAAAACTTGCTTAAGCGACAAACCACGCTTGATTTTAACGAGGCGCGCCTCGATGCTTTTGACGAGCTAAAAGCTCGACTAATCGAAGCTCCGGTCCTACCAATATTTAATCGTGAAAAAGAAACTGAACTGCATTGTGACGCTAGCTCAATAGGATTCGGCGCTGTACTGTTACAGCGTCAGAGGGATAACAAATTCCATCCCATTTCATACTTTTCAAAAACGGCTTCCAGTGCCGAATCCAAATATCATAGCTATGAGCTTGAAACACTACACGCAGAATAATTTTCATGTTGAATCAACACTTTTTCAGGTTATTATTTTTCAACACTATCGCTCATGTTGTTCTAACATGAAGCTACTTTTTCACTGTTCCTACATGTTAAATCAACATGAAGGAACAGTGTGAATTTAACATGATCACAAAGGTTTGAATCAACATGATTTCCTGTTGACACAACATTATTTTTCTTGTTAAATCAACACGATCAGACATGTTAAATTAACACTATGCTATGTTGAAATAACACTTTCGTCCTGTTAAATTTACACGATCTATCATGTGAAATTGACACGATATGTTATGTTAAACCAACAAGATCTATCATGTTAATTTAACAGGATTTTATTGTTAGATTAACACGATCTATCATGTTAATTTAACAGGTTTTTATTGTTAAATTAACCCTTAAAATAAAACACCTTGTTTTTGATTTTTTTAATAATTTTTATTTAGTTAATTCATTTATCGAAAACCTTTAACATACATATTTTCAGGTATGAAGGAATATAATGCTTGTATAATTTATTAACACGATCTGTCATGTTAATTCAACATGTTTTAATTGTTAAATCAACACGATCTATCATGTTAAATTAATACGATCATCATGTTAAATCAACACCATCTACCATGTTAAATTAACACGATCTATCATGTTAAATTAACACGATCATCATGTTAAATTAACACGATCATCATGTTAAATTAAATCGATCATCATGTTAAATTAACACGATCATCATGTTAAATTAACACGATCATCATGTTAAATTAACACGATCTATCATGTTAAATTAACAGGACCATCATGTTAAATTAACACGATCATCATTTTAAATTAACAGGACCATCATGTTAAATTAACACAATCATCATTTTAAATTAACACGATCTATCATGTTAAATTAACACGATCATCATTTTAAATAATAAAAGTACACATATGTACATACATATACATATACTTATTTTAATCCAATCATTGGCAACTTCTGCATCGAAAACAAGCCCCAATCTGAAAATTAAATAAAAATTGTTTCATTGAAAGCTCTTTAAATTATCCAAGCGATTGTAAAACTGGTAGCACACGTCCAATTAATGTAGGGATAAGTATCAAACGGCGCCTTTTCTACCCGGTATCCATAATCCTAAAGCGCTTCCATGGTATTTATGTATAGTGCGCGTTGTTTTTAACCTACCCCGACATTTTTGGAGGTGTTTTAGGGAGCGTTTACAAAATATGAAAAACAACACAAATTACTTACCCAAAGCTTTTTGCAAAACTTCACAACTTATTCGCAAGCTAAGAAACTATAAATTTCACAATATATTAATTATTTATAATATCTACAACTTTTCATCAAGTCGGTATCTACACACTGACTTAAATTCTGTTCTTTTGAGAACAATTCTGTTCACAAGCTTTGATGGGGAACAGATGATGCTCGAAAACAACACTTGTTCATGTTAAATCAAACCGAATTTATGGTGAGGGATACACACTAATGTAATTCTAATGCAGAAATATTTCATGTTATTTTAACCATAAGCTTCATGTTAAAATGTTCATGTTGATTTTCCGAAATTGTTTTTGCTTTACGTAGTTACATGATTCATGTTAACTAAAAATGTGGGAAATTTTTCTGTGTGTAGCAATTATTTACGCCTTAAGAAGGTTCCGAACATATCTAGAGGGCATGCCATTCAAAATAATCACTGACTGCAATTCGTTAGCTATGACTCTCGAGAGAAAACAGTTGAATCCTTGGAGTTGGAAAATTACAACTACACCATTCAGCATAGAAAGGGTACGTCAATGGCGCATGTAGATGCGCTGAGTAGAGTGCAGATTGCAACCATTATTAATAAGGTTGAATTCCAAGTCCAAATTGCCCAAGAGCGTGATGAAAATATCAGTACATTACGAAACCACTTGGAGAACGGGGTCGTTCAAGATTTTAATTTGATAGACGGTTTGGTGTATAGAGTAAAAACAGATGGTAAAAAATTATTATACATATGTGTCCAGTGAAATGGAATCAAATATTATTAGACTCATTCATGAAAAAATAGGACACCAATCTGTCGAGAAGACCGTCAGCAAACTAATCTATACTATTGGTTTCCGAAAATGAGAACAAAAGTAGACATATTTATAAGAAATTGCCTGAAATGCTTAATGTACTCTACACCTCCACGTGCCAGGGAAAGAAACTTCCACGCTATTCCGAAGACCCCAGTGCCATTTGATACCCTTCATATTGACCACTTAATTCAAAGCGTAAGCACATACTTGTTGTAATTGACTCATTTACCAAATTTGTGAAGCTTTACCCAACCAATTCTACTAGTACCCGGGAAGTAACCTCCGCTCTGGAAAAATATTTTAATTATTACAGCCGGCCGAGACGCATTATAAGCGAGAGAGGAACTTGTTTTACATTGATGGAATTCAGTAGCTTTCTCTCTAGGCGAAATATCGACCACGTTAAAGTAGCCGTTGCTTCTCCCCAAGCAAATGGGGCGATGCTAGGAAAACTGACGGATCAATGCCGACTGGTGTCTCAAACTGTTAGAAGTGGAATACGCTATCAATAATTCAGCTCACAGCACTTGTCGAGACGCATCTAGCAGACTTCTGTTTGGTGTAGAGCAACGTGGATCAATTGTTGACGATTTCACAGAACACTTTCAGGAAAAGATGAACTCTGATGTAGTGCGAAATTTGGGATTAATTAGGCAGAATGCTTCTGAGGCTATTAAGGCCAGGCAAACCTACGAAACCAAGCGGCTAGATAGCGATAGTACCAAACCCAAGAGTTATGAGGTTGGAGACTACATCGTTATTAGAAATGTTGACAACGCTGTTGGAGTTAACAAAAAATTCGTACCCCATTACAAGGGACCGTATGTAGTGCATAAGGTGTTGGGAAATGACCGATACGTCATTCGTGATATTAATAATTGCCAATTAACCCAAATGCCGTATGATGGGGTAATCGAGGCCCACCGTATTAAGAGATGGTTAGATAAAACGAGCGATGGTTCCGTCGAGCAAGAAGCAGAATAGCAGGATCCCTTAGACATTAGTTAGATATAAGAGTTTTTATTTGCTTTAAGTATGATCGAGGCCGATCTATTGTCAGATTGGCCGAGCTGTAAACTATTGTGAACATGGCATTAGATTATCGTAGGTTAGTATAAGGGTGACCCTACAATGTTATAAAGTATGTCAATAGTTTTAGAATTTTTAGAGGTAACTCTGACAATAAAGGATGGTCGGTCACTTTTCGTCTAAATTATTTAATCTCCGAACATCCACCTCCTTAGGCGATACAAATAATCACACTTTATACTGTATAGTTTTTCTTCAAGAAGATGTGCTTCACACTATTGTAGAGAAAATCTTTTTAATGTTTTCAAAGAGAAATAATATATTATTAAGAAAATTTTCTCTTTAATATTTCAAATGAAAAATAAAATGATATTGCCTTCACCGAGAATCGAACTTACAATTTTCGGAATGATAAACCCAGCTGTTTACCATCACGCCATCGCTTACTTTTGCTTGCCAGCATCTAATTACTGATATGGGCAAATCCTCAAAACTTTTGATAATGCAAAAAAAAAGAAACAAAAAAGATAATAGGAGCACACCCTTGAGCTTTTGCTGACACTTTTACTTAGTTTATAAGATTATATTTTGACTCTTGTTAATATGCTAAAGGTGCGGGCGTGGAAATTATGACGTCATCATTATGAAATTTTATTTTATTTTTTTACTTTTATTTGCAATCTATTGCCTAGTTTATACGAACGTAAAATCGAATTATTTCAAAACGAATTTCTTACGACACATTTCAAATTCCCTTTGAATTAATAAGTACCTACTTATTTGTACGCAAATTGAACCTTAATTACCACAAAAAAAAAGTGTCGGGGTTGGGGATCAGACCACCCTTTCCATATGTATTTTGACGCGCTGAACACGAATCCGGTGTCCGTTTTGGTCCAGCACGTCTGAATTTTTTCCTAACCTCAAAAAACCAAAAACCACTTAACATTTGAAAAATTGAAGGTACAAGTAAGCTTTTCATTTTTGATATATGCATGGATCTTCAACGCGCTTTTTTACGTTAAACATATTGAATACTCAAGTTTACAATTAACATGGCATGAAAATATCTGTCAGTTTTTGTGTGCTAACAAAAAAATTGAATTATTTAAACTATTCACAAACGAAACAGTTGATTTATAGTGGCTGCTGTAAGCATAATATGAACAGCACAGTAATCGGATCACGTGTGCAGGGTTTCTTTTTGAGTTAGCATCAAGTATATTTGTTCATTTTTTTGATAATTAAAGGGGGCGCGCAAGTAAATGGCTTAACTATACCGAAAAATGAAAAGTACAAAAATTCACGGAGGGAAATCTATGGATCGAGCATCCATAATTATTGATATCACATTAAATAAAAATTGATATTTCTGTCCCATCAATGAATATGGATGTTTCATCAAAGCTTTTTTGATAAATCACTATTGAAATGGTATCCATATAAACTATTGATAAATTCTAAATAGTTTAAAAAAACAAAATTTTATATAATTTGACATAAGGTATCAGTGAGACTCGAACCATGCTCCTCTGGCACGTTAGCCCAGTATTCTACCATTCGGCTACGGCATATTATACAATTTTTAGAAAAAAGTTCAATCATAAGAAATTCAAAAAAGTTTGAATTTAAAAAAACCGCTCCAACAAGTTGTAATATTGTTAGAAAATCCATAGCAAAAATTGTTGAACTATTATGATTATGCGTCCCAGAAAAATTTACATTTCGCCCATATATATTAATACGCTGTCTCTACCATTGTTACTATGTAGCAAATATGGATATGGATATACCGACAATAGAAATTCATATCACGACCATAGATATTGACATGCCGTTCAAATATATTAGTTTTCTATCCATAAATATAAAAAATAGTACATCATATCGAAATGGTTGACATGTCATTTTACTTTTTATTGGTAGCAAATAATATTTGATAACTCGCTCATTCTGAATGAATATTGCATCAAACTCGGCGCTATCAATAGTGATATTGTCATAACATTCAATGCATTTCTCTCAGTGTTTGTTCTCGCATTTTCTTAGCCTTTTAACTTTTAAATGGAACGAAGCACGCACGCGACCTTGTAGGTTAAGTTTCAGTATGTAGAAAAATACTTGAAAAAACAAAGAGTGGGTCGAAATATTGAGAGGCGCCCTTAAGAAAAGATTAACAGTTCATACATTTTTGAAAACTCGCACACTTTTTCACAATTTTTTGATTTTGCGAAATTTTTCCTGGATTAATCAAGTATTATTTCATGCTTCTGAGACATTTGAAATGTTGATTTGTATCCATAAATTAAAAAAAAAAATACTGAGCCTGTGTAACGATATCGTGTTCCTTGCTATTGGATGATATTATCCGCCTCGCTCGATGTTAAAAGTTTTGAGGATTTGCCCATATCTGTATAGTTGTTAATGTTTTCTAAGGGAAATCACATATAATTGAGAAGATTTTCTTTTTATTTAACATTTCAAATTAGGAAACAAAAGTGAGATAATCGAACTTACAATTTTTGGAATGTTAAACCCAGCTGCTTACCATCCGACCATCGTGTACTAATGCTTACCAGCGTCTAATTACAGCTTTGTACTAAATGTATAGTTTTTTTTAATAAGAATTTCCTCTTGCCCAAAAACTGATCGTGAAGACAATCTTATTAATTTTATTAGGCATTTTTGGCTCTGTGAAATAGCTACCGAATACAAATACTTAGGCACTTAGATTCAAAGTTGCTGTATGCAAAAAACGCTATTTGCGCATCGTGGTTGAGCTATATTAACAACCCCCGAATCTCTTTGAGTCAGAAATTAAAAAATTTTTGAGGCTGCTTCCAGGTCCATCATGTTTTATGGAGCACAAGTATGGGGTGTCACCCAATTCGACCATGTAGAGAAACTCTTTAAGATTTTTTATTAAAAAAAAACTTATTTTCCTTCCCTCTAAGACGCCAAATTACATGCTGCATCAGGAAACAGGTTTGCAGCCCCTATTTTTACATACGCTCCGTCTACACATGCTTTATAACAGACTCCCTCGTATCTTGGCGGAGGAGACTGTCAAGTTGGGGATATCTTAGGCAAACGGTAAGAACTTGCTACCAGGGTTAATTTACCTTTCGGAATATTCTTGATAGCTAATATTCAGGATTTCACGTCTTCGCCCTTAGATCGCTTTGCTAAAAGTAATACAAATATGTTCCTAGATATGGCTCAAAAGTCTACTTCTCACGATCTTTACCATATGATTGTGCCCTTAGAGAGTTCATATTTCACAGATAATTTCAGTGCTTATGTCGTTAGCTTAATTCTACGAGTAAGGAGAGGTTTGTTAAACCTAAACGCAAGACCTTACAAAAACATATCGTCTCCACTTTGCACGGTGTGTAATTTGCAGATGGCAGAAGACGCTTATCACTTTATTGGATCATGCCCTATATATAACATATCCGTTTGCTTTTTTTTGGGGAAAGAACTTTAGATATGGCGAAGGTCATTGCTATTTAAATGGACATAATTTCAACTCTCTTGCCAAGCTTCTTACAGACAGCATTAAATTCAGGTACTTGATATTAAACGAATTCGCATAGTTTATAAGTAATTCAATTTAATTTATAAGTAAATTATTTAACATGCAGTGCTACACGCAACATATTCTGTTATTGTCGCAATTCTCTATTTTTTATTATTTTTATTGAAATGTTTGTGCATAGTAGCTTAAGTCATACGCTGTACCTTGATTTGTTAAAATAAATATATACGAAAAAATAATATAATAATAAAATAATATATACTACTACTACTACTACATACATGGGTACAAATAATTTGCAAAATTTTTAAAATGTTTAAAAATTAACTTTTTTACTATAGTCCAGGGGACAGGGATTCAACACAGAAGTTGCGCGGACCATGGTTTCCAATTTTCAAAACACATTTTGACGATTATGCGCGAAAAAAATTATAAATCAGCTGGGCTCCTGCTATTACCATGGTATTTACCCAGCTAGCAGAATCAACGTAAGCGACGATGCTTTCTCGCAGGAAACTCTGATAAAACATCGTTTATGAAGCTTTTACGATTCGCCTGCGAATACTGTTTCGCTTTACAATGTTCAGTGCCTACGATGTTTCGTAAATGTATCGAAAAACACTCGTATATGAATTTACATCGTGGGCACATATATTCAATAACCGTCATCAGCAAACACTCAGTTTTTCAGGAGAGCAAAAAAACTGTTTGTCAAATACTTTGCAAAGTGCGAATAATATGAAGTACCACAATGAGTAACTAACTGACCTATTTTTTTTGTTTTAAGGGATGTTTAGATTAGCTTAGAAATCAAATAGAGGTTTTTGCACCTCTATAGAAAAATATTTTTGTATAAAATATTGTTGATAGAATGTTTTTGCAGTAAGTGAAAATATTGATTTTTTGGTTGTATTGTTAAAATTTTATCAGATTTTCAACATGCCGTAGTCGTATGGTTCGAAGAGTGCTTTCTATCCATACACAAGGATCTTGGGCTAATTCCTGGGATAGGCAAAATCAAAAATTCAGAAGCTCCAGACAAGTTGAAAAGTATGGTATTTTGCATGGGAAGGATTTCATCGAAAATTCCTTTATTTACGGCGCACAGTGGTCGGGTAGGCATGGTTTTACAAGAAAAATTAGAAGTAGTGTTACGATGTTAATTTTCTGTTTACTTTTCCGCTATTATAAGTAGTGCTGAATCCGATTATGCAAAAAAAATTATAATTTGACAGTTGATAGCTGTAAATTTTCCAAAATTCAGAATGTTAATTTGATAATTGCACTGATTAAGTCTTTATAAAACCTGACCACAATTTGTATGTCATATTAAAAATTTGACAGCTGACAGTTGTCAGGCAGACTTCAAGTTATCATAAAAACAAAAAAAATATATTTTTTAGGACATGGCCTTGTTCTCAATTCACTCTGATCACAAATTACACTGGTCGACGGCCAAAATATACCAGAGACGCCGTTATGAAATTCGTATGTAAAACCACCCCCTGATTTCGAAAATCGAGTTCATTTTTGATTCTATGGTACCGTTTTTGAGATATTTGCATTTTACCGTTATTCGAAACATATATCTCACGAACGGGTCAAGCGATTGCAAAAAGGTTGACAGATTAAAAAAGACGATAAAATTTGCTATAAATGCATCATACATTGTTTTTTGCTCAACCAGATAGTTTTCGAGATATTAGCTTATCATTTCATATTTTTGTTTTACTCTTTGCGTGGACAGCATTCCAAAACCACACCTTTTTTTCTAGATATTTTTTCTTTACGTAGAGCTCTGTTTTATTAGAAAAAAGATAAGCTATTATCGAAGAAAATCGATGTAAAACTACGTAAGTTATAAGCGAATAAAAATACCCAGGTTGCGCAATTTCAACGTATAGCTCAAAACGTATGTATGGTATAAGAAAGAGAGAAATATCAAGCTATGCTCTGTTTCTGTTGAGTTCAAAGTTTAATTCATGAATGAAATTACCCATATTTTTTACTTTTTTTTTAAATTTATTTATGTTTATACTATATTCTAACAATCTTGAAACAGAACATATCTGGATCGTTATCACACTCAAATTCTCGCGTCCTTTTACTCATTTTTTTTTTTTTTTAATAAATCATGGTTTTGAAATTCGACTTATGCACTGAACTATCTCCGGCGAGCCTTGCAGATGTTTTGAAGTTTCAAGGCGCCTTAACTCATATTTATACTCGGAACAAAAATAAAATTGAAAAAATCAAATCTTACCTAGACAGAAAGGTTCCTTTTTATACGAAGCCGGGAAAAGAAAATATTACCTGCTTTAGATGTCGGCTTTAAAAATTTTCTTATAATTTTGAAAATCTACCTGCATACTTACGCATAAGTGACGGAAATACATGTTTATAACTACATGCCTACAGCACTTTCGAACCCAACCACTCTTCCTTTCGAAGCAACCACTCTACCTACTATAAAACAATTCGAGTATTAAAAGTACTATTTGATTTATTTAAAGAAAAAGTATTATCATTGTTATGGTGTTATTCGTTTATCCGGATAATATCCCATTTGCACTTTATACCTTTAAAATATGTATGTATACATCACACATTGAAGTTGCGCAACCTGGGTATTTTTACTTGATCGTTTATAACTTACGTAGTTTTGCATCGATTTTCTTCGATGATAGCTTATCTTTTTGCTAATAAAACAGAGGTCTACGTAAAGAGAAAATATCTAGAAAAAAAGTTGTGGTTTTGGAATGCTGCCCACGCAAAGAGTAATTTTTTTCATATTTTTCATAAAAAAAACAAAAATATGAAATGACAAGCTAATATCTCGAAAACTATCTGGTTGAGCAAAAAACAATGTATGATGCATTTATATCAAATTTTATCGTCTCTCCGATTCTGTAAACTTTTTGCAAGTGCTTGACCCGTTCGTGAGATATACGCAATTAAAGGGCGCCATCTTTTTGGTTTGTTCGAATAACGGTAAATTGCAAACATCTCAAAAACCGTACCATAGAATAAAAAATGAACTCAATTTTCGAAATCAGGGGGTGATTTTACATACGAAGTTCATAACGGCATTTCTGGTAAAGCGAAAAAGTTGAAATTCGTGGTCCAGTGTTATCAATCAAAATTTAAAGACACTTGATAAAAATATTTTTATCTTTATTATTTAGCTTTTACAAAATTTAGAGTTAGTATTTTATATATAGAGACTCATTTAGTCGATATTATTCATAGTTATATCGATATTGTGAGCTCCGATATTGGTCGATACGATATAATTTTTTCAATATATCGGACTTTTCCACATTCTTCCTAGCATCACTAATTTTGCTAATACTTCTTCTACCTGCCATATACTGCATTATTGGACTAAACAAATTTTATAAGGGCCAATATAAGAATAAGGTAAGTGCGCACATTTTTAACCGAGAGGAGAGATGGTTAAATACGCATATTCAACTCTTCAAAAATTAAATTACTTTCAAATACCCTGTTATCAAAAATATTTTACTTATTTATCAACTATCTGACCCGACAGACGTTGTCCTGCCAAAAAGTTATTTGCATTTGTGTTTCTCCGTCCATATCTATCCCTATCCCTATCACGGACCCTTTCCCTATCCCAATCCCTATCCCTATATCTACCCCTATACATATCGCTACACCTATCCCTCTCTTATCCATGTCACTATCCCTAACCCTAACCCCAACCGCAACCTCAACCCTAATCCTAACGCTATCCGAAACTCTAGTCCTCACTTTAAATCTAACCCTATCCCTTGGGTAATGAATGAAATTATGAATATAAGATTTGCCATCAACTTCTTCAAGGCAATACGACAAAAACTGATGGGTGCAATCATTCATGTCCCGCAGAATTTTTCGGGAATTTTATTGCATATTCTCCTATTCTGGCCAGAGAGCAATCTAAATTGGTGTCAATCATCCAAATCGTTCAGGCATTCTTGAGTTATGAGCGTTTGAACTAATGTCACTTTCTTTTATATATAAGTCCTTTGAAGCGATGCAGTGATATAACGCCCGCCAAAAAAAGGCAATAGCGCCCACGGGCGTTATTTCCATTTTTTGGAAATAACGCCCGCTTTCAAAAGTAAATAGCCCCGTGTGTAGAGGAAGGAGGCCACCACTCCGATGGCAGGACCAAGTGGAGGCAGATCTGATAGCACGCGGTGTCTCCAATTGGCGCCAGTTGGCTCAACAAAGAGCCGACTTGCGAAACATGTTGGAAGGCCATAATCGCCTTGGCGGTTTAAGGCTATTTTAAGTAAGTAAGTAATTTCGCTAATTTTAAGTAATTTCGCTAATTTTAAAAAATCTCTGAATTTGGCGAAGAAAGAAAAAAGTCGAAGAATTTCGAGAAATGATTCTATCCAACCGGAAAATTTTTATCTGTTTGCCGCTGCTATTTCGGCTGCACCGGAGGACTCGGACATCGCAGTGCCGGAAGGGGAGTCGCAGATGTCCGACTCGGAAAGTATGGTATCTGCCACGTCAAATGGCGAAGGAGCAGTGAACAGCTCGGAGATGGGAGACAGCCTGCTGGACGGGAAGACCTCAACGTCACAGTGATAGCAGCTAGTCCTGAGCGCACCAATGTTGGCACTGCCACAGTTAGTAGGATCTCTGCCACGCCAAACCGTGGTCTGAACATATCGTCGTTGAAAGATAAGCATCCAGACGAGGTGGTACTCGACGATACGGTGGCAGGGAAGTCTGAGCGCTCTCATGTTGGTGGTGATTCAGATAAACCAGCACAAATCTAAAGCAGCCTCGGGTGCTTTAATCAGTCATCTCTCTAAAGGCGACGTAGATGTGGTCCTCATCCAAGAACC
Source organism: Campiglossa producta (assembly GCA_964058755.1). Classification (NCBI taxonomy): domain Eukaryota; kingdom Metazoa; phylum Arthropoda; class Insecta; order Diptera; family Tephritidae; genus Campiglossa; species Campiglossa producta. Next base: position 30,915,452 of record CAXKVI010000005.1, on the reverse strand, counting down.
CTGGGTCAACAGCTCAAGGATTTGCGGTTTGGGGACTAAGGGTTTTAAGATTATTCGAGCCAGCGAGGGGGGCAGGGTTAGAGCCTGTATTTTGGTTAAGTCTGAGCTGAATGCCTTTCTCTTGCCCAACTATACCAATGGTAACGTTACAGCTGCCAGTTTAACAGTCGACAGTACCAGTCTGACGATGGCGTCGGTCTATATGCCCTAAGACGCCGAAGAACCTCCGCCACAGAGGGAGGTAAAAGACCTGGTGGCAAATTTTTCCATTTTTCGATATCAATGCTAGAGGAGAGTCGTTCTTTGACTATTTGTTAACAACTAACCTGGTAGTTTGCAACGTGGGTAACGAACCTACGTTTATTACTAAAACCCGTAGGGAGGTCATAGATCTCACTATTTGCAGCGAAGGCGCTTATGAGTGGGTCAGAAAATGGCGCGTTCTCGATGAGCACTCACTCTCCGACCACCGATACGTAGAATTAGTTCTAGACTTTTCTGTTGAGCAGCCGGCAATCCTGGACGCCGCTGCCTGGTTAAGCAAACGTGATACCGGAGAAGATATCGCTATTTTTAGCGATAGCCAAGCGGCCATCAAATCCCTTGGCTCATACACGTTCAACTCTGAACTGACCTTCAGCTGTCGTCGATCTCTTCAGGAGATGGCCCAACAGAACCGCGTAAACCTCATATGGGTCCCGGGACATAGGGACAATGAGGGAAACTGTAAGGCAGACGAGCTTGCCAGGCAGGACAAGACCAAGCAGGTTCTTCAGGATAAAGAGAGCTTAGGTATGCCGTTTGCCACATGCAAACTAATGCTGAAGGAGCACACACTCTGTCAAGCCAACGAAAGTTGGCTGCAATCCTCAGGGTGTCGGATATTGAAACAAACCTGGCCAAACTGGGATCTTAAAAGGTCTAGACGCATTTATGCCCTAACTAGGAGGGAAATCTCCATATTGATAGGGGTATTAACCGGTCACTGCCTCATTGGTAGGCATGCAGAAAGGCTAGGTGTGCCCTACCGACGATGCTGCAGGAATTGCAAAGATGATGAGGAGGAGGAAACAGTGGAGCACCTCATCTGCAACTGTCCGGCTTTAAACGGCGCGAGAACGCGCTTTTTGGGAGTTCCCTTCCTGGTTAGCCTACGCCAGGTCACGGAGCTGGACATAAAGGACCTGATGGCCTTGATCAAGTCATCTAAATGGTTCGAGGAGGAGTAACGGTGTCGGTATAGGAACGTCAGTCCCGGGATTCTGCTATGTGGAGAATTCCGTTAATACCGGGATTTTCCATATGGCAGGGTCCCGGAACTGACTTTCCTAGTGTTGGTGGTATCACAACGGGGCTTTTAATACTGGCCTAGGTGTGCCTCTGCGGCAGCCACTTGAACCTAACCTAACCTGTTTCCCCGTACGCCATTCTCTACCCAAACCTTTAGTAACACGCCAGAAAAACTCCAACTCATATGCGTTACCTTGGAACGGATTTAGAGCACCAATATTTGTCGATCGTGTCTGGTTGGTCGAGGTCAAACAAATTTTCACTACTTAATGTCACCGCTTTCCATTCTTCGTTCCAAAACCAGTACTTTTCTGAAAAGCATTATTGGAGAAAAAATTTTTTTGGCTACATTGCGGGTTAACCATATTTTTTGCTATAACCAAGTTGTAACTCACACTTCATTACCTGCTGGACTTTCCACCCTCTAACAATTGACCTTAATTCTTGGGCATTCGTGTTATTTTGCGTGGCTAACCTATTTTTCACAATTTAAGTTAGCACTAATCAAGCGCTTTGGTCAAGTGTGGGCTGAACTCTTTTCTCCTACCTAACTATACCAATGGTGACATTACCGCTGTCAGTATACCGGTGGACAGCACCTGCCTGACGCACAGTGGCCTGATTTGTATGTAGAGTGGGATAAAGTTCAATTTCTCAGAAACATGTGAACCTACCAATACCAAATTTTGCACATCGGTTTTCTACTATAAGACTTGTACTTCAGAAAAATTAAGAGCACATAGGCTGTAAGCCACGCCCACCGCTGAAGGATAAACTTTTTTAATTTTTGTAATTGATGTATGTTAGAGTGGTTCACAATTATGGACTTTTTGGAAATTCCAAAACGCTACCCCCAATTATTGTTCCTTATGACAAAAAAAGAGGCTGCTATTTTTTTTTTTTTTTTTTTAAGGTGCTTTAGAGGTCGCGCTACTCGTTTTTATAAAAAAATAAGATGCTTGCAAATTTAACTTAATTTTAACATGTTTAAGTGCAGTAAAAATTTGCGTTTTTGTGTGTTGTTATTCTGTTTTCATTGACGAATATTCCTGCAATTCAAAAGCCTTCTTGGCTGAGTAGAAGGGGTTTAACTCCTGAAAGTATGTTTCGAAATTGAAAACGGTGCAACTAAAACGCCTACACTGATCTCATCGCGCATTGGTTTTTTGGATATATTTCGCATCTAGATGGTTTATGACATCGCTGATTATGAATCCGATGTCAGTTTTTTTAAATTCAAAATGGCGGGTCCAATATGGCGGTGATTTTTTTGAAAACTAATTGGATTTTATTGAAACTTGGTACTCGGGGGTTTATGCGTTGTCTGATTACGAATCCGATATCGGTTTTTTTAAATTCAAAATGGTGGATCCAATATGGCGCTGCATTTTTGAAAACTAATTCGACTGTGTGAAACTCGTCACTGATGGATTTATGACATCGATTTATATGAACTAGTATCGCTTGTGATCGAAAATTCGACCAATAAAAACCTTAGAGGGTCGTGGGGTCGCTAGCCCCGTACCCCCATCCTTAAATTTCGGAGACGCCCCTGAAAATATACCGCCTATACCTCAGTTTTTTCAATTTTCTTTCCATCGGTCAAACGGTTCGCTCACAGGAGGTTCCTAAAGGTTTTCATGTGGCGTATTTATTGACATCGGAGCTTAATTAAACAATTTTAATGTTAATACATATTTAAGTTCAAACACGCGCTCACATAGTGCAACCTAAACATTACATATGAATAAACAAAGAATAAAAATATTGACCTACATATTTCCATACGTAAACAAAATTACACAATAAAACAAAATACGCAATATAAGCACAAATTCAATTTCCGTCAATAATTATTACCAATCATTAATTTACTGTCAATCATGCACATTTTCCTTATAGTTATAGCTTAAGATATTTATGTTAGTGTAAGCACTTTATTTGTATAAAAGGTTTGTGCGAAATAAAGAACAACATGCATAAACGAATTAACTTCTTTTGAATGCATATGATCTTAAGGTGCTTCTACCTAAGATACTCTTTTTTTATATAACACACTCAAGGCGATTCTGCCTGAGTAAACTCACAACAAAAACAAACATCGTTCGATAGGTGTTCTATCTATCCGAACATTCTTTGGTGACCCCGACGTGATCCTGAAACAAGAAACAGGATCACACTTGAAGACGCAGTATCCTCAACAAGGAACGTCAAGCAATCAAACCACATTATATTGGTAATTGGGTCCTGTGATAAGACAAAGGATAACATTATAGGACGAGTCAATTGTCCAATCGTTCAACGACCACATACTGGTGTATGCTGATCCTGTAACAAGGCACAGGATCACAGTACAATTGTCGGCAACAGTACATTGTCGCGAAGCTATAAAACACATTGATCCTGTAACAAGGCACAGGGTCACTTCAGCAAACCACCCTTGTTTTCCATACCTCATAGTGGTAATTTTGTGGCCCTGCATCAAGGATCACACTAGACGAACCATTGTCGTCTATTCAACCAACCACCTCAAAGTGGCAAAAATTGTGGCCCTGCATCAAGGATTCCACTAAATAAACAATTGTCATCAACCACCTCATAGTGGTTACTTGAACACGAATTTCGTAATTCTTGTCATTTCGTCATGAGCACTTTCGAAAGGCTTGTCGCTGACCAGCAGAGTACAGCAGACGAGATCGAGGCCCTTGTCCGGAACTTTAAAAAGGACTCCGTTTCAAGAAAAACTCATGGTTATTATGAAGAGCGTCTGCAGCGCCTCGAAACTGCGTGGTCGAAGTTCGAGATTACCGACAAGCAAATCAGGTGTCTCCCTGACTTACCAATGCAACATCAATACTTCACGGATCAGTATTTGCGCATTTCGAATACGACGTTGAAGTACAGAGAATATTTTGAGTCCGAAATGCTTAAAATCTTGCGAGCTACTGAGATCCCTCGGATTGAGCATCATGATGTTAGCGGCGCAACGGAAAGCAAAGAGGAATCAATTCCCGAGCGGATAAACAAGGCTCTTCGAAATCAGAAGGCCTTAATGCGGGCATTAAGCCGCAATATTGACGAAATAAAGGATGAGGCCAGAGAAGATCATCCTGAGGCATACTACAAGGCCAAATCTGCACTCATAACGAAGTATATGAGTGATTTTTCTGCCAAAAACGAGGTACTGTGGCAATCGACGACTAGTGAAGACATCGAAGGATATACACAAGATGACTACTACAAATTAGAAGCCAGAGCACACAACTTCCTCGGTGAATTACAAGAACACCTTGGAACGAGCATCGCAAATAGGCCAACAGCTAACAACGCAAATGAACCACATCTAGCACGTCTGCCTAAAATTCAGATTCCAAGGTTCAACGGTAGCTATCTCCAATGGGTAGCCTTCAAGGACCTCTATGTGCAACTAATACATAATGCACCAATGAGCGAGGTCCAAAAAATGTTCTACCTGACCACTCACTTGTCAGATGAACCAAAGAATCTTATTAAACACTTGCCTATTTCAACGGCAAACTATGAAACCGCATGGACCCTATTGACAAATAGATACGACAACAAAAGGCTCATTGTGACCTCATTGCTGAACAAGCTACTAGCTCACCCAAAAATAAAGAATGAAACAGCGCAAGCCCTCAAATCTCTACACGACCTCGCTAAGGAATGCATCCATGGGTTAAAGGCACAGGGACTTCCAGTAGAACAATGGGATCCTATAATAGTGCATATACTATTAATGAAATTGGACCCTTCCACTGAAACCCTGTTTGAACAATCCCTCAACGATAACAGGAGGCTGATAAATGTTGCCGAGCTGCTTACATTCATAGAACACCGTTTTCAAGCATTGGAAACTCGTGGAAAGGCCATAGAAACTGTATCAGGAAGGGACAGGACCAAAATATCAACAATCGCTTCAACTGCAGGCTGTAAGGTGTGCGGATCAGCAGAGCATCCCATGTATTACTGTGGGAAGTTCCTCAAAATGGAACCGGCTGAAAGGCTACAATGGACGCAGATGAAGAGGTTGTGTGTCAACTGCTTCAAACCAGACCATCGGAGCAGGGAATGTACATCACGTTCCTGCTCAAAGTGCTTGAAGAAACACAACACATTGCTACATTTGGAACTAGCACGAGACAAGCCGCTAACGACTTCGACTCAGCCCCAAATTCAGAAGATACAAAAACATGATCTCTCTCAAATGAAGATTAATAAAACCTCAAACAGTCCAATCGTAGCATCAGCAAACCAGCAGATGTCCAACAATCCTTATATACTACTAGCAACGGCAAGAGTAAAATTAACTGGAAACAATGGACGCGAGGGGGTTTTCCGAGCCTTACTGGATTCTGGGTCGCAAGTAAATTTAATAACAGAAAGAGTGCTCAATAAGCTTTCAGTGAATGCATCCCCATCATCACTTTGCATTGAAGGTATAGGGCGCAAAATTCGAAATGCATCAAGACGTGTAAACCTCGAACTCACCTCAATGACAGGCAACTATTCTACAAGGATTGAAGCCTTTGTGCTTCCAAATATTGTATCCCCACAACCTACAACGTCATTCGAGACATCAGGATGGGACATTCCAGACGGAATTCAACTGGCTGATCCATATTTCAACGCAACAGCCAAAATTGATCTACTAGTTGGAGCAGAGTTTTATCATCAACTCATGTTCCCGCAGCAAATCAAACTCAGCAATGAACTTCCAACGCTACAACAAACGGAACTCGATCCATCGTTACAGGAAGACTTCAGGAACACAATAGCAACAGTGCTACCTGCGCAGTCCTAAGCCCTGAAGATCAAACCACCAATGAATTAATTGAAAAATTTTGGACGCTTGACGATACAAACGATACATCAACTCGATCTATGTCCCTGGCTGATAAACGGTGTGAAAGCCACTTTACCCATAACGTAAAAAGGAATAAGGAAGGGCGATTCATCGTTCGGTTACCGTTCTCCGAGAATCCATCAGTCCTCGGAAGTTCAAGGTCAATCGCATTTAATCGTTTTGTGGCATTAGAAAGACGTTTGGAGAACAATCCTCACCTCAGACAAGAGTACAACAAGTTTATGCTGGAATACGAGTCCCTTGGTCATATGGAAGAAATCTTGGAGAAAGACATTCCAGACTGCAACTACGTATTACCGCACCATTGTGTGCTGAAACCTGAGAGTTCCACTACGAAACTACGGGTTGTGTTCGATGCATCAGCCAAAACATCTAGTGGTTTATCACTTAACGATATCCTTCACGCCGGTCCGACTGTTCAGAGCGAGCTATTCTCCATTTTGCTACGCTTCCGAATGCATAAGTTCGTCTTCACAGCAGATATCGAAAAAATGTATCGACAAATCATAGTCGATGATGCGGATCAACCATTCCAGCTGATCCTTTGGAGATATCATAAGGACCAAGATATAAAATGCTATCGTTTAAAAACAGTAACGTATGGAACCTCCTCAGCACCATACTTAGCAACAAAATGCCTGCAGTACCTAGCCACCCAAAACTCCATAAAGTATCCGCTAGGGGCCGCAATACTGCATGATGATTTCTACGTTGATGATTGCATCAGTGGGGCAGACACTCTAAGCAACGCGATAGAGTCACAGCAGCAAGTTGACTCAATCCTGAAAGAAGCTGGTTTTAAGCTTCGAAAGTCGTGCTCAAACCATCCGCAACTGCTAAGTGGAATTCCACCAGAAGATCAGGAGGTTAATCTAAACCTTACAGAATCAGCAACTTGTATAATAAAAACTCTTGGTCTAATCTGGCTACCAAAGACCGATCAGTTGTGCGGACGAGCACAAAGGGCATCATCAGCCGCAGGGGCATCACCAAAAGAGTAGTAAGCTCAGAACTCGCAAAAATCTTCGATCCATTAGGGCTTTTCGGTCCCGTGGTAGTAAAGGCAAAAATATTTTTACAAGAATTATGGCAACTACCACTCACATGGGATGACGAATTACCTGCACATCAAATCAAATCAAATTTATTATCAGTCACCCTGGCACAACAATTTTGGAAAAAATTATTAACAGTGCCAGTCACGTATGATACAATTCAAATTAAAATTAAAATTAAAATTAAAATTTTAAAATTACAATTAAAATTAAATGTTCTTAGAGATCTAACATATAACATAAAGAGAGGAAGAGAGGAAAACTGGAAAGATAGGTGAAAAAGGATATAACAATAGTTGAATAACTTAATGACTATAGTAAGGAAATAAGGAAGATGCATGTACAATAGGGTTGGAATAGTTAGCGATTATTATAAAAATTGGTTACTTCTTTTCTAAAAAGCAGTGGATTTGTAAGAAGCCTTAATCTGGCTGGTAGTGAGTTCCAAAGACGAACCGCATTAATGAAAAATTGACGCTCGGATGTCAGAGTTGTATGCCTAGTGTAAACAAGCAAAGTAGACCTTGAAGATCGCAGAAACTGAAGCCTTTGATATAGATAGTTCGGTTCCTTTATATGAATAATTTTGTGTAGGAACAGTAGAGTTCTGACTTTTAACAAATTGTCAAAAGAAATGTTTAACAATTTTTCAGCATACGCAGACACATGGTCAGATCGTTTTAGCCCAAATACATATCTGGCTATGTTGTTATAAAGAACATTAAGCTTGTTTCTACATAAGTAGTCACAACCAGCATAAATCTCACAACCATACAGTAGTGTGGGTATCAAGTACGCTTTAGCAAGAAGAAGTCTGATGTGTAAAGGAGTGAAATAGTGAGCTAGCCATAGTGTGCGGAGCATTCCATACACTTTACCAATTGCACTGAAAATGTGATTATTCCATGTCAGTGTTTTGTTGAAAACTAAACCGAGGTTTTTCGCAGTGTCAACATATTGTATAACAGAACCGCCCAGCATCACTTTATCCAGATCTTGCGTATTAAAGGATTTTCTGCGAATGACAATACATTTAGATTTTTCAGGATTAATAGACAAACCATTTGCGGATGCCCATGCACCTACTCGCATCAGGTCGGAATTGAGTTCATTTAAACACGTACGAATACGATCAGGTGGACAGGACATGTACAATTGGACATCGTCGGCATAAATATGCACATTGCAATGTTGCAGGATATTAGGCAAGTCATTAACATATAGTACAAACAACAAAGGGCCCAGGATTGAACCCTGTGGAACACCCCTGAGCACAGGTACGAAATTAGACGTTTTGCCTCCAGCACATACAGCCTGCAATCTGTCAATTAGGTAAGACCTAATCAAAGCAACGGCATGACAGGAGAAATTAAACCGGTTTTTCAGCTTGCAACATAAAAGCTCATGATCAACAGAGTCAAATGCCTTGGAGTGGTCGAGAAGAGTAAGAAAAGCTAGACCATTACCATCAATTTCCGTACGAATGCTTTCGATTACTTCCAAAAGTGCTGAAATGCAACTTCGTTTCGGTCTGAAACCAGACTGATGGTCAGTGAGAAATCGATTTGCATGAACATATGACATAATCTGTTTATGCATGATACGCTCCATAACTTTTGATAGAAAAGGCAAGATAGCAATGGGTCTGAATTCATTATTTTTCTTATGCACAGGAATAATCTTAGCGACTTTCCAGCACGTCGGAAAAACACAGGTCGTTAGTATAGAGTTTACTAGGTAGGTCACGTGAGGCAAAATCTTTGGCAGGATAATTTTAAGAAACTTGGCACAGGTACCATCAAAACCAATAGCGTTTGACTTTACAGAAAGGATGGCTTCGACTACATCACAGTCATCAACACCCACAAATTCAAGAGGACTGATTCCATCAATTACAAGGTCAGAATAACTAACAAGACGTACAGGAGAATTAGATACAGGCAAGGTCACAAAATTTGCATTCATTTCATCTAAATTGGAGAAAAGAGGATCTCTTTCCTTAGTCTTTCCTACGCCAATTGACCTTATAGTATTCCAAGTTTGACGCGAGTTCATAGCAAGGCTAACTTCTCATTGTAAAATAAAGTTTTCGCTTTTTTAATTGCCTTCGTTGCAGTTATTCGAGCCGACTTAAATTGTTTTAATGTTTCAGCAGTGCGATACCTCTTCCAACGCGTATAAGCTTTATTGCGCATATAAATTAAATGTTTAAGATAGGCAGTGAACCAGGGCCTACTGCACCGATTTACTGTTTTCGTTTTTAAAGGGACAAAGCAATCAAAGAGCCAGCTAATTTTATCTTGTAGAAAGCATGTCTTTTCTTCAACAGAAACGAAATTTCGGATGAGACTCCACTCCACCGACTCTAACGCAGCTGAAAGCGACTCATAATTAATTCTATTAAAGTCACGATAGGTCACGGGGCCAGGTGGTTCTATTGCCCGGAAGTCGTATATCATAAAAATTAAGTCATGCTTCGAGAAGCCAGAAGCAGATAATTGGTTGTAGTGGAGGGATTTTTGGAGGTCGCTCACAAAGTAAAGATCAAGGAGGGTGCTGCTAGTACGAGTGAAATGGGTAGGCGAGGAGGCGTTCACAGGATAGAGTCCAAGTGATTCCATACTTAGTTTTAACCCGGTGTCGACAAGCAGATTGCTGTTGAAATCACCGGCAATTATAATATTAGTGTAGCTACAGAGGAGTGGCTGGATGAATTCAGTGAAATCCGAGAAGTTCACTTGACGATTAGGGCGATAAACACAACCAATAAGAAGCTTATTAGGGTCTGAAAGTATCTCGATAAACACATATTCAACCGAATCACCCCCTCCAGAAGTACAACGTAGTCTACAGGACCATTTATCTTTTACATAAACCGCAACACCACCACCATGACCCTCACGATCAGCTCTGAACAATTGGTAACCACTTACTTTCAACAAACCGTTGCTATGACGAGACGTAAACCAAGTTTCGGAAACACAAAGAACGTCAATTGAAGAATTTTCAAAAAAATATCTAAATTCATCAATCTTTTTATATAAACTCTGGGCGTTTATATGAATTATTTTGAGCCCCTCTGCCTGCTTACCAAGAACACGCAACATAGTATACGTAGAGTCTTTGGAACTCATAATGTTAAAATTTGACATAGCCATTAAAAGGACTTAAAAACATCTTCAGAGGCAATGGAATGACTTCCGATAAAACATAGAAGCGGTGAATGAGATCAAGGTCGATAGGTTTGTGTTCAACCATAAAAAGGCAACATCGATTGAAATTCACACCTTTGTCGATGCATCAGAACGTGCCTACGGAGCTGCAATCTACATTCGGTCTACATATACCGATAGTACCATAACAACTAGATTGATCTGTTCTAAGTCAAGAGTGGCGCCAATAAAAAAACAAACCTTACCACGATTAGAGCTGTGCGCGGCCGTCTTAGGTGCAGAGTTGACACAAAAGGTGAAACAGGACCTACGGCTTCAAAATAGCGAGAACTTCCTTTGGACAGATTCCCAAATTGTCCTAGCCTGGATAAATTCACCATCAGGATCATTCCATACATTTGTGGCAAACAGAATCGCTAAAATTCAGTGCCTAAGCCTGCCAGAACAATGGCATCACGTCAGCACCAAGGAAAACCCAGCGGATGCAATCTCCCGAGGAATACCTCCAGAAACTTTAGCACACCATTCCATATGGTTTTATGGCCCACTATTCCTCTCTGGCAAAAGAAGTTGGCCAAAACCATGGTCACGAACCCCCAATACCCCAGGCGACGAGGAACGTAAGATGACGAAACATGTCCTGGCCATGTCATCAAGGAAACCTGGTCCTTCGAGCCGGGTAGATATAATCGGCCAAATTAACCACCGAAACTCCTTCAAAACACTTCAACGAGTAATCGGGTATATATTCAGGTTCCCAAAAAACACCAAAATAGCCAAACAACTAAGGCCAACCTATAAGGCACTCGATGCATTCGAAATGGAAAACGCGTTAATAGTGATAATAAGGAACTGAATTTGAAGAAGAACTCGAAAAACTCTCGAACAATACAGCTGTTAACAAATCTAGTTCTTTAGCATCACTAAACCCATTCTTAGACGAACACCAAATACTGTGGGTAGGTGGCCGACTTCAGCAATCCACGCTGCCATTCAAAACAAAACACCCCGCCATACTTCCTCACAATCACGACATAGTGAAACTGCTAGTAACCATGATTCACGAAGAAAACCGTCATTGCGGTCCACAGGCTTTGTTAGCCGCAACAAGGACACAATTCTGGATCACAAATGGAAAGTCAGTGGCACGAAGCATTGTACACAAATGCATACGGTGCACCAAGGCAAAGCCAATCCTTTTTAAGCAACTAATGGGAAATTTACCCGCGCCCAGAGTGACACCAGCACGACCATTCATAACAGCGGGAGTTGACTACTTTGGACCAGTGTGGATCCACCACAAGATTAGGGGTAAAAGACCTGACAAGGCCTATATTGCCGTGTTTTGTTGTTTTGCTACAAAGGCCATCCACATGGAAGTTGTCTCGAATTTATCGACAGAGGCCTTTATAGGAGCACTAAGACGTTTCATTAGCAGAAGGGGATATTGTCAAACATTATACTCTGACAACGCCACGAATTTTGTTGGAGCAAGCAATAAACTGGCTGAGCTAAAGGAGTCTATTTACTCTCAATCGGCCCGGGAAAGAATAATCCGAGTATGCAGTGACAAGTCCATCAATTTCAAATTTATTCCACCAAGAGCTCCTCACTTCGGGGGACTGTGGGAGGCAGCTGTCAAATCCGCCAAACATCATTTAGTAAGAAGTGTGTCAGCAGCATCGCTAACGTATGAAGAGTTAGAAACCGTCATTGTGGAAATAGAAGCCATTTTAAATTCCAGACCACTAGTCCCACTATCGCCTAGCTATGATGATTTCAACGCGCTTACTCCAGGTCACTTCCTGGTAGGAGAACCACTAACATCAGTTGTGGATGTCAATGCTAAGCCAACAAAAATGTCCCTGGGCGGCAGGTGGAAATTAACCTCAGAAATCAAACATAATTTCTGGAAGGAATGGACACAAAACTATTTACAGGAGTTGCAGCAAAGAGGAAAGTGGAAATCGGCCTCACCCAACGTGAATGAAGGCATGCTTGTTATTCTCAAAGAAGATAACATTCCAGTGTTACAATGGCCGTTGGGCAGAATTACACGAATTTACAAAGGGGACGATGGACTAATTCGGGTGTGCGACGTAAAAACAGCGAGAGCAACATTAAAAAGGCCTATTCACAGACTTGCACCATTACTCAACGAAACCCAACTCGAGTGCGCAGAATATGATGAGTCCAACTCAGCTCCAGTACAAAAAAGGCAGCATTCATCAGAGGGCGACATCAGCACAAGTCAACGAAAACGAAAAATCACATCATATAGCTCTCAAGGACTGTTCAGTACAATCTTAATATCACTGCTATTGCTGCCTCTGATATTAGCCTCTCCTGTCAATGTTACTGAATTCGCAAGCAATCCTGGACTGTATTTCGAAGGGGTAGGCTCGGTAAAATTAAGGACAGCTACCTGGAAGTTTATCATATATTATGATCTCGCACCACTATGGGAAAAACACAAGGTGCTAGAGGACGGAGTAGCAACGTTGGCAGAGTTCTGCAACCGACCAATAGTCAGTGATTCATGTGATTCTATGACACAACAGCTTCGGCACACCTGGAATAACTTAGTTCAAGAAACTACCCTACTAACCACGAAACGAAGACGAAGAGGGGCCATTAACGCTATCGGCAATGTAGCACATGCTCTCTTTGGAGTATTGGATGCAGACTACGCGGAACAGATGTCCCAAACCATAACCGGCGTTAAGGAAAACGAAAACATGTTAGAAGAACTCATAAAAAATCAAACATCTGTAATAGATTCGACAATCAATATTATCAAGGAGAGCGAAACAAATACAATGAAACGCTTCTCGGATCTCAAGCAAATAATATACAAGGACCTCAACACCATTGAAGATGAGAACACTAAGTTAAGACAAACACAATACATCATGTCACTGGCCTTCCAACTAAATAACCTAGCCTTGGAATTGCAACGAATTGCAACTGACCTAATTACTGCCCTTACTCATACCAACCATGGAAATCTAAGTCCACTTATTCTTACGCCAAGGCAGCTAAGGTCAGAAGTCAACAAAATTAAGGGACACGTTCCCCCAGGACGCACCTTACCCGTAGATAATAATGACCTAGTAAAGGTATACAAGGTCATGGAAATAAAGGGTACAGTAACAAATGGGAAGATCGTTTTTGTCGCTGAAATACCTTTAGTCGACATCGAAAGATTTGAACTCTACAAGGTCATCCCGATCCCCACTCAAGAAGGCAACACGACGATTGCTATACAAACAGACATTAACTACTTGGCTGTGAATGACCATCGAGATGAATATGTGATGCTAAGTACACTCCTCTTTAATAAGTGCGTCACAATCATGAACGACTTATATATTTGCCCGTCTTTACAAGTTCGTATCGTTCGAGATTCCGGCAGCTACTCCTGCGAAGTGGCACTTTTTAATAACAAAACGTCGCCGAATTGCAACTTCGGCCAAGTCCAAGGCAATATATCTATGGTTGCTATGAACACTAACAATCGATGGATCTACACGACAATAACACCCATAGAAATGACAGCAGTCTGCAATAATAACATCATTAACATGCACCTTAATGGCTCTGGTATTCTAGCTATCGAACCAAGCTGTATCATCAAGGGAAGATTTCTAACCATCCATGGCCACGAAACTAGTGTCACTTCCATAGATACATCATATGCGGTATTTGGGAACATAACCACAATCGGGAACCCCATTAATATCAAGAAACTATTGGAACCAAATATTGAAGCTAATACCAATTTAAAATACCTCTCCAATATCCAACAACAACTTAAAGACATCAAATACCATCCAAGCAAAGGGGAGTACTCACCACTGCAACAACAATACATGGGCATTATGGCACTACTAATATCGCTATTTATAGTCATCTGCCTCATAATCGAACGATTTAGGAAGAAATGTAAGAAATTCAAGGTATCACCGCATTCAGTGCACCCGCATACAACTCCTCCACAACCAATGCCTCGTCTTGCCATTTCAGAAGTTTAATGTCAAATTTGGTTTCGCTAACCACTCAACGCGGCGGAGAATGTTAATACATATTTAAGTTCAAACACGCGCTCACATAGTGCAACCTAAACATTACATATGAATAAACAAAGAATAAAAATATTGACCTACATATTTCCATACGTAAACAAAATTACACAATAAAACAAAATACGCAATATAAGCACAAATTCAATTTCCGTCAATAATTATTACCAATCATTAATTTACTGTCAATCATGCACATTTTCCTTATAGTTATAGCTTAAGATATTTATGTTAGTGTAAGCACTTTATTTGTATAAAAGGTTTGTGCGAAATAAAGAACAACATGCATAAACGAATTAACTTCTTTTGAATGCATATGATCTTAAGGTGCTTCTACCTAAGATACTCTTTTTTTATATAACACACTCAAGGCGATTCTGCCTGAGTAAACTCACAACAAAAACAAACATCGTTCGATAGGTGTTCTATCTATCCGAACATTTAATTTTTGTAATTGATGTATGTGAATAAAAATGGGAGCTTAATTAAATATTCAGGTGAAAAAATTCAAATATGCTTTCGTACAGCTCCTACTTGCTAGCGTGATGTAGATTTAGAGTGCAATTTCAAAGGCTTCTACTTTTATAGAGTCTATAGCCGAAATAAAACAGTATTAATTAATGGATATTTCTTGTTAAATTGGGTTTATTTATTAGAGAAAGTTTTGCCTTTTATGAGAGTTGTAATAAGTTTGTAATTTCTTTAGTTAACGCAGAAGTATTAGCCAATGGTATCTGCCGCATATTTGTAATGTATGGGTCCGATTGCAGAAAAAATCGCTTTATCAAATCTTTGTTTGTCAGTTTTCGAGTAATTTTTCTGGTGTGGCATAGCCGAAAGTCTTTGATATTTTTGTTATTGGCTTCAGCTGCCTCTTCCGAGAGTTGCCCTATTCCAAGCATAGAGTGTTTTATCACATCTGAGCCGTCCCAACAAGCATTTAGGCTTGAGTTACGTTAGCTCTCAAGTTGAGATCTAAGTGTCTTCTCAAACCTCAAGCGTTGTTTCTCAGCCCAAAAACCACTTGGTAATGATAGCGTTCTCAACAAAAAGGGCATTTTTTTAAGTATGTATATGAAAAAACGTTGTTTCTCAAGTTGAGAAAGGGATAGTTCTCAACTTGTATTCAAATTCAATTCTCTAATTGGACTCAAAGAAATGAATTCGACTCTGAAAACAAACACCGAAAAAAATAAACCATGATTTTTACAATTTAAAACGCAATAAGATAGTAGTTGATCAGCAAAATGCTCTAAGGAATTATTGTACTAAAAAATCGAAAAAATTTAAAAAAATTTGAGAAAAAAGTTCAATCATATGATGAAAATTCGCTGAATTTTCGCGATATTTGCATACATTTTTGACACATAGTTTAGAGGGTTTCTCTTAGCCATATTTAAGAACAAAATTTGTTAAAATTGCAAAAAACGGGAAGGACAGGAAATTGTACCGTTCTAAAGTAAGTTTTAACGGGTGGATGTTATATACGCATCTTGGGCAGGATATTTTGAAAAAAGGTAAAAATGTATAGCTAAGCCTTTTTGATATGCAACGGCCAAAATCGCTTTGGCGGTTAAGCGCCAATAAATGATGATGATGAAGCCTTTTAAGAGAACATTTGAAAGAACTCAAATCAGCTCTTCTATCCTGACCAAGAGTGATATTTAGTTGTTAAAAGTTTAAATGTAAATACGAATTCTTGAAAATTACGTTTATGAAAAAACCGCAAATTAATCACCTTGTATTTTTCTCAAAACTTAATTGTTTTCACTAATTTCTTTTGATAAATCCCCTGCAGCGAAAGCTCAAACTAGTCAGAAAAATACTAGTATACAACTGTAATTTTCTGGCAAAACTCATACTAATCAGGAAATATCCATTCATACTAGTCAGCAAATATCCATTTCATACTAGTATACAACTAGAATATTTTGGCTGAATTCATACTAGTCAGGAAATATCCATTTCATACTAGTATACAACTAGAATATTTTGGCTGAATTCATACTAGTCAGGAAATATCCATTTCATACTAGTATACAACTAGAATATTTTGGCTGAATTCATACTAGTCAGGAAATATCCATTTCATACTAGTATACAACTAGAATATTTTGGCTGAATTCATACTAGTCAGGAAATATCCATTTCATACTAGTATACAACTAGTATTTTCTGGCTGAACCCGTACTAGTCAGGAAATATCCATTCCATACTAGTATACAACTACATTTTTCTGGATGAAATCATACCAGTTAAAAAATACAAAATTCATTCGTTTCGTTTGCTTCTTTTTTCTCTTTTCGTGATAGGGTATATACAAATAGCCGTTGCTTTCTTAAGAATAAACATGAAAATAAATGCAAATGATAAAATAAAGGATAAGTCGTGAAAATTCTGGTTAAAATCATACTAGTCCAGGTCCAATGCTTTTTGGACTAGTATGGGGACTATTTAACTTTATGGAAATCATACTAGTCCAGGTTGAACGAGTATGGGACTGGTATTTTACAACTAGTATACTTGTAGTATATCATGACTAGTAGATGACTGATATGTTTTGGTCGAAATATGACAATTGACATTTCGTAGACCATCAACACGTAAAAAATACCAGTTGCTTATATGGAAAAAAGACAAAACACTGACTAGTTGGGCCCGGTGCACCAACTAGTTGTAAAGGGTCATGAAGCATACCTTCTTCTTGCTTTTCTGTTCTTATCTTGAATATTTTTTACACTAAGTTGAATTATTGCAAAATTAAAATGGCACTTATTTAAAAAAACTTTTTCTAGAATTTTTTTTTTTACAATAGTTGCCTTTGAATGAGCAGAAGTAATGTTTAACGTTCCAATTGGGAATAAAAGGTAGTTTTCCATAAAATTCAATATATTTGATATGGAAACGCATGACAGAAAGTTCTTTTGGGAGAAACAGCAGTTTTGATTTTTGTGTATGTATGTCTATATGCGGAGTGTAATGGGGTGTGGTTGCTGAGTGACCGCGCTCAATCCCGACTCTTGCGTCCTCGTTTGTGCACTCTGGGCAACGTTGAGCTACCTAGGCTCGCGGCAGAAAGAGAGGGAGCCCCGGTGGGGCCACTCTGACATACTTGGTTTAAGGGCTCACCGGGGTCTTTTTCGCAGCGTCTGTACACCATGAGGTGCGGCTGTAAGCGAGCGTCTGTCTTGAAGCAAGCGGCTCGCTATATAAATGTGCAAAACTTTTCCCTCCCATTCCAGGGTGTTATGCGATACCGTGCCCATTGGACGTTTGCAGCCGGGAGGTAAATCGTGGCTGTAGTCGAACGGAGCCTCACTGATACCGGGCCGCCTCAGGGAGTAACTATGGTCTTACCGCGGTATGGGGCTCTGCCGCGGCGGACGACACACTTCCCCTTACACTACATTTGACCCTAAGCTGGCCTTGTCCGGCGAGGGGTCGTACGAACAAGATGAAGAACACACAAAATACAAAGCAATTAACGACTTCGTTTACTCCGCAGCAGAGAAGAACTATGCTGGAGCAAGCGAAAACACAACGCCGGAGGACAAACTCCGCCTCAAAGTTAACTGGGAGGCCGACAGCGATGGAAACTACGGGTCAGTCATCCCCCAAACTGCTATCAAGTAAGAGTGACTTGATGGGAGCAAGCAGCAGTGCGGCTGCCTACGCAGTCAAGCAGAAAACGGCGGAAGCTAAACTTCCATCAAGCGCTGGTACGAAACCCAATCTCTTCACATCTGGGGCAATGGTCTCACGACCTGGTTTCAGAGTTTCGAAAGAGAAGGGCGACGCCGCAAAGGGAGAGACCGCGATGGCAACTACGAGTCTGAATCCACCCCAAGAGGCATTTCCCCGACGCTTTGCGTACTGGGATCAAAGAAAGGCCGCAAGGATCCTTAAAAAATATGAGGGAGCATCGCAGGAGAAGCTGTCGCCGGAAGAAAGGAAGATGGTGGAGGAAGCGAAAGCTCTGATACCAAATTTCCAGAGGCCCTATGTGCCTAAGAGGGTGAACGGTAATCCCTTCAAACGCCAGAGATCGGACGGAGAGGTAAACCCCCATCCGAAGCGGCATCAGGTCAACCCCGTAGTGGGAAAACTCAGCTTTGCTGAAGTAACCAAGGACAGAATCCTTATAGGTTTCATTGACCGAGGTAACGACCGTTGGTCCATCCCCAAAGACCGGTGGCTGTATGTCCGGAATGAAATGGGCAGGGCCCTCCTCGACTTAATGCGTGAGTCTCCGGGTAGTCCGCCGCGAGGTACTGACGCGGGCTGGCACCAAGGTCAGATCAAAATATTCGCGTGCGAGGATGCAAGAACTGTCGCACTGTATAAGGCAGCAGTTGCAAGACTGGGTGAAGTCTACCCAGGGGCAAGACTAGATGTCGTCGACTGGAAGGACATTCCTGCTCGGCCAAGGGCAAGGGCATGGATTCCTGCCGTCCCTGCAGAACCCGAGAATATTCTTGAGATGCTGCAGGTCTGGAATCCGTCTCTCCCGACGCAGGATTGGGGCGTCAATCTGGTCGATGATGTGGTTGGGCCCAATAGACAGGTGGTTATCACTCTGAATAAGGAGGCGCTCGAGCCCCTTAAACGGTGCAACGGACGAGCGCATTACGGCTTGGGTCAGATCGTGATCCACGTATACCGTGGCGATGCACAGCGCGCTGCTATTCCGGACGCTCCGGAGGACTCGGAGATCGAGGCATCGGAAGGGGAAGCAGAGGAGTCCGACGCGGAAAGTATGTTATCCGCCACGTCAAATTGCAATGGTGCTGCGAACAACTCGGCGATAGAAGGAAGCCTGCTTGACGAAGAAGGCCTCGACGTCACGATCGTGGCTAAACCTGAGCACACTAACGTTGATGCTGCTTCAGACAGCAGGGTTCCCGCCACGCCAAATCGTGCAGGTGCTCTGAACAACTCCTCGTTGAGAGACAGCCCCCGGAACAGGCCAGACCTCGACGACACGCTGGCGGCAGGGAAGTCTGAGCTCTCTCATGTTGGTGGTGCTTCAGATAAATCTGCACAAATCTAAAGCAGCCTCGGCTGTTTTAAGCAGTCGTCTTTCTAAAGGCGACGTAGACGTGGTCCTTATCCAAGAGCCCTGGGTCAATAGCTCTAGGATCTGTGGATTGGGGACTAAGGGGTACAAGCTCATCCAAGCCAATGATGAGGGCAAGGTCAGAACCTGTATTTTGGTAAAGTCTGAGCTAAACACCTTTCTATTACCCAACTACTCAAATGGTGACGTTACAGCTGCCAGCTTAACAGTCGGCAGCACCAGCCTAACGATGGCGTCGGTCTATATGCCCTATGACGCCGAAGAACCTCCTCCACAAAAGGAGGTGAAAGATCTGGTGGATAATTTCTGTACGGGCCATCTTATTATTGGAGCTGACGCTAATGCTCATCACGTCCAGTGGGGAAGCTCCGATATTAACGCTAGGGGCGAGTCTCTTTTTGACTACCTACTAACAACTAACCTGGTGGTTTGTAACGTGGGTAACGAGCCTACTTTTATAACTAAAGCTCGTAGGGAGGTTATAGATCTCACTGTTTGTAGCGAAGGCGCTTATGAGTGGGTCAGAAAATGGCGTGTTCTTGATGAGCATTCATTTTCTGACCATCGGTACATAGAAATTGTGTTAGACTTTATTGTTGAGCAGCCAGTTATGAAACGAAATCCACGCAACACTAACTGGCAGCTACATAACCAAATATTAGCTAGGGACCTACCAGTATTACCTCCACAAGCCCCCTCATCAGTGGGAGAACTGGATGACCTTTACAACGGCGCTCACCGTAAACTCGCTGCTACGAGACACAAGGTGGGAGGGCGGGAAGATAGTGGCATATGCAGACGATTTAGCTATTGCATATAGGGGCAAATTCACACAAACCCTGTGTGACTTGATGCAAGTAGCACTGCGAGATGTTTCTTCATGGTCCTCTCGCTGCGGACTTAGCATCAACCCGGGAAAGATGGAGCTTGTCCTTTATACCAGGCGGTACAAGATACCACCGTTGAACCTACCAGAACTAGATGGCGTGCGCCTGAACTTAGCTGACAAAGCCAAATTCCTAGGCACACTTCTAGATAGAAAGCTTAACTGGAAGGAGAATGTCATCCAGCGCCAGAGGAAAGCGTGCATTGCACTTTACACGTGTAAAAGAGCCATTGGCAAAAAATGGGGGCTCAGCCCCAAAATTTGCAGATGGATCTACACTGCGATAATACAGCCAATTATGCTGTATGGAGTCGTGGTATGGTGGCCTGCGCTAAGAAAGGCAACAAACCTAAATCTGTTAGGGAAAGTGCACAGATCGAGCATGATCTGTATAAGCGGGGCGTTAAGAACAACACCCAATGAAGGCCATTCTTGGCTTTTTGCCACTCGATCTGGAAGGGTACCGGGCAGCAGCAGCATCGGCTGTGCGTCTAAGGGAAACGTCCGTCTGGGGCGCAAGCACTATTGGACACTCCTGTATTCTAAGATCTTACAGCTTTCTCCCTCTGAGCACAGATCGGTGTGCGACCACAACAGTCGGAGATTGTTGTTTTAGAATAAACATTCCCAGCAGGGAAGACTGGGAGAACATAGATCGGTGTCCCGCTACTAATGGCGGCACTTTTATATACACCGACGGCTCGAAGTTAGACGGCAGAGTCGGAGGAGGGGTTTACTCAAGGGATTTGGACCTAGAACTCTCCTTTAGACTACCTGATCACTGCAGCGTCTTCCAGGCTGAAGTTTCAGCAATCATGGACGCCGTGACTTGGATAGGTGAACGCACCATCGGACAGGATATCTGTATTTTCAGCGATAGCCAAGCGGCCATCAAATCCCTTGGCTCTTACTCGTTCAACTCTGAACTGACGCTCAGCTGTCGTCGATCTCACATGGGTCCCGGGACACAGGGACATTGAGGGAAACTGTAGGGCAGACGAACTTGCCAGGCAGGGCACGACCAAGCAGATTCTTCAAGATAAAGAGCGCATAGGTATGCCGTTTGCCACGTGCAAGCTAATGCTAAAGGAGCATACACTCCGCGAAGCCAACGAAAGATGGCTACAAGCCCCAGGGTGCCGGATATCCAAGAAAACCTGGCCAAAATGCGATCTTAAAAGATCTAGACACATATACGCCCTAAAAAGGAAGGAAATCTCCATATGTTTTAACCGGGCACTGCCTTATTGGTAGGCACGCAGCAAGGCTAGGCGTTCCCTACCGACGATGCTGCAGGAGTTGCAAAGATGATGAGGAAGAGGAAACGGTGGAGCACCTCATCTGCAACTGCCCGGCCTTAAGCGAAGCGAGAAGGCGCTCTCTGGGAGTTCCCTTCCTGGTTAGCTTAAGCCAGGTCGCGGAGCTAGACATAAAGGACTTGATGGCCTTCATCAAGTTATCAAAATGGTTCGAGGAGGGGTAGCGGTGTCGGTTAGGAGTGTCAGTCCCGGGTTTCGGCTATATGGAGAGTCCCGACAGCACTGGGATTTTCCATATGGCCGGGCCCCGGGACTGACTTTCCTAGTGTTTGGTGGTATCACAACGGGCCTTTTATTACTGGCCTAGGTGTGCCTTTGCGGCAGCCACTTTTACCTACCTACCTACCTATGTCTATGTGCCCGACGACGTCGGAGAACCTCCACCACAGGGAGGTGAATGATCTGGTGCCAAACTTCTGCACAGGCCATCTTAATATTGCAGCGGAGGCTAATGCTCACAACGTCCCATGGGGAAGCTCCGATATCAATGCCAGGGGCGAGTCTCTGTTCGATTACCTATTAACAACCAAAAAAAAAAACTGTAGGGAGGTCATAGGTATCACTATTTGTAGTGTAGGCGCTTGTGAGTGGGTTAGAAAGTGGCGAGTTCTTGAAGAACATTCATTATCCGACCACCGGCACATAGAAATAGTTTTAGACTTTATTGTAGAGCAACCAATTATGATGGCAGCTACACAACAAAATATTAGCCAGAGACCTACCAGTACTACCCCCACAAGCCCCCTAGACACGCATAAATGAAATAACACTGTACTGCAGGCTGGGTATTGACCAAATCAACTTTTTTGAAGAGATTGAGACATAAGTATGTTGTAAGTAAGTTGTCACAAAATCGAATATTTGATAAATAAATTTTAAAAAATCCACAGTGGGTACGGTAGACTTGTAGTTTCTAGTTAGTTCTTAGAAAGACTAATGTTACTTTCATTACACCACATGGACTTACCAAGTATGTGCACACGGCAATCTATCTGTCGATCGATCATCACGATGTATTTGGAAACGCTGAATTCCGTTCATTCCCTCTAATGAGCCGAATCCTTGTAGTGGTACTTTCGATGTTCCCGTTACAAATTGTAAAAATTTAGCACGATCAGCTTGATCAAAACTGCGTAATGCTCTCCAAAACCATTGTATCTAAAAGTAAATGTAACATTATTCAGATGATTTTTCCCGTTGATTATTGCTTAATATTGGTATAAGACACCAGATGGATCTACTATTATTTTGTATCACATATGTATGGCTAGTTTGCAGAAGTTAAGGTCGAGCGAAATCTTTGAATTTTTGTAGAAAAACAAAAAAACATCGAGAAAATAATTTATTTTTCGGTCTTCAACTCCCCTGGGCTTTCAACGACCGAATGGGAAAGAGTACCTTGCCTAATTTTACTTTTTTTCATTTCAGAAAAAATGCATTTTTTTTATTAAAAAGTTTTTCATTATCGGATAGGTTTTTATCGGTAAATACCATCAATTGTACACAAAAAGCAAGTAAGATGATTTCTACAATGCTCATCTTTAGTGTAAAGTTTGCATACCATCATCATTTTTTGGCGCTTAACCGCCTAGGCGATTTTGGCCGCCTCGTATCAACCCAACAAACACAGCCTTTACGTTAGATAACTAGCGTAATTCTCTAACTACTATATTCGAAGGCAACAGTGGAGAACTACACTAGAATTCGATTCGAGATAGGTTAGAGAACTAGCCAAAAGGCGAGCATTTTGCACCATTTGCAAATTTACATTAGAATCCCATTAGAGAATGACATTATCGACGTATCTTAATTTGTTTTCTCTTGTTTGTCCCACTTTTACTACCCTTAAGTAGTTTCAGTAATTTTTAGGCTTCGTCCCTTGTCAAAAGCTTCAGCCAGACACCTCAAAACTTGGGAAATTTCACTAATTTTTACTGCGCTTTCACACGTTTAAGCGGGTTTGACAAACTTTGGCCACGTTTAAATAGCAGATCTTCACGCATGTGTCGTAAAATGCTATCCTTAAGTAGAATCAAGCATTTCCAGACATCATCCCATGGCAAAAACTTCAGCCAGACACCTCAAAGTTCGCGAACTTTTATTTTCCTATAATTTTGCTTTCTCTTGTTTGTCCCTCTTTTACTGCTTTTAAATGATGGATCTTTTCACATGTTTCGTAGAACAATACCCTTAAGTAATTTCAATCATTTCTAGACTTCGTACCATGGCAAAAACTTCAGCCAGACACCTCAAAGCTCGGGATTTTCACTAATTTTTACAGAGATTTCACTTGTTTCAGCAGGTTTCTCCAACTTTGACTACGTTTAAACGGCGGATCTTTACACATGTGTCGTATAACACTACCCTTAAACAGTATCAGGCATTTCCAGACTTCATCCCATGAAAAAACTTAACCCAGACAACCCAAAGCACGGGGACCTTTCATAATTTTTAATGTGCTTTCACATGTCAAATGGGCTTACCCACCTTTGGCTGCTTTTAAATGGCGGATCGTTACACATGTATCGCATAACACTACCATTAACTATTATCAGGCATTTTTGGACTTCGCCCCATGACAAAAACTTCAGCCAGACACCTCAAAGCTGAGGAAATTTCATAATTCTTGCTGCGATTTCACATGTTTAATTGGGTTGGTCAAACTTTGGCTGCTTTATCAGGCATTTTAAGACTTCGCCCCATGGAAAAAAAACTTCAGCCAGACACCTTAAAACTGAGGAATTTTTATAATTCTTACTGCGCTTTCACATGTTTAAGTGAGTTTGTCCAACTTTGGCTGTTTTTGAAAGGCAAATCTTTACACATGTACCGCAGAACACTATCTCTAAGTAGTATTAGTCATTTTTAGACTTCATCCCATGGAAAAAACTTCAGCCAAACACCCCAAAGCTCGGGTTTTTTTCACAATTGGTATCTCCATAGGACATGATCAAGCAAATTAGAACAGTTCAGCCCATACAAAGTGTTCAGATGTGGTATTTGTTGCAGCATCTGATCTCGGACGCATCCTAGACCTTCGGTTAGTCTTTACTTAAATTTCACCCAGCTATCAAAACCCAAATTTTTTCACATGTGTGAGTGTGTATATTAGGGTGATTCAAAAAAAATGTCGACTAGGTCTTACCCCCTAAAAAGTTAGGTGTTGATGAGAAAATAAGCCTTGCAAAAAATTAGCGCTCTAACTATTTTTTTCAAAGTGAATTTTCTTTCAATTTTTGAAACTTTTTTGAAAATATTTTTACATACTCTTAAAGTTGAAGCTTCCAAATGTGCGATTATCTTAACTATTAAGATAATTACGGCGGCCGCCGTGGTGTAGCGGTTAAGTGTTCGGCCTTCTACACCAAGTCGTGGTAGTTCGATGCCCGGCAAAAGTAACATCAAAAATTATTTAGAAAAACGATTTTTCTAAACGGGGTCGCCCCTCGGCAGTAGTTTGGCAAACTCTCCGGGTGTATATCTGCCATGAGAAGCTTCTCAGCAAAAAATTCATTTGCTTTGCAAGTGCCGTTCGGAGTCGGCAAAAAACTGTAGGTCCCGCCAACTTGTAGGAAAAACTCAAAAGCAACACGCCACAAGTTGGAAAGAGAAGCTCGGCTAAAAATCTCGTTAGAGGTTATGATAACCTGTTGGTATATCGCCGCCATTAGTTTTTTTTTTTTTTTTTTAAGATAATTACAGCCACTTGAAAATGGCTGAGTTTTGTACTATAGCGCACACATACCTACACAGTAACACGTATAAAATTTAGTAAACTTTAAGAGGCTGTAATTATTTTAATAGTTAAGATATTCGCACATGGCTTACCATTTTGGAAGCTTCAACTTTAAGAGTATGTAAAAATATTTTCAAACAAGTTTCAAAAATTGAAAGAAAATTCACTTTGAAAAAAATACCATTTTCCCCCATACAAAATGTATGGGAAAGGGCGAAAAAAAATAGCCACCCCTAAGGGTTAAGTTAGAGCGCTAATTTTTTGCAAGGCTTATTTTCTCGTCAATACCTATAGTTTCAGGGGGTAAGACCGAAAAAATAACCTATTTTTTTTTATTTGAATCACCCTAGTGTATATGCAAGTGCCTGTACACACTTATGCATATATATATATATATACGCCTACCACTGGCTGTAGTTTTTGACATGGGGCGAAGTATAAAAGTACCTGACACAACTTAATATAACACATGCGAAAATATCTGCCCTTCAAAAGCAGCCAGAGTTAGACCAACGCGCTTGTATAATCGCAGCAAGAATTATAAAAAATTCTCAGTTTTGAGGTATCTGGCTGAAGTTTTTGACATGGGGCGAAGTTTAAAAGTACATTATACAAATTAAGGTGATCTTCTATAACACATGTTAAAAGATCCGCCCTTTAAAAGCAGCCAAAGATGGACCAACCCAACTGAACACGTGAAAGCGCAGTAAGAATTACAAAAATTCCTCAGTTTTGAGGTGTCTGGCTGAAGCTTTTTCCATGGGACGAAGTCTAAAAATGCCTGATACTACTTACGCACTAATTCTAATGTGGTAACAACATTCTGTTTACCGGCAAAAAAAAGAATCTATCAACTTTTACACCCTTTTGGTATTCTGCCAACTAAAGTTGCCGACAAGTTTCGTAACCACCAAAATAGGTGGTAACGTCACGTAACCGCGAAGAAAAGCACGTGTTTTGTAAATATTTTTTTAGACCGAAAGTAGTACAAATTTTGTACGCATACTAATTAACGACAAATAATAAACAGTATTAGCACTTCTTTGCACGAAATTTCGTTGCATTTTCATTTTATTCACTTTTGCGCATTCATAATTTTTGACCGTTTCCATGCACGATAAAATCGCGGTTACATGAACTACATTACCGACGGTTACGATATTCGGTTAGATAATCTTCTTGGTACAAAATGTACGGTTACGCTTAGAATCGACCCGTTAGAGTTAATGTTCTACGACACTTGTGTAAAGATCTGCCTTTCAAAAACAGCCAAAGTTGGACAAACTCGATTAAACATGTGAAAGTGCAGTAAGAATTATACAAATTCCTCAGTTTTGAGGAGTCTGGCTGTAGTTTTTGACATGGGGCGAAGTCCAAAAGTACCTGATACCACTTAAGGGTGGTGTTCTATGACAAATTTGAAATTATATGCCCTTTAAAAGCGGCCAAAGTTAGACCAACGCGCTAAAACATGTGAAATCGCAGCAAGTATTATGAAATTTCCTCAGCTTTGAGGTGTCTGGCTGAAGTTTTTGTCATGGGGCGAAGTGTAAAAATGCCTTATAATAGTTAATGGCAGTGTAATGCGATACATGTGTAACGATCCGCCATTTAAAAGCAGCCGAAGGTAGGTAAGCCCATTTGAGATGTGAAAAAAACTAAAGGCGGCGATATACCAACAGGTTATCATAACCTCTAACGAGATTTTTAGCCGAGCTTCTCTTTCCAACTTGTGGTGTGTTGCTTTTGAGTTTTTCCTACAAGTTGGCGGGACCTACAGTTTTTTGCCGACTCCGAACGGCACTTGCAAAGCAAATGAATTTTTTACTGAGAAGCTTCTCATGGCAGAAATACACCCGGAGAGTTTGCCAAACTACTGCCGAGGGGCGACCCCGTTTAGAAAAATTCTTTTTCTAAATAATATTTGATGTTACTTTTGTCGGGCATCGAACCGCCACGACTTGGTGTACAAGGCCGAACACTTAACCGCTACACCACGGCGGCCGCCATTTGAGATGTGAAAGCACATTAAAAATAATGAAAGGTCCCCGTGCTTTGGGTTGTCTGGGTTAAGTTTTTCATGGGATGAAGTCTGGAAATGCCTGATACTGTTTAAGGGTAGTGTTATACGACACATGTGTAAAGATCCGCCGTTTAAACGTAGTCAAAGTTGGAGAAACCTGTTGAAACAAGCGAAATCTCTGTAAAAATTAGTGAAAATCCCGAGCTTTGAGGTGTCTGGCTGAAGTTTTCGCCATGGGACGAAGTCTAGAAATGATTGAAATTACTTTAGGGTAGTGTCCTACGAAACATGTGAAAAGATCCGGCATTTTAAAGGCAGTAAAAGTGGGACAACCAAGAAAAAGCAAATTAATAGGAAAACAAAAGTTCCCGAACTTTGAGGTGTCTGGCTGCCATGGGATGATGTCTGGAAATGCTTGATGCTACTTAAGGATAGCATTTTACGATACATGTGTGAAGATCTGCTATTTAAAAGTGGCCAAAGTTTGTCAAACCCGCTTAAACGTGTGAAAGCGCAGTAAAAATTTGTGAAATTTCCCGAGTTTTGAGGTGTATGGCTGAAGTTTTTGCCATGGGACGAAGCTTAAAAATTACTGAAACTACTTAAGGGTAGTGTCCTACGACACATGTGCAAAGATCCGTCATTTAAAAGTAGTAAAAGTGGGACATACAAGAGAAAACAAATTAATAGAAAAATAAAATCTCCCGAACTTTTAGGTGTCTGGCTGAAGTTTTTTCCATGGGATGATGTCTGGAAATGCTTGATTCTACTTAAGGGTAGTATTTTACGACACATGTGTGAGGATCTGTTACTTAAAAGAGGCCAAAGTTGGGCAAACCCGCTTAAACATGTTAAAGGGCAGTAAAAATTAGTGAACTTTCCCGAGTTTTGAGGTGTCTGGCTGAAGTTTTTGCCATGGGACGAAGTCTAAAAATGACTGATACTACTTGAGGGTAGTATTCTACAAAAAATGGGAAAATATTGGGTAGTTAAAAGCAGCCAAAGTGGCCCAAATGCGTGAATTTGGTAAAACAGAATAAATTTCCATAGGAAAATCCGAGAACTGTGGGTGTCTGGCTGGAGCCTTGTCACTGGCACGGGTCTAACAACACTTGATACTGACGCGGGGTGGTAATATATGTCAAATATGTGAAAATCATCCATTATAAAATAAGTGAAGTTAGAGTCATTTTTTGGCGACTTTGACCCCCGATTCCTAGGCCCTTGTCATAGGTACAGCTTTGAAATTTTCACATTCTTTCTAGATTAGGGGTGGACTATCGATCGGTATTGGTTTCATCCATTATAAAATAAGTGACGCTTTTTAACGACAACTGACGCCAATTCGGAGACGGACGACGCACACTGCGGCCACTTATATATGTATATGGGGACGCTCAAAATTCTGAAATCAATTTTTTGATAAAACGTAGTAAATAGCTATAACTAGAGGGTGTCTGAGTTAAAAAAAAGGAAATATGCAGGTGCAGGTACATATGTATGTATACAAAAATGGGTTTCTCCAATTTTCTTGTTTCGAGATATTAAAAGTTTTCTGTTGTCACAATTATGTATGTTTATATGGGAATAAGGAGTTTCACCGTTATCGTTTTAAGCAGATCACGTATTTCCCCACACATTTTCATGCCTAACATAAAAAAAATTTGGTTTGGAGTAACACAACTTGTGCTTCAAGGAACTCATATTATAATACAGCTTACAAGTCTAAATTAAAATTGGAATGCAATTTCTAAACTCACTTTTTTTTTAAATGCGCACTTTATTTTTGGTTCTGAACTCGGATTCTTCGTCACAAAGGATCCTATTTTACTGCTGAGTTTTTACATTTGCAGCGTTTTTGCATCAGAATCGCAAATTAAAACAAATCCATTTTGAAATAAATATCAAAACAAAGAGGCACGTTTAGTTTTATACTAAAAATTAAATTTTTAAAACATCTAGTTCCAAAAAAAAAAACACTAATCGATTACATAAGCTTCACTCAATGTAATGGAAAAAGCAGAATAATAAAATTTTATATCCTTCTCTTACACCAACTATTTCAAATACACATTAAAATTTCTCTCTTTGAAAAAAAATTATTTTTTGGAAAATTTGCTATGTTTGCGTATGGATAACTCCCAACTGAAAAAAGAAAGAAAGCAGAAAATTGGGCCAGAAGTGTAGACTTTTATAGGGAACAATACCGGGTTTTTATTTTTTTTGAAAATCTCATTATTTCAAAACTGAATTTTGAGCACGCTCGGCCCCAGTGTGAGACGGACTCCTTTTATGATCAACTTGAACAGACATATGATCGCTGTCCCCTACACGATATAAAAATCGTGTTAGGCGACTTTAATGCCGAGGTGGGCAAGGAAGGAGACTTTGGTCCTACAATTGGAAAATTTAGTCTCCACGATATAACATCCCCAACGGCACTAGGTTGATTGACTTTGCCGTTGCTCGCAATATGGCCATCAGTACTACCAGGTTCCAGCATAAACGAATACACCAAGCCACCTGGCTGTCCCCTGATCAAAGAAATATAAAATAAACCAGATTGATCATAATTAAATATTTAATTTGAGTGCTAAGTGACCGAACTATCTAGCAAAATGATTAAAAATTAATAAAAACATTTAAACGTTTTGGTCACTTAATATTTTTTTATTGTATCGACGTGCGTACCCTACGTGGTGGTTTCTTAGACATTGAAGGAGCCTTCTACAACATAAGCCCTTATTCACTCGACTCTCACACCTTCTATCGTAGAGCAATCTTCGACCTAATGATGTAACCGGGCAATGGGAGCACATCGCTCACTCATTGCGTACACATTGAGGATACTATAGGGTTCCAGCGTGCCCGAAAGAACAATTGGTGCGATAAGGAATGTAGCACTGCCTCGGATAAAAAGGACGCTGCCTACAGGGAGACGTTGCGAACGGGCGCAACCAGCAGTGAATGGCAACGATATCGTGAGGCGAAGGAGAAAGAGAGGCGATACCCCAATCCCTAATCTTGGCTTGCGCCACTTATTGACCCTTAACCGCCTAGGCGATTTTGGCCGTTTCTTATCAAAGCACGCTAGCCATTCCTTTTAAGCGAAAACTGACGCCAATTGGAAACCCCAAGGGAGTTCAAGTCATCCTCCACTTGTTATTTCCATCTCAGTCGAGGCCTCTCCCTTCCTCTGCTGCCGAATTCGGGTTTCGATAGGAAAACCTTCTGTGCTGGAGCTTCTTTCTCCATTCGCATAACTCGGCCAAGCCAGCGTAGCCTTTGGGCTTTAATTCACTGAACTATGGTCAGGTCTGCGGATATCTCGTACAGCTCATTGTTAAATTTCCTTCGATACTCGCCGTTGGCATCACGGGAAGGACCATAAATCTTCCGGAGAACTTTTCTCTGAAATACTCCGAGGGCCATCTCATCTTCTCTTGACACTGTCCATAACTCCGAGCCGTACATCAGGACTGGTATAATGCGAGAGTTATAAAGCGTGATCTTTGTTTGTCGAGAGAGGACGTTACTTCTCAATTGCCTACTTAGCCCAAAATAACACTTGTTGGCAAGAGTGGTTCTCCGTTGGATTTCTAGACTGATATTATTTTCGGTGTTAATGCTGGTTCCCAAATAGACGATTTTTCTTTGATGACAGCAAATACTTCGTCTTGTCCTCGTTGACCGCAATACCCACTTTTTTCGCTTCCTTGTCCAGTCCAGAGAAGGCAGCGCTTACGGCGCGATTGTTAAGGCCAATGATATCAATAACATCAGCATAGGCCAGTGTTTAAGTTCATAGGATGGGATCTATACTTGCACTCACGCACTGATTTTGGAGATGGCTACTTACGCCCCTTTTTCCCTTCACCACAATAAGTACACAAGCTTTTTTTTTGGTTTTAATTTGAATAGTTCACTTTAATTTTAGTTTAGGTTATTTCTTTACTAATTTTTCTTTCCCAACTTAAATCACTTTACAATTTAGTTTTCGGTACAATATTTTATTTCACAATATTTTTAAATTAGTTTTTACTTTTATTTAATTTGAAAAAAATAGGGAGTAGGTAAGAAACCGCGCGCTCGTTGACAACTAAAAAACTTCTGCTTAGCCGTTGTCCGCTGAGCCTTTGGTTTTACTTATTTGGACATACATACATATGTACATGTATACTTAAAAAGGTAAGTACATGACAAAGAAGCGGTATTCTTCCAGTTTGATTTTGCATTAGGGTGTTATACAGGTAGTATAAATTTTTTATAGGTAAGTATACATTTGATTTTAATGTTAATTTACAGGTAAGTGTAAGTTTAAGGTAAGTATGATTTCAAGGTAAGTATGAGTTTAAGGTAAGTAGGAGTTTAAGGTAAGTATGAGTTTAAGGTAAGTATGAGTTTAAGGTAAGTATGAGTTTAAGGTAAATATGAGTTTTTTAAAGGTAAGTATATGTGTTTTACTTCATTTTTCATATACATTTTAAATTCATATAATATATAAATTTTTGATTTCTAAATAAATAATATCTACAGATCGATCAAATTTTCTTCTTCTTCTTCCATGTCTTCAACATGGCGGCGGGCCTGCGAAGTTGACGAATGCAGGAGCTCTTGCAACTGTTCAAGCGTATTCCTTGCTTGATTAACTAAATTTCGCAAATTTCGTTGGTTGCCCCTGCGGTTCTGCACGCGTGCCGCTGACCGTTCAATTACACGCTGCCTGGTTCTTCCGCGTCGTTCATCACGCCTTTGACGTACGGGTGGTGGAGGTGTCGGACGACGGCTGCGTACTATTGTGGATACGTTAGGGCGATGCAAAAGCGTATGATGAGCTCTGCCACAGTGACGGCAGCTGCCGGCGGAAGTGCACGCCCCTGTAGTATGAGATGTGGCCAAACAGTTTATGCAGTAGCGATGTACACGCGCGGATTCATATCGCTCTGCTGGAGTCATGGCCAAAAATGCGTGACAGTGGCGTAGAGAGTGGGGGCGACAGCACAGGCGGCATTTTCCCAATTCCATGATGAGATCTGTAGGGAGAGAGCGTGAAAGGAAATCAGCATTGGGGTAAGGTAAAGTTATTATGAGAATTGGGTAATTATGGTTGGGAATATTGTATTAACAGAGAGCTAGGAGGAGGGTAATAAACATATTTTGGTGATGTTCCGCGTGATTATTCCATTTTGAGTGCGGATATCAACGACACGAACATTGCCATCGGGTCCTGGGTGGAGGTTCGAAATGCGTCCGAGTCGCCATTCGTTGGGTGGTAGAAGGTCGTCCTTAACAACGACCAGATCACCTTCTTTGAGGTTCGGTTGGGTATTTTTCCACTTATGTCTTTTATGGAGTTGTAAGAGATACTCGTTTTTCCAGCGGGTACTAAATTGGTGGTGTAGTACTTTAAGTAGCTGCCATTTGTTCATTGGGCTGAGATTTTCTGCGTTAGGTTCCGGCAGAGATACTAGTGGCACCGCGTAGGAAATGTCCTGGGGTTAACGCTACTAAATCTGTAGGGTCTTCGGACATAGGAGAGATAGGCCTGGAATTGAGGACAGCCTCAATTCGAATAATTAGAGTCGTAAATTCTTCAAACGAAAACTTATGGTTGCCGGCGACTTTCGTTAGATGAGTTTTAAAACTTTTAACAGCGGCTTCCCATAAGCCGCCCATGTGAGGAGCATATGGGGGTATAAATTGCCAGGAGAGGCCTTGGGGGGCGTAATTTTCGGCGACCTTTGGACCCACTTCTTGGAGGAAAATTGAGATTTCCTTTTGCATTGATCGATGAGCGCCGATGAAGTTTTTTCCGTTGTCGGACATGATTTTGTTCGGGAGACCGCGGCGGCCGACAAAACGAGCGAATGCGGCCTTAAAGGCTTCCGTGGTTAAGTTGGAGCATACTTCGAGATGTATGGCTTTGGTGGAAAAACAGACAAATACGCATACATACGCCTTGGTGTGAGAGGCCCGGCGGAGAGGTGACGTTTTGACGAGAAATGGGCCTGCGAAATCGACTCCGGTAGTGTGAAAGGGAAGGGTATAAGTTGTCCTTTCAGCTGGTAATGCACCCATGATCTGCGAGTTCATCCTTTGTTTATGGATCGTGCAGGTCTTGCATTGGAATATGAGTTTCTTCACCTTTTGTCTGAGTCGAGGGATGTAGTAATCCTGTTGGATCGTATGGGTCATCAATTGGTTTTCGGCATGCAGCAAGTTAGTGTGAGTGAAATCCAACAGTAAGGAGCAGAATACGGAGTTATCGGGAATTATGATAGGGTAGCGCTCGTTCTGGCTGAGGTTCGAGTTTGCTAGCCGACCATCCACCCTCAATATGCCACTTTCGTCGAGTTTGGGGTTCAGAGTGAGTATTGAACTCTTTTTGGAGAGTGGTTTGTTGGACTGTAGATCCGCAATTTCGGCAGGGTAATATGCATGCTGTGTCGACAGGATCAATCGAACTTTTGCCTGGTGAATTTCCTCTTGGGTTAGAGTTCTAGTTTCTGGAATATCGAGCCCCTTTGCCTTGTATATAAAGCGATACATATAGGCAACGACTCGTAGGGCTCTGACGTAAGAAGAAAACCGATCTAAAGGGTCTGTGATCTCAATAGCGTGGAGTGCTTCAACACGTTTTTGTTCTGGTGGATTGGAATTTTGAGGAACTGTCTTGGGCCAGAAATCGGGGGACTTGGGTAGCCACTCAGGGCCTTTCCACCAGAGGGAGGATTCAGATAACTCCTGGGGTTTGCATCCGCGTGTTCCAAGATCGGCTGGGTTATCGCCACTTGACACATGGCGCCAAGTAACATTGCCGACATTTTTGAGAATTTCTGCTGTACGGTTCGCTACATATGTTTTCCAGCTATGGGGTGGCTTTTCGAGCCATGCTAGTACGATTGAGGAGTCTGACCAGAGGACTAGTTCATTTGAGGACAGATTTAATTGAGAGGTTATCTGTTTAACTAGTTTTGAGAGTAGTACTGCGCCAGACAGTTCGAGACGAGGAAGACTTACAGTTTTTAACGGAGCTACTTTGCTTTTAGCTACTAGCAAATGAGTAGTGAAGTCGTTTTCGTTATGCTGCACTCTTAGGTACACACAAGCGCAGAATGCCTTTTCTGAGGCATCAGAGAATCCGTGTATTTGATATGGTTTGTCAGGGGAAAACTCGACCCATCGGGGTATTTTGATATCACTTATTGCCGAGAGATTTTCCCGAAAGGTACTCCATTTGTGTAAGGCGAGAGGTTTGACTTGTTCGTCCCAGTCTGTTCCTTCCAACCAGAGTTGTTGGAGGAGAATCTTGGCTAATATCATAATTGGCGCTAGCCATCCTGCCGGGTCGAACAATTTCGCTATTGCTGATAATATTTGCCGCTTTGTGCGTGATTTGGCGGCTGGTAGAGGGTCATATGAGTATGAAAACGAGTCGTCGATAGCGTTCCATTTTATTCCCAGGGTCTTTGTGGAGGTGACATCATGGAATTTAAGAAAATCTGCATCGAGGAGGTCAGATTTTGGAATGGATTTGAGTATTTCGGGGTGGTTAGCCGTTATTTTCTTCAGAGGGAAGCCGGCTGATTTTAATGCTTCGATAACTTGTGTCATGGAGCTGATTGTGGACTGTAGGTTGTATCCGCCAGAGAGTATGTCATCTACATACGTTTCATGTAGAAGCACTTTTTTGGCGAGGGGGAATTCGTCTTTGGTGTCTTCCGCTAGCTGATGGAGGGTACGGATTGCTAGGTATGGAGCACAGTTGACGCCAAAGGTAACTGTTTTCAATTTAAAATCTTCTAGAGGTGATTTTGGGGATCTGCGAAATACAATTCGTTGGTAATCCTGATCTTCTGGGTGAATGAGTATTTGGCGGTACATCTTTTCGATATCGCCATTAAAAACGAACTTGTAGAGGCGCCATTGTAGTATTATCAGCATTAAGTCGTTTTGAAGGGTTGGGCCGGTGTGTAATATATCGTTCAACGAACTTCCCGAGTGAGAGATTCTCGAGGCATTGAAGACTATTCGTACCTTAGTTGTTTTGCTGTCTGGTTTTATGACAGCGTGATGGGGCAAGTAAAAGGAGTAATATTTTCCTTTTTTTATAATTTCGAGAGGTGATGTGGGTTCCATGTGATCCATGGTTAAATATTCTTCTAATACTTCAGAATATTTTTCTTTTAATTCGGGTTTATTTTCCAGTGTTCTCTCTATGCTAATATACTGCTGTTGAGCAGCGGGTCGTGAGTGACCGAGGGCTAAGGTTTCTGGAAAATTTTCTTTGAATGGGAGTTTTACCATGTAGCGGCCATCTTCTTTTCTAACGGTACTCTTTTTGTAGAGCTCTTCGCAGAAAGTATCTTCATCTGTGACGGGTTTGGTGGACTGAACTTCTTCTTGTTCCCAAAAATTTTTAAGGAGGTCATTTAGAGAGTCCAGGGGGGTTTCAATTATTTGCGTGGAGTACGTTGCAATCTGCTCTGTTATTGGGCCGCTCAATATCCAACCAAATATCGTGTTTTGAGCTATTAGACTTCCAGCGACATTAGTTTCGAGGCCTTGCAGAAGAATTTGCGGGATTATGTCGCTGCCGATTACCATATCTATTCTCCCTGGAGAACCGTAATTGGGGTCTGCTAGTGTGAAAGAGGAGAACTGTTCCAGTTTTTCGATTACCACTTTGGAAGAAGGGAGGAAGTGAGTTAATTGTGGTAATATTATGGCTTTTGTATTAAATTGTGTTCGTGAATCCCGAGAGCATATTGTTAAACAACAGGTTTTATTGGAGTTTTGCACTACTCCTCCGCCCATGCCTAATATTTGGTAATGAGATTTCTGAGTAGGCAGATTTAGCAATTTTTGGATTCTCGAGGTTATGAATGACTTTTGGGAGCCTTGGTCCACCAATGCCCGGACCTTGAAAGTTTCTCCTCGATGGAGTATGGGGACAATTGCCGTGGGCAGTAACGTTCTTTCTTTGTTACTGGAGAAGTGAGCTAGGGTTTTATTTTCTTTGGGAGGTGGGGTTCCATTCCGAGATTCTCGTGACTGCATTGCCTGCTTGGAAGTCGAAGGTTTTGGTTGGTAATTTTCTGCTTGAGGCGGATCCTTGAATGGATTTCTTATTTGATGTTGTCGAGAAGTATTTGAGTTCGTTGGCCGAGGTGTTTGGTAGTGTAGCAGGGAGTGATGTCGCTTTTGACAATATACACATTTGAAGTTGCTACAACATTCGGATTCTAAATGGGAGAATGCTAGACAATTTTTACAATAATTGTTGTCTTTTACAAATTTATTGCGCTCCGATACGCTAAGTTGTTTGAATTTAACGCAACTCATCATGGAGTGGTTTGAATTGCACAACTTACATGAGACTTGTCGGGACTGTTCGCTATGGAAGGAGTGAGATTTATTTTTGAAGTTTGAATGTTGAGGTGTGGAGGAGCGAGGAGTGAAGCTCGAGTTTGAGGTGCGGGGTTTGCCTGGCCTATAAGTACCTAGCCGTTCTACTACTTCGTATCTGGTCGTGAGGAATTTGTCCATTTCCGACCAGAGTGGTAATTCCTTCCTAGATTCCAGCGATTGTTCCCATAATGCGAGAGTTTCATTGGGCAGTTTTGAGGAGCATAAATAAATAAGTATTGGGTCCCAATTGCTAGTTGGTACATTATTAGAGTTAAGAGTAGCGAGGCAATTGTTTATTGTGGTCTGAATTTCTTGAATTCTTTCTCCACTTTCATAGAATACGGGTTGCATATTGAAGAGGCTTTTGAGCTGACTATCTACCAGAATTCTTCGATTCTCGTATCTGGACTTGAGTGCTCCCCAGGCTAACTCGAAATTTTGGTCGTTGAGGGGGTATTTTTGAATTATAAGGGCTGCTTTTCCCCTGGTTTTTTGTCGCAGATGGTAGAGTTTTTGAGCTGGCGACAATTTAGGGTGGTTTATGTATACTGCCGTAAACATATCTCTAAAAGACGGCCATGTCTCATAACCACCGTGAAATACTTCTGTATCGCATGCGGGTACTTTGAGGTAGGGTTCGCGGGTAGGGAGGGTTCCTATGGTTGTGTTCTGGATTTGGATGGTGGATGCTGGTTCCAACGTTGCCAGAAGCTCATTTATTCGGGCTTTGGTGCTGATGTTTGTGCCCATCGCGGTGTCATATTTTTCTGTGAGAGCCGTCAGGGATCGTTCATCCGTGAGATTAAGATACGCTGCTTCATATGCCCTTTCTACTGCTGCTATGTGTCTGCTGAGTTCCTCCAAGTATGTCTGTAAACTGGGTTTGGTGTGATTTGCCTCGTCAGTATTCCACCAATTTTCGCAGAATTTTTCGAGTTTTGTCAACTCAAACAGGGATTTTTTCAAAATTTGAGCCAATTCTTCTTCTTCCGAATGGGACTTTGACCGTGTTTTAGGTCCTTGTTGGGGTGCTGGGAGATTTAATTTATCAGTTTTTTCTTCGGCCATTTTTAAGAGGTTAAGAGGTATTTAATGGACTGGGTTTATTGTTTAATAAATTGTGTATTAGGAGTACACTAGAGTATATTTGAGGGGCTGTGTATTAGAAGTACACGAGAAGGTTTTAATATTTAAAATTGTAATTGATCTTTTCTTTATTTAATTAGGGATGTAGTTTTGATGATAAATAAATTTGACCACTTTTTGTGTGGTTTGTGCCCAGTGTATTTTTGTGCGCCTTTTTTGCTATTCAGGCCCACTGTGCTTACAGTGAATTTATATATGTATGTATGTATGTGTGAAATTGATAAAATTTGAGAGGCTGAAATATTTACTTGCTTCCGCGTCTTTGACTGCAAGTATATATATATGTTTTATATGTACGCTGTTGTGAGGGTGGGAGTATGCACTTGTCTCAGCGCTTCTGAGTCCAAGTGTATTTCTTGGTATGTACTTATGTATGTGCAATTTTTTGCAAAATTTTTAAGTTTTGGTGCTGAGAGTGGAGGGAATTGGAGTAGCTGAATTAGAGTGAGTGTGAGGTGATTGTTTACATATGTACGTACGCCAATATATGTATTAATTTTTCTCTTTTTTCAGGAATGTAAATTGGAAAATCGGCTGTACTTGGTACGGTAGTTAGAAATGGGTAAGTATAGGGAGGTGAAAGCGTTTGGTATATAAACGTGGGATATATATGTATTTTAAAAATGGGTATGATTTATATATCTTAGCGGATTTGGAAAGAGAAATTTTAAATGTAAGTTTTGGCAACTGAGAACATAAGAGATTTCTCTTGTACTGCCTTAGAGTTCCGTTAATATATTTTTATGTATATATGGGGAATTATTTAAAAATTTATATCTTAGCGGATTAGGGAAATTGTATATTTTAAATTGCTGGAAATGAGAACGTAACGGGTTTCTCATATATTTTCTTAGAGATCCGCTAAGTTATGTAAATCGGGTATATTGAGGGTATATGGGGCAAATTCTTTTTAACGGCACTTACTTGGGGCTGGTGACTGACTACCTTTTTTTTTGCTTCGAAATTTGTAACGGGGTTTCTCTTTGTTGCTGGGCGATTTTGATTTTGGTGAACTGCTGATGATAATGATGTTGGTGAACTGCTGATGTTAATGATGATTTTGTGTAGTAGACTGTACCTTGGTTTTTGATTTTGTTTTTATTTAATATTTGTTAAAAAAAATATATTTAGTTTTTTCACCTCTTTTTATGTTTTTATTTATTCTCTTTTCAGCTATTAAATTTTCTTATTTTTTCTTTTTCAGATTTTTTTTGAAAATATTTTTTGTGCACTTTTTTTTTTGAAAAATAAAACAAACTTTTTATTTCCTTTCTTTTTTAGTTCACCAGTTTTTAACAATTTTTGTTTTCTTTCCCCGAATTTTAATTAATAATTAAATTTTTTCTTTTTTCAGGGGTTCTTTTATTTTTTTTGAAAAATGTTTTGTCTTTTTTTTTTTTTTGATAACGTTTTTATTTTCTTTCTTTTTCAGGTCACTAATTTTTTATATTTCCAGGAGGCGATTTTTTATAATATTTTCTTTGCAGGTAATTTCTTTTTATTTAACTTTTTTTCACTTTTTAACTACTTTTTTTCTTTTCAGGTTTTTTGTTCACCAATAATCTCTTTTTTCTTTCTTTTCAGGTTTTTCTTTATGAATTTTTGTTATTTTTTGTTTTAACAGGCTTTCACTTTTAATTTGCCGCAAAAAAAAACTTTTTCTTTTTAGGAGCACCCTATCGCACTATACCACTTTTTGCTAATTTTGTAAGTTTCAATTTTTATATTATTTTATTTTTTCATAAAAACTTTTTTGTTTCTAGGCGCTGATTCACTCCTTATGGCGACGAAAGGACCATGTTTAAGTTCATAGGATGGGATCTATACTTGCACTCACGCACTGATTTTGGAGATGGCTACTTACGCCCCTTTTTCCCTTCACCACAATAAGTACACAAGCTTTTTTTTTGGTTTTAATTTGAATAGTTCACTTTAATTTTAGTTTAGGTTATTTCTTTACTAATTTTTCTTTCCCAACTTAAATCACTTTACAATTTAGTTTTCGGTACAATATTTTATTTCACAATATTTTTAAATTAGTTTTTACTTTTATTTAATTTGAAAAAAATAGGGAGTAGGTAAGAAACCGCGCGCTCGTTGACAACTAAAAAACTTCTGCTTAGCCGTTGTCCGCTGAGCCTTTGGTTTTACTTATTTGGACATACATACATATGTACATGTATACTTAAAAAGGTAAGTACATGACAAAGAAGCGGTATTCTTCCAGTTTGATTTTGCATTAGGGTGTTATACAGGTAGTATAAATTTTTTATAGGTAAGTATAGATTTGATTTTAATGTTAATTTACAGGTAAGTGTAAGTTTAAGGTAAGTATGATTTCAAGGTAAGTATGAGTTTAAGGTAAGTAGGAGTTTAAGGTAAGTATGAGTTTAAGGTAAGTATGAGTTTAAGGTAAGTATGAGTTTAAGGTAAATATGAGTTTTTTAAAGGTAAGTATATGTGTTTTACTTCATTTTTCATATACATTTTAAATTCATATAATATATAAATTTTTGATTTCTAAATAAATAATATCTACAGATCGATCAAATTTTCTTCTTCTTCTTCCATGTCTTCAACAGCCAGTAATTGCACACACTTGTAAAAGATTGTACCATTGCGGTTTAGCTCTGCTGCTCGAATTATCTTCTCCAGCATCAGGTTGAAGAAATCGCACGAAAGGGAGTCGCCCTGTCCGAAGCCTCGTTTAGTTTCAAATGGCTCAGAGTTGTCCTTCCCGATTCTGACGGAGCTATTGGTATTGCTCAACGTAATTTGGCACAGCCGTATAAGCTTTGCAGGGAAGTCAAATTCAGACATGGCGATTTCATTCTTTCAAAGGCTTATTCGGTATTGGGATTTATTCGACTTAGTTCCTGATTTTTCTGATCCATACACTTTGGAGCGTCTTTATACTTCTCTTGTACACTCCGACTGCAGTAATTATCTGGAGACCCTACGATCAACAATCGATAAATAGGATCGAACGGGTTCAAAAATATTTCTAAAGCATGCATTGCGTTCTTTACGGTTCGAGGATCCAATGCCAACGTACCAATCTCGGCTATTGCTTATTGATCTATCTAGAGAAAAGGAGGCCCAACCTAACTCTCCTATAGCAAATAAATTTTAATGTTCCGCAAAGAAATCTTCGAAGCTTTCTTCCTTTTTACGTTGCTAGTTGCAGAAAAAGTTTTGAAAGTAATGCAGCTATTACACGTGCCTTAAAAGAATTTAATGACTTATCTTCTTTTAAATTAATTGATTTTTCCTTATCAAAATCTAATATTTTGTTGATTTTAAATTCTATTATTTGATAAGTAGGTATGTATTAAATATAATTATTATTGTTTCTTTAGTCTGTAAGGTACTTTGCACTGTAGATGGAAATTAAATAAATATAAATACAAAAATATATAGGCAACTTCTTTTTGCACTGTTAACAGCGGCTTTGAAATCGACAAAGATATGGTTGTGTCGATTCTTTTATCGTAGGTTTTCTCCAGGATTTGGCATATCGTGAAGATCTGATCGATGATATACTTACGAGGTCTAAACCCACTGATAAGGTCCAATCAGTTTGTCTACGATAGGCTTCAGTCTTTCACACAATACGCTAGAAAGAACTTTATATGCGATATTAAGAAAACGCTAATATTAGTGATCATCATCTCAAAAGGACACTGAAATTAAAGATTTGACTCGATTAAACTTCAAGCTTGGTGTCTCGCCTGCCTTCATGGAAAAACTCTTAGATGCTAAACTATGGCCGACAAATGTGAAAATTAAGCCTTTCAAAAACCGTCGAAAAGATGGTCAACGTGGCGGTGATGCTTAACAATTTAGCAGGACCAGTCAAAAATTTAACTTCACATCTCAGAACTTACTTCCAAAACGTCTCTGGCCTTAGAACTAAGTCCAACTTGCTCTTTGATATGAATCCGCACTTGGAATACGATATATTTATAATTATTGAAACATGGCTCAATTCGAATTTTCTCGATAGAGAATTCTTTGATCCCAACTTATATAATGTTTACCGCAAGGATCGTGACTGCTATCAAGAACACTCGATCTTATATTTATTAACGATAATATTAACTATTCCCTAAGTGAGTGTCTTGACCCACTGTCGTGCTCCATATCCCGCTTGTCTTGGATGTGGAGTTTTATAATTTTGAAACCTTTGTTTCTGATAACGCTGCTCCTAGTTTCTTATTCAGACGTGCGAACTTTGACTTAATTTCTCGTAAAGTGTCCGTAATTGATTGGGAAGCTCTGTTTTGTGGAAATGATATCACACATACCTTCAAAGGCCTTA
This sequence comes from Campiglossa producta, assembly GCA_964058755.1. NCBI lineage: Eukaryota > Metazoa > Arthropoda > Insecta > Diptera > Tephritidae > Campiglossa > Campiglossa producta. The sequence continues at coordinate 30,873,048 of CAXKVI010000005.1, read as the reverse complement.
TCAATGAAATTTGTGTTAGCAATATTCCGCGAAAAAGAAATAAGTTTTACAAAATCCCATGGTATACTACTGGGCTCAAGCGGCTAAAGAATTTGAGGAATAGATTTTTTTTATAAATTCAAGACCACAAAGTTTTTGGTGTATAAACGCAAGTACATTCGGTTCAAAAGGAAATTTAAAGCGTTGAGTAAGAGGTTGCGTAGTAACTTCGCTCGTAACTTTGAATCCTGCATCAAGGATAAATATAAAGCCTTTTGGCATTATGTAAAATCCAAGAAACTTACGTCGAGTATTCCTTCGGCTAATCTTTTTGCTGATTTGTTCACTCTAATTTTGATACACAGCCGGTTTCTGTTACAGAGTCCTCCTCATTGGTGAACTCTCCCATCAACTTCGGAGCTCTTACTCTTTCTTTGGACGATGTTGTTGATGGAATTCGGAACCTTAAGCTGTTCAGACTTATATTGACGGCTTATCGTCTTATCTATTTAAAAATTGTCTGGATTTGGCCACCCCGCTTCTCTTGCTATTCAATAAATCTCTTGAGTGTGGTGAGTTCATTAATGCGTGGAAGTTAACTTTCAATTCTCCCATTTTTAAAAGTGGCAATAAAAACAATGTTGCCAACTATAGACCAATTGCTAAACTGTCTACTATCTCTAAACTATTTGAGTACGTTGTAAAACCAAACAGTTAGTTTTGCCGTCTAGCTTTCAATTACTGATAGTCAGCATGGGTTCATGACTAGTAGATCTACGGTCTCATCATCATCATTTATTGGCGCTTAACCGCCTAAGCGATTTTGGCCGTTTCGTATCAAAGCACGCCAGTCATTCCTTTTTATCGATAACCGACGCCAATTGGAAACCCCAAGGGAGTTCAAGTCATCCTCCACCTGTTGTTTCCATCTCAGTCGAGGCCTCCCCCTTCCTCTGCTGCCGAATTCAGGCGACGATAGGAAAACCTTCTGTGCTGGAGCTTCTTTGTCCATTCGCATAACATGGCCCAGCCAGCGGAGTCTTTGGGCTTTAATTCGCTGGACTATGGTCAGATCTGCGTAGAGCTCGTACAGCTCATCGTTAAATTTCCTTCTATACTCGCCGTTGGCATCACGGGAAGGACCATAAATCTTCCGGAGAACTTTTCTCTCAAATACTCCAAGGGCCATCTCATCTTCTCTTGACATTGTCCATGAATCTGAGCCATACATCAGGACAGGTATGATGAGAGACTTATAGAGCGTGATCTTTGTTCTTCGAGAGAGGACTTTACTTCTCAATTGCCTACTCAGTCCAAAGTAGCACTTGTTGGCAAGAGTGATTCTCCGCTGGATTTCTAGACTGATATTATTTTCGGTGTTGATACTGGTTCCCAAATAGACGAAGTCCCTCACAGTTTCAAATTTGTAACTATCAACAGTGACATGGCTGCCAAGGCGCAGGTGCGCCGATTCTTTCTTTGATGACAGCAAATACTTCGTCTTGTCCTCGTTCACGGCAAGACCCACTTTTTTCGCTTCCTTATCCAGTCCAGAGAAGGCAGCGCTTACGGCGCGGTTGTTAAGGCCAATGATATCAATATCGCCGTCAACATACTTCTTGAGAAAATGAGCAGTGTTGACCAAAGAATGTCGTCATTGGACACACTGCGCGATAGAATCGCCCTTCTGGAAGCTGGTGGCGTCCGCCGAGAGGATAGAGAAGTAGTGGAACCACAACCACGACCACGGCCACCAGCCACAGAAGCAGACCTTAAAGATATGTATATCGCGGCTGTCGGATTCCGTGAAGGAATTGCGGCCATTCGATGGCAACCCAGTATGCTATGTTTCATGGGTGAACGCGGTGGAGAGTATCCTCTCCGATTTCAAAGTAGTAAGGGATAAGCCAATATATCGGGCCATCCTTCAACACATAAGGCAAAAGATACGGGGTAAGGCCGACGCCGCCTTAATATCATATAACATCTTTGACTCCGATTGGCCGGCAATGAAGGAGTGCCTGTCACTGAATTATGCAGACAAGCGGGATGTCCGCACGTTGGAGTACCAGCTCCACCAACTTTCCCAAAAGGATTCAAAGGTTGACGACTTCTACGGCCGCTTTCAAAAGTAAATAGCCCCGTGTGGAAATTTAAATTTTCATTTTTTATTTTGATAAAAATTGAAAATATTTAGTCTCATTAATTTATCATTTACAGTTTTGAGTAAAATACTGGGTCTATTAAAAAAAGCGCCGCCTTAATTAATTATCATTTACTCAAAACTGAGTTAAAAATACTGGGTCTATTAAAAAAGAGCGACACAGTCGAATCATTTTTATTTTAATAAAAATTTAAAATATTTAGCCTTATTAATTTATCATTTACTCAAAACTGAGTTACAAATACTGGCTCTATTAAAAAAGAGCGACACAGTCGAATCATTTTTATTTTAATAAAAATTTAAAATATTTAGCCTTATTAATCTAACTTTACCCAAAACTGAGTTAAAAATACTGGCGCATAATCATAGTCCTTAGTTAGTGTACACTTTAGTAAGAGTAATACTAAAAAATTGAAGTGCACTTCTTTTTTAAGTATATCATAGTCAATTTAGCGCCATGCTCTACCGAGTAGCAATGGTAACGCAGTTCTATATAAAAATGGTAATGCAGTGCGCCACAGTAGCCTAGCGGTTAAGACGTGGCGGTAGTAAGCGGGAGGTTCGAGTTCGACTCTTGGCAATTTCTTTGATTTTTTATTTTTATTTTTTATTTAATTTATGCTTTTAAATAATTAATTTTTAATAAATAGCTGTAAAACATGTGTTTGGACGTTGGAGAAACAAAAAAATTGCGAATATGCATGTTAAATAGGATAAAATAAGGTAGAATAAAAAATAATAAAAAATAAAATGAAATGAGATGAAATAAAATATTACAAAAATAAATGAAATTAAATAATACAAAATGAGCCATAAATGAATTCCATAGTCATAAATGACTTTCCTTGAGTAATGAATGACTCTTCCATGAATAGTAAATGAAAGTCATAAATGACTCTTTCATGAGTTATAAATGACTCTTTCATGAGTCATAAATGACTCTTTTATGAGTCATAAATGACTCTTTCATGAGTCATAAATGACTCTTTTATGAGTCATAAATGACTCTTTCATGTGTCATAAATGACTCCTTCATGAGTCATAAATGACTTTTCCGTTAGTCATATACCACTTTTATAGGCATCTGTGGCTCTTGTTTGAGCCAAATAGGACTCCTAGGAGTTTATGTTTATAATGAATAAGCGCGTACTGCATGAGCAAAAAAAATATTCGGCGGAGTCGGTTTTTTTTCTATTTGCTTGTAGCAGTTGTTGATATTTAAAAAAAAATTGCACAGTATGAAAAATAAAAATATTTTTTTTTTAAGTAAGATTATTATTTATTATTTATAACAAATTTTAGCAAAATCTAAAAAACAAAACGCTATATATGAGAGATTTTTTTCAACCTCAGTATATTAAGCAGCGGCTTTAGTGAAAGCTATTCGCCGCTCTAACTTTAGCAATGGCTCTAACTGAAAAAGTCGACTTTAACTCGACTATGAATAAGATCAAGTATACTTTTCTTTAAAGTATGCTCTAATTTTATTTAACGCATACTTTAAGTTGACTATGATTATGCGCCACTGTCTATTAAAAAAAAAAAAGCGCCGCAGGCGAAAAATTGGAATTAAAAATCGCGCGATTTTTTAATTCCAAATTTTCATTTTTTATTTTAATAAAAATTTAAAATATTTAGCCTTATTAATCTTACTTTACTTAAAACTGAGTTGGAGTGTAATGGGGTGTGGTTGCTGAGTGACCGCGCTCAATCCCGACTCTTGCGTCCTCGTTCGTGCACTCTGGGCAACGTTGAGCTACCTAGGCTCGCGGCAGAAAGAGAGGGAGCCCCGGTGGGGCCACTCTGACATACTTGGTTTAAGGGCTCACCGGGGTCTTTTTCGCAGCGTCTGTACACCATGAGGTGCAGCTGTAAGCGAGCGTCTGTCTTGAAGCAAGCGGCTCGCTATATAAATGTGCAAAACTTTTCCCTCCCAATCCAGGGTGTTATGCGATACCGTGCCCATTGGACGCTTGCAGCCGGGAGGCAAATCGTGGCTGTAGTCGAACGGAGCCTCACTGATACCGGGCCGCCTCAGGGAGTAACTATGGTCTTACCGCGGTATGGGGCTCTGCCGCGGCGGACGACACACTTCCCCTTACACTACCCTTGACCCTAAGCTGGCCTTGTCCGGCGAGGGGTCGTACGAACAAGATGAAGAACACACAAAATACAAAGCAATTAACGACTTCGTTTACTCCGCAGCAGAGAAGAACTATGCTGGAGCAAGCGAAAACACAACGCCGGAGGACAAACTCCGCCTCAAAGTTAACTGGGAGGCCGACAGCGATGGAAACTACGGGTCAGTCATCCCCCAAACTGCTATCAAGTAAGAGTGACTTGATGGGAGCAAGCAGCAGTGCGACTGCCTACGCAGTCAAGCAGAAAACGGCGGAAGCTAAACTTCCATCAAGCGCTGGTACGAAACCCAATCTCTTCACATCTGGGGCAATGGTCTCACGACCTGGTTTCAGAGTTTCGAAAGAGAAGGACGACGCCGCAAAGGGAGAGACCGCGATGGCAACTACGAGTCTGAATCCCCCCCAAGAGGCATCTCCCCGACGCTTTGCGTACTGGGATAAAAGAAAGGCCGCAAGGATCCTTAAAAAATATGAGGGAGCATCGCAGGAGAAGCTGTCGCCGGAAGAAAGGAAGATGGTGGAGGAAGCGAAAGCTCTGATACCAAATTTCCAGAGGCCCTATGTGCCTAAGAGGGTGAACGGTAATCCCTTCAAACGCCAGACATCGGACGGAGAGGTAGACCCCCATCCGAAGCGGCTTCAGTTCAACCCCGTAGTGGGAAAACTCAGCTTTGCTGAAGTAACCAAGGACAGAATCCTTATAGGTTTCATTGACCGAGGTAACGACCGTTGGTCCATCCCCAAAGACCGGTGGCTGTATGTCCGGAATGAAATGGGCAGGGTCCTCCTCGACTTAATGCGTGAGTCTCCGGGTAGTCCGCCGCGAGGTACTGACGCGGGCTGGCACCAAGGTCAGATCAAAATATTCGCATGCGAGGATGCAAGAACTGTCGCACTGTATAAGGCAGCAGTTGCAAGACTGGGTGAAGTCTACCCAGGGGCAAGACTAGATGTCGTCGACTGGAAGGACATTCCTGCTCGGCCAAGGGCAAGGGCATGGATTCCTGCCGTCCCTGCAGAACCCGAGAATATTCTTGAGATGCTGCAGGTCTGGAATCCGTCTCTCCCGACGCAGGATTGGGGCGTCAATCTGGTCGATGATGTGGTTGGGCCCAATAGACAGGTGGTTATCACTCTGAATAAGGAGGCGCTCGAGCCCCTTAAACGGTGCAACGGACGAGTGCATTACGGCTTGGGTCAGATCGTGATCCACGTATACCGTGGCGATGCACAGCGCGCTGCTATTCCGGACGCTCCGGAGGACTCGGAGATCGAGGCATCGGAAGGGGAAGCAGAGGAGTCCGACGCGGAAAGTATGTTATCCGCCACGTCAAATTGCGATGGTGCTGCGAACAACTCGGCGATAGAAGAAAGCCTGCTTGACGAAGAAGGCCTCGACGTCACGATCGTGGCTAAACCTGAGCACACTAACGTTGATGCTGCTTCAGACAGCAGGGTTCCCGCCACGCCAAATCGTGCAGGTGCTCTGAACAACTCCTCGTTGAGAGACAGCCCCCGGAACAGGCCAGACCTCGACGACACACTGGCGGCAGGGAAGTCTGAGCTCTCTCATGTTGGTGGTGCTTCAGATAAATCTGCACAAATCTAAAGCAGCCTCGGCTGTTTTAAGCAGTCGTCTTTCTAAAGGCGACGTAGACGTGGTCCTTATCCAAGAGTCCTGGGTCAATAGCTCTAGGATCTGTGGATTGGGGACTAAGGGGTACAAGCTCATCCAAGCCAATGATGAGGGCAAGGTCAGAACCTGTATTTTGGTAAAGTCTGAGCTAAACACCTTTCTATTACCCAACTACTCAAATGGTGACGTTACAGCTGCCAGCTTAACAGTCGGCAGCACCAGCCTAACGATGGCGTCGGTCTATATGCCCTATGACGCCGAAGAACCTCCTCCACAAAAGGAGGTGAAAGATCTGGTGGATAATTTCTGTACGGGCCATCTTATTATTGGAGCTGACGCTAATGCTCATCACGTCCAGTGGGGAAGCTCCGATATTAACGCTAGGGGCGAGTCTCTGTTTGACTACCTACTAACAACTAACCTGGTGGTTTGTAACGTGGGTAACGAGCCTACTTTTATAACTAAAGCTCGTAGGGAGGTTATAGACCTCACTGTTTGTAGCGAAGGCGCTTATGAGTGGGTCAGAAAATGGCGTGTTCTTGATGAGCATTCATTTTCTGACCATCGGTACATAGAAATTGTGTTAGACTTTATTGTTGAGCAGCCAGTTATGAAACGAAATCCACGCAACACTAACTGGCAGCTACATAACCAAATATTAGCTAGGGACCTACCAGTATTACCTCCACAAGCCCCCTCATCAGTGGGAGAACTGAATGATCTGGTAACGACCTTTACAACGGCGCTCTCAAATGCCCTAGAGCAGGCTTGTCCAGTACCAAAACCACGCGGCAAACATAGACCCCACTGGTGGTCTTAGGACCTGGATTCGTTCCGTATATAATGCAGATAGCAATTTAACAAGGCCAAGAGCATCGGTACGGAGCCTGAATGGCTCGAATATAAAGCTAAACTGAGGGCCTATAAAAAGGCTCTAAGGCAAGCGAAGAGAACTTCGTGGAGAAATTTCTGCACCGGGGTCGAAAAAGTCGATGATACAGCGAGACTTAGACGAGTGCTATCAAAAACTCAAACAGCCATTAGCTATTTACGGAAGCCTGACGGATCTTGGACCAGAACGGAAGGGGAAACCCTGGAGCTGCTCCTGAACACACACTTTCCGGGGAACTTGTATGATGCACCTGTAGCATCTGCAACAAACCTGGCGGTAAACATACCCATTACGGAGGAAAGGGTAAGGTGGGCAATCAAAAGCTTTGAGCCGTTCAAGGCAGCTGGGCCAGACGGGATTTTCCCCGCACAACTCATAAACTTGCTGGAAATATCAGCTAAATGGCTGGTAGTTCTCTATTCAGCCTGCCTGGCTCTTAATTACATTCCGTGCACCTGGAGAAGCGCCACGGTAGTCTTTATTCCAAAGGCTGGGAAGGCCTCACACTATGAGCCTAAAGACTACAGACCGATCAGTCTCTCGTCTTTTGCACTTAAAACCTTCGAGAGGATAATTAGCGATTATCTCTCCTCTACTATTGATAGCAACCTTATTTCTAGCTATCAACATGCATACTAATGGCGGCGATATACCAACAGGTTATCATAACCTCTAACGATATTTTTAGCCGAGCTTCTCTTTCCAACTTGTGGTGTGTTGCTTTTTGAGTTTTCCTACAAGTTGGCGGGACCTACAGTTTTTTGCCGACTCCGAACGGCACTTGCAAAGCAAATGAATTTTTTGCTGAGAAGCTTCTCATGGCAGAAATACACCCGGAGAGTTTGCCAAACTACTGCCGAGGGGCGACCCCGTTTAGAAAAATTATTTTTCTAAAGAATTTTTGATGTTACTTTTGCCGGGCATCGAACCGCCACGACTTAGTGTAGAAGGCCGAACACTTAACCGCTACACCACGGCGGCCGCCAACAACAACATGCATACACCAAAGGTAAATCAACGGAAACTGCGCTCCACAGCCTAGTCTCTATTGTTGAAAAATCATTGCATGAAAAGGAGTACTGTCTCGTGGCCTTTCTGGACATTCAACAATATAAGGCCGGAGGCTATTAACACTGCTTTAACAAACCTGGGCATAAATAGGTCTCTTATTGGACTAATTGATCAACTACTAAAGGGAAGGAAAATAGTTTCTTCACTGGGAACAGTTGATCTTTCACGCTATGTCACAAGAGGAACGCCTCAGGGTGGTGTTCTCTCCCCGCTCCTATGGAACCTCACCGTAAACTCGCTGCTACGAGACACAAGGTGGGAGGGCGGGAAGATAGTGGCATATGCAGACGATTTAGCTATTGCATATAGGGGCAAATTCCCACAAACCCTGTGTGACTTGATGCAAGTAGCACTGCGAGAAGTTTCTTCATGGTCCTCTCGCTGCGGACTTAGCATCAACCCGGGAAAGGTGGAGCTTGTCTTTTATACCAGGCGGTACAAGATACCACCGTTGAACCTACCAGAACTAGATGGCGTGCGCCTGAACTTAGCTGACAAAGCCAAATTCCTAGGCACAGTTCTAGATAGAAAGCTTAACTGGAAGGAGAATGTCATCCAGCGCCAGAGGAAAGCGTGCATTTCACTTTACACGTGTAAAAGAGCCATTGGCAAAAAATGGGGGCTCAGCCCCAAAATTTGCAGATGGATCTACACTGCGATAATACAGCCAATTATGCTGTATGGAGTCGTGGTATGGTGGCCTGCGCTAAGAAAGGCAACAAACCTAAATCTGTTATGGAAAGTGCACAGATCGAGCATGATCTGTATAAGCGGGGCGTTAAGAACAACACCCAATGAAGCTCTCCAGGCCATTCTTGGCTTTTTGCCACTCGAGCTGGAAGGGTACCGGGCAGCAGCAGCATCGGCTGTGCGTCTCAGGGAAACGTCCGTCTGGGGCGCAAGCACTATTGGACACTCCTGTATTCTAAGATCTTACAGCTTTCTCCCTCTGTTGTTTTAGAATAAACATTCCCAGCAGGGAAGACTGGGAGAACATAGATCGGTGTCCCGCTACTAATGGCGGCACTTTTATATACACCGACGGCTCGAAGTTAGACGGCAGAGTCGGAGGAGGGGTTTACTCAAGGGATTTGGACCTAGAACTCTCCTTTAGACTACCTGATCACTGCAGCGTCTTCCAGGCTGAAGTTTCAGCAATCATGGACGCCGTGACTTGGATAGGTGAACGCACCATCGGACAGGATATCTGTATTTTCAGCGACAGCCAGCGATGGCCGCAAATCCCTTGGCTCTTACTCGTTCAACTCTGAACTGACGCTCAGCTGTCGTCGATCTCTTCAAGAGATGGCCCAACAGAACCGCGTGAACCTCATATGGGTCCCGGGACACAGGGACATTGAGGGAAACTGTAGAGCAGACGAACTTGCCAGGCAGGGCACGACCAAGCAGATTCTTCAAGATAAAGAGCGCATAGGTATGCCGTTTGCCACGTGCAAGCTAATGCTGAAGGAGCATACACTCCGCGAAGCCAACGAAAGATGGCTACAAGCCCCAGGGTGCCGGATATCCAAGCAAACCTGGCCAAAATGCGATCTTAAAAGATCTAGACACATATACGCCCTAAAAAGGAAGGAAATCTCCATATTAATAGGTGTTTTAACCGGGCACTGCCTTATTGGTAGGCACGCAGCAAGGCTAGGCGTTCCCTACCGACGATGCTGCAGGAGTTGCAAAGATGATGAGGAAGAGGAAACGGTGGAGCACCTCATCTGCAACTGCCCGGCCTTAAGCGGAGCGAGAAGGCGCTCTCTGGGAGTTCCCTTCCTGGTTAGCTTAAGCCAGGTCGCGGAGCTAGACATAAAGGACTTGATGGCCTTCATCAAGTTATCAAAATGGTTCGAGGAGGGGTAGCGGTGTCGGTTAGGAGTGTCAGTCCCGGGTTTCGGCTATATGGAGAGTCCCGACAGCACTGGGATTTTCCATATGGCCGGGCCCCGGGACTGACTTTCCTAGTGTTTGGTGGTATCACAACGGGCCTTTTATTACTGGCCTAAGTGTGCCTTTGCGACAGCCTCTTCTACCTACCTACCTAAAACTGAGTTAAAAATACTGGGTCGCGCTATTTTTCATTCAAAATTTTAATTTTTTATTTTAATAAAAATTTAAAATATTTAGCCTTATTAATTTATCATTTACTCAAAACTGAGTTAAAAATACTGGTTCTATTAAAAAAAAGCGACGCAGGTGAAAATTTGGAATTAAAAATCGCGCGTTTTGAGGAGTGTTTTGGTGAAAAAAATAACTTTTCCGCCATTTTTTTTTAAGGGTTTCTTCAAAAACGTGCAAAAGTGTTGCCGATGAAAACGAATTTGTCTCGTAGTTCCTATCCCACTTAAAATTATGCGATAAAAACGTTGGCATTAACAGTTTAAAAAAAAAATAATTTTTTTTTGTTCTTGAGACTTGTTTTGGTCGAAATCGATTCTTTTCATTTTCAAGGCTCCAAATCATTTTTTATGTATATGTTTCCGTTAGACCCACTTATAAATATCCCAAAATGGGCAGAGGACGAGCTGAGTTGATTTAGCCATGTCCGTCTGTCTGTCCGTCCGTCTGTCCGTCTGTCTGTTTCAACGCAAACTAGTCCCTCAGTTTTTTAGATATCTCGATGAAATTTGGCACACAGATGTATACTGGCATTATAGGAGATATATGTCGGATCCGGTAGGATCGGGCCACTATAGCATATATCTCCCATATAACCGATCGTTCAGATAAAAGGTTTATTGCCATTTCTCCCTCATTTTTAGAGATTAAAGCATGAAACTTGGTAAAGTACGTGCTTATTGACCATTAAAAATGTGTTCAAAAAATTATCAAATTGGAAATTAAAACATAAAACTTTTGAACTATTTTGAACTATTTATTGAAATTATGAAAATGACAGTTTGCAGTTGCAGTTTACAAAAAAGTGTGAAAAATATGGGAATTCATTTTAAAGTTCAGAGATTTCCTTGCAAATCCTGCTTGGATTCCATTCGGCTCACTTTACTTCGGCTTTCTACTGTAGTCGCCATAATCCCTTCGCGATTTTTATGAATGGCACGTTTACGTAAAGTGATCAACAACACAATTGATAATAATTCCTATTTGGCACATTGTGAAAATGTTTTACTCAGCATGCTCTTCGACGACCGAAAACATATTCGGAATTATGCACTGAAAAAAATTGTATATATTCGGGATAATTTATTTGATCCATCTCTCCGTGCCTACGTGAAACCAAAAATTAATTTTGATTGCACTGAGTACGTTCATATGATTGATTTGACCGACGATAATGAGCTGTCAGAACCGCCATTCACAAGAGGCATACCGTATGAACATTTGAAAGCTTATTTTGAAGACGAAGAAGATCCACCGCTTCCGGATCCGAATATTCCATGCCATATTCAACGCACCGAGCGGTACGTTCAGCTAGTATCCAACGTATCTAAACGTGCCATTCATAAAAATGGCGACTACAGTAGAAAGCCGAAGTAAAGTGAGCCGAATGGAATCCAAGCAGGATTTGCAAGGAAATCTCTGAACTTTAAAATGAATTCCCATATTTTTCACACTTTTTTGTAAACTGCAACTGCAAACTGTCATTTTCATAATTTCAATAAGTAGTTCAAACCAGTTCAAAAGTTTTATGTTGTAATTTCCCATTTGATAATTTTTGAACACATTTTTAATGGTCAATAAGCACGTACTTTACCAAGTTTCATGCTTTAATCTGTAAAAATAAGGGAGAAATGGCAATAAACCTTTTATCTGAACGATCGGTTATATGGGAGATATATGCTATAGTGGTCCGATCCTACCGGATCCGACATATATCTCCTATAATGCCAGTATACATCTGTGTGCCAAATTTCATCGAGATATCTAAAAAACTGAGGGACTAGTTTGCGTTCAAACAGACAGATGGACAGACAGACAGACGGACGGACGGACGGACGGACAGACGGACATGGCTAAATCAACTCAGCTCGTCCTCTGCCCATTTTGGTATATTTATTGGTGGGTCTAACGGAAACATATACATAAAAAAATGATTTGGAGCCTTGAAAATGAAAAAAATCGATTTCGACCAAAACAAGTCTCAAAAACCAAAAAAAATTATTTTTTTTTTTAAAACTGGTAATGCCAACGTTTTTATCGCATAATTTTAAGTGGGATAGGAACTACGAGACAAATTCGTTTTCATCGGCAGCACTTTTGCACGTTTTTGAAGAAAACCTTGAAAAAAAATGGCGGAAAAGTTATTTTTTTCACCAAAACACTCCTGAAACCCCCAAAAATATTTTTTTTTTTTTTTTCAAAAAACTGTTATCGCCAAAGTTTTTAGCGGACAATTTTGAGTCGGACAGGGTATGTATGAAAATTTGTAAGTCAAATGAAAATTTTTTAAGTAGGTCATTAAAAAAACCTTAAAAATAAGCGAAAAAAAATTTCAAAAAACTCAAATTCTGCAGGCTCGCAAATTATTTTTTTGGGTAGGCGTAGTGGAACTTTTTTTTCCTGAACCCAAAACCTATCGAAAAATCGATGGCGCGATATGGGTTAACTTTCTTCCATACAAATCGGCCCGCCTTATTATATATGCTTCCTCTGCGGAAATGTAGTTTTACAGTGTTCAAATGGCACAAAACCAAATAAATATAGTTTAAAAAAACTAAAACTCACGCTTTTAGAGAGTATTGAACTAAAAAGTTGAAAATAATTTTAAAAACCCTATACAGTAGTATTGTGGAAAAAGCGTGGTCCGCTTTGTTCCATAATCTTCGTTTTTTATTTAAATTATTTTTACCTTTAGTGAAATATTCTTTAAAAGCGTGTGTTTTCGCAGTCATATGCCACTATCGGGTAGACTCAAATAGAGTTACATACAAACAAGCAAACATACATATGAATGTATGTACAAGTAAAGCTAATGAAAGCGTAGTAAAGAAACTAGCATTATGTGGGAAAGCGTCGATAAATTTATCGAAATATGTCGAAGTCCAAATGAAACCTGAGGCCTTCCCCTTTCGTTTGATACCCGTATTGTAGAAAAATTTAAAGGTTCTTGCGCAATCATATTTTGACCGGTTACTCAGTTATCGATGAATTTATCGAAATATATCGATGTCCAAGAAAAACCTGGAGAATTCACCTTTCGTTTGATACCCATTATGTAGGGAAACTTTAGGGTTTTCGGGCAACCACATTTTGACCGATAACTCAGTTATCGATAAATTTATCGAAATATATCGAAGTCCAAATGAAACCTGGGGCCTTCCCCTTTCTTTTGATACCCATATTGTAGGGAAATTTTAAGGTTCTTGGGCAACCACATTTTGACCGATAACTTAGTTATCGATAAATTTATCGAAATATGTCGAAGTCCAAGTGAAACCTGGGGCCTTCCCCTTTCGTTTGATACCTGTATTGTAGAAAAATTTAAAGGTTCTTGCGCAATCACATTTTGACCGGTTACTCAGTTATCGATAAATTTATAGAAATATACCGATGTCCAAATGAAACCTGGGGCCTTCACCTTTCGTTTGATACCCACATTGTAGGGAAATTTTAGTGTTTTCGGGCAACCACATTTTGACCGATAACTCAGTTATCGATAAATTTATCGAAATATATCGAAGTCCAAATGAAACCTGGGGCCTTCCCCTTTCATTTTATACCCATATTGTAGGGAAATTTTAAGGTTTTCGGGCAACCACAATTTGACCGATAACTCAGTTATCGATGAATTTATCGAAATATATCGATGTCCAAGAAAAACCTGGGACATTCACCTTTCGTTTGATACCCATTATGTAGGGAAATTTTAAGGTTTTCGGGCAACCACATTTTGACCGATAGCTCAGTTATCGATAAATTTATCGAAATATATCGAAGTCCATATGAAATCTGGGGCCTTCCCCTTTCGTTTGATACCCATATTGTAGGGAATTTTTTAGGTTTTTGGGCAATCATATTTTGACCGATAGCTCAGTTATCGATAAATTTATCGATTTATGTCGATCATATTTTGACCGATAACTCAGTTATCGACAAATTTATCGAAATATGTCGATGTCCAAATGAAACCTGGGGTCTTCACCTTTCGTTTGATACCCATATTGTAGGGAAATTTTAAGGTTTTCGGGCAACCACATTTTGACCGATAACTCAGTTATCGATAAATTTATCGAAATATATCGATGTCCAAATGAAACCTGGGCCTTCCCCTTTCGTTTGATACCCATATTGTAGGGACATTTTACGGTTTTTGGGCCACTGGGGCTTAGACCGAACGAGAGTTACATACATACAAGCAAGCAAACAAAGAAACAAGCAAACATACAAGTGAACCTGATATCTAATTCAGACTCAGCAGCCAATTTCCCTTAAGAATATGTATTTATTTGATGTTGATTTTTTCATGTTTCGCAAATTTTCAAACCAAAATCGGGTAATCCAAAAAATATGCCAATGTTTGAGACTAGAATACTAGAAAACGGCTAGTCTGAGAAAATTTCAGTCTAGACACCTTTTGTAGGGAGTTCAATTTCCCACTAAAATATGTTCAGGTAAATGGTGTTTTTGAACAATGATTTGTCGTTTTTATACCAAATTGGAGGTTAAGTCTGTAAAATCTAAACTAGCCATGATAGACCTCTAAACTTTAATTTAAAACCTGCAAAAATTACAGTAATTTTTTTCACCTTTCTTAAAAAGAAAATCAATATAATATTTGAAAAAAAACGATTTTTTTTTTGGCCCAGTCTAACCCTGCAGCGAAACCTCAAATTAGTCAGAAAAATACTAGTATGCAACTATAATTTTCTGGCTGAATTCATACTAGACAGGAAATATCCATTTCATACTAGTATACAAGTCGAATTTCCTGGCTGAATTCATACTAGTCAGGAAATATCCATTTCATACTAGTATACAACTAGAATTTTCTGGCAGAACTCGTAGTAGTCAGGAAATATCCATTTCATAATAGCATAAAACTAGAAATTTCTGGCTGAATTCATACTAGTCAGGAAATATCCATTTCATATTAGTATACAACTAGATTTTTCTGTCTGAACCCATACTAGTAGGAAATATCCATTCCATACTAGTATACAACTAAATTTTTCTGGATGAAATCATACCAGTTAAAAACTACAAAATTCATTCGTTTCGTTTGCTTCTTTTTTCTCTTATAATTCACAGATGCTTTTTCGTTATAGGGTAAATACAAATAGTCGCTGCTTTCTTAAGAATAAACATGAAAATAAAGGCAAATGATAAAATAAAGCATAAGTCATGAAAATTCTGGTTTAAATAATACTAGTCCAGGTTCAATGCTGTTTGGACTAGTATGGGACTAGTATATTGCATACTAGTCATTTATGAACTAGTATGGGGGCTAGTTCATTTTAAGGAAATCGTACTAGTCCATATTGAACTAGTATGGGACTGGTATTTTACAACTAGTATAATTCTAGTATGTCATGACTAGTAGAAGACTGGTATGTTCTGGTCGAAATCTGGCAATTGACAACACGTAAAAAACCAGTAGCTTATATGGAAAAAAGACAAAACACTGACTAGGTGGGCCCGGTGCACCAACTAGTTGTAAAGTAGGTTTCAACTAGTTGCTTTCGCTGCAGGGAATGTACATTAGGGTGGGTCGATTTATTAACCAATATCGCGCCATCGATTTTTCGATAGGTTTTGAGCTCAGCTTGAGTATGGCCCTCGAAAAATTAGCAAAAAGATGAATTCGTCAAAAGGTGTGCAATAAAATCTGCTCGTGCTTGTCTGCTATGAATCGGCGATAGTAAAGCGCTATTGTATGATAAAAGAATCATGTACTTTGATCCAAATATAGCTTCTAATTATAGATTTGCAGACATCCAAACAAATAGGTCTTTTGAGCTTTAAGCGCGGATTGTGCGAGGGCTAAGCTGAATATACAAATTCTAAGGATAGTTAAAGATTCTACGGAAGAACCTCTAAGAACCCTCATCCTCAGAAAATCTGGTTGGTTCACTTACAGTTTTTTTAAGAGGGGGAGCGCACTCCGCCTAACACGCCTTTTCCTTCCAGTAGGAGTTCGGCCGGCCGGGCCGATTGGTTTTTCGACCAAAATTCTTCTAAAACTCCATTCAATAAATTTTTTTTTTAAAACCACCGCCTTTAGCGCATGAATTCACTTGGGACTACGCCAATTGACACCGAAAAAAATACATAAAAAAATATTTGGAGCCTTGAAAATGAAAAAGAAATGCATAAAAAATAGGAAAGTAGTTTTTTCGACCAAAACAAGTCCCAAAACCCGAAAACAAATTTTTTTTTTTTTAACTGTTATCGCCAACGTTTTTAGCGCATAATTTTGAGTGGGACAGGATATATGAGACAAATTCGTTTTCATCGAAAACGTGTTTGCATATGTATATGCTGAAAAAACCCTTAAAAAAAATAAGAAGCGAAAGGGTAGATTTTTTGACCAAAACACTCCTCAAAACCCAAAAAATATTGTTTTTTTCAAAAAACTGTTATCGTCAACGTTTTTAGCGGACATTTTGGAGTCAGACAGGGTATACATGAAAATTCTAAAGTCAAATGAATGTTTGTTTAGTAGGTCATGCAAGAAACCTTAAAAATCAAAGTCGAAGAAAATTCAAAAAAATGAAATTTCGCAGGCTCGAAAATTGTTTTTTGTGGTATGCGTAGTGGAACTTTTCTTCCTGTTCGGTTCGGTTAACTTTCTTTCATCCAAATCGACCCAGCCTAATGTACATACATATACATATGTATCTAAAAAAATTGTTGGAATCTTTAAATATCGATCCATAACCCCCAAAAAAATACCCGACAAACAATTTTTTTACAGATTTTTACAAAAGGATTATCGTATAAAGGCGTTCCATGGCTGGAAGAACTTTCAAATCTCAGGTTTTATTCATACTTGGTCAATTTGTTGTGGTTAGGATGCTTTTGAAGTACACCCAAAAGTTTTGCAAAATTTCAATTATTTTGCAAGATATTGCAAATTAAATTTTTAGCCACTTTTTTCAAAAATTTTTATCTCGTTATCTATTAATCGTAGAAAAAAAGTTGTATGTAAAAATTGTAGGGAAAATATTGAAGTTTACTTGGAAAATTTTTAAAATAAAAAAAAAATTGTTTGACTAATTTGTTAAAAAAAAAATATTTTTTGTTATTGTTTTTTTAATAGAAAGCGAGCACCGATTAAAAAAGAAATATATCGTTACCTTAATTCACAAAGGCCCTAATTGACACATTTTTCGAAAATGACTTTTTTACATATTTAAGTATAATATAGTTAAATACACACTCACATCAAATTTCAAGGAGTTACTAACAGTAATAACGGAGATATTCCAAATTTACAAAGCTATATTTACATGCGTTCAATGTAAAAAAATTTTGTTTTTTACTTCTCCTGTAAAATTTTTTTTTATGTCAGTTAGGGCCTTTGTGAATTAAGGTGACGATATATATTTATAGCTTAAACTATACTCTATAGATTTTGAAAAAAATTGGGAAGGTGTTTTTTGATTTTCTCGAGAAATTAATTTTTTAGTTTTGGGTTGTAGGATACGAGCAACGCAATTTTCGTCGCAGCGTTACACAGCCCTCCATAATCGACCTTAAAAGTTTTTTAATGCTTCGCCAGCATTAAGAATACTTTTTGTAATTGTTTTCTATTTGAAAACATTTTAAAAATGTATTAACACTTTTATTTTATACCCATTTCCTCACCACCCAAGCAATTTATGAACTTTTAAATTAATGTTAAACGGCTTGAAAAGTATTTTTGATGATATATCGGCAAATAGTTATGAAGAGATTTTAAATTCTATGATTTGCAGTGAACCTAGTATAAACTGTTATTTCAAGGAATGTAAAATTTGTCCTGGTTTTAGCGAAATTGCTACCGAAATAAAAGAAGCTCTCAACAAAAAGAATCCCTGCAGTTAGGTTAGGTTAGGTTCAAGTGGCTACCGTAGAGGCACACCTAGGCCAGTATTAAAAGGCCCGTTGTGATACCACCAACACTAGGAAAGTCAGTTCCGGGACCCTGCCATATGGAAAATCCCGGTATTAACGGAATTCTCCACATAGCAGAATCCCGGGACTGACTTTCCTATACCGACACCGTTACTCCTCCTCGAACCATTTAGATGACTTGATGAAGGCCATCAGGTCCTTGTTGTTGTTGTTGTTGTAACGAGGTGTAGCCCTGCCTAAATGTCAGACAGGGTCACCTCGAGTGTATTGCTCTTGGCCGGGTCGATATAAGAAAACGGCCCGGGTCGTTTCGGCACGATGGGTACAGCACAAGTACTGGTACCGTTCTCGTAGATCCGGCAATACAAGAAACTAAACTAAACATCAGGTCCTTTATGTCCAGCTCCGTGACCTGGCGTAGGCTAACCAGGAAGGGAACTCCCAAAAAGCGCATTCTCGCGCCACTTAAAGCCGGGCAGTTGCAGATGAGGTGCTCCACCGTTTCCTCCTCCTCATCATCCTTACAACTCCTACAGCATCGTCGGTAGGGCACACCAAGTCTTTCTGCGTGCCTACCAATGAGGCAGTGCCCAGTCAATACGCCTATTAATATGGAGATTTCTCTTCTCCTTAGGGCATAAATTTGTCTTGATCTTTTATGATCCCATTTCGGCCAGGTTTCTTTGGATATCCGGCATCCTGGAGATTGCAGCCATCTTTCGTTGGCTTGGCGGAGTGTGTACTCCTTCAGCATGAGCTTGCATGTGGCAAACGGCATACCTAAGCGCTCTTTATCCCGAAGAACCTGCTTGGTCGTGCCCTGCCTCGCAAGTTCGTCTGCCCTACAATTTCCCTCAATGTCCCTATGCCCCGGGACCCATGTGAGGTTCACGCGATTCTGTTGGGCCATCTCTTGTAGAGATCGACGACAGCTGAGCGTCAGTTCAGAGTTGAACGAATAAGAGCCAAGGGATTTGATGGCCGCCTGGCTGTCGCTGAATATAAAAATGTCGTGTCCGATAGTGTGTTGGCCTATCCAAGCCGCGGCGTCCATGATTGCTGAAACTTCAGCCTGGAAGACACTGCAGTGATCAGGTAGTCTGAAGGAGAGCTCAAGGTTCAGATCCTTTGAATAAACCCCTCCTCCAACTCTGCCGTCTAACTTCGAGCCATCAGTATAAATGGAAGTGCCGCCATGAGTGGCGGGACTCCGATCCGTGCTCTCCCATTCTTCCCTGCTGGGAATGTTGATTTTAAAACAGCTATCTCCGACTCTTGTGGTCGCACAACGATCCGTGCTCAGCGGAAGAAAGCTATAGGATCCCAAAATACAGGCGTGTCCAGTAGTGCTTGCGCCCCAGCCGGACGTTTCCCTTAGACGCAGAGCCGATGCTGCTGCTACCCGGTGCCCTTCCAGATCGAGTGGCAAAATGCCAAGAATGGCCCGGAGTGCTTCATTGGGCGTTGTTCTTAACGCACCGCTTATACAGATCATGCAAGATCTGTGTACTTTACCTAGCAGATTAAGGTTTGTTGCCTTGCTCAGCGCAGGCCACCATACCACAACTCCATAGAGCATGATTGGTCGAATGATTGCGGTGTAGATCCATTTGCATATTTTGGGGCTGAGCCCCCATTTCTTTCCAATGGCTCTTTTGCATGTGTAGAGTGCAATACACGCTTTCTTCTGGCGCTGAAGAACATTCTCCTTCCAGGTTAGTTTCCTATCCAGAACTGTGCCTAAGAACTTGGCTTTGTCAGCCAGGTTCAGGTGCACGTCATTCAGTTTTGGTAGTGTTAGCGGTGGTATCTTATAGCGGTTGGTGAAAAGAACCAGTTCTACTTTTCCCGGGTTGATGCTCAGTCCGCAGCGCGAGCACCATGAGGAAACCTCTCGCAGTGCTACTTGCATCAAGTCGCACAGGGTTTGTGGGAATTTGCCCCTATATACTATAGCTAAGTCGTCTGCATATGCCACTACCTTCCCGCCCCCCCAGCTTGTGTCTCGCAGCATCGAGTTGACAGTGAGGTTCCATAGAAGCGGGGAGAGAACACCACCCTGAGGCGTTCCCCTTGTGACATAGCGTGATAAGTCAACCGAGCCCAGTGATGAAACTATTCGTCTACCCCTTAGCAGTTGATCAATAAGTCCAATAAGAGACCTGCTTATGCCCAGACTTGTTAAAGCGGTGTTTATAGCATCAGGGCTTATGTTGTTGAAGGCTCCTTCAATATCTAAAAAGGCCGCAAGACAGTACTCCTTCTCATACAGCGATTTTTCAATAACAGAAACTAGGCTGTGAAGCGCAGTTTCTGTAGATTTCCCTTTGGTGTATGCATGCTGATAGCTACAGATCAGGTTGCTATCAATAGTAGAGGAGAGGTAGTCATTTATTATCCTCTCGAAGGTTTTGAGCACAAAGGATGAGAGACTGATCGGCCTGTAGTCCTTCGGCTCGTAATGAGACGCCTTCCCCGCCTTAGGAATAAACACTACCGTGGCACTTCTCCAGGAGCACGGAATGTAGCTAAGAGCCAGGCAGGCTGTATAGAGAAATACCAGCCATTTGGCTGATGTCTCCAGCGTGTTTATGAGTTGTGCGGGAATAATCCCGTCTGGCCCGGCAGCCTTGAACGGTTCGAAGCTTTTAACCGCCCACCTAACCTTTTCCTCCGTGATGGGTATGTATACAGCCAGGTTTGTTGTAGGTGTTCCTCATGCAAGTTCCCTGGGAAGTGCGTGTTCAAGAGCAGCTCTAGGGTTTCCCTCTCCGTGCTGGTCCAGGATCCGTCAGGTTTGCGCAAATAGCTTGTGGCTGTTTGAGTTTTTGAGAGCACTCGTCTAAGTCTCGCTGTATCGTCGACATTTTCGACCCCAGTGCAGAAATTTCTCCACGATACTCTCTTCGCCTGCCTCAGAGCTTTTTTGTAGGCCCTGAGTTTAACTTTATATTCGAGCCATTGAGTCTCCGTGCCAAGGCTCTTGGCCTTATTAAATTGTGTCCTACATGATTTTCGGAGCGAGTCCAGGTCGTAGGACCACCAATGCGGCCTATGTTTACCGCGTGGTTTTGGCACTGGGCAAGCCTGCTCTAAGGCATTCGAGAGCGCCGTTGTAAAGGTCTTTACCAGATCCTCCAACTCCCCTACTGATGAGGGGACTTGTGGGGGCAGTGCTGGTAAGTCCCTAGATAGTATTTCATTGTGTAGCTGCCAGTTAGTGTTACGTGGGTTGCGTTTCATAACCGGCTGCTCAACAGAAAAGTCTAGAACTATTTCTACGTACCGGTGGTCGGAGAATGAGTGCTCATCGAGAACGCGCCATTTTCTGACCCACTCATAAACGCCTTCGCTGCAAATAGTGAGATCTATTACCTCCCTACGGGTTTTAGTAATAAACGTAGGTTCGTTACCCACGTTGCAAACTACCAGGTTAGTTGTTAACAAATAGTCAAACAACGACTCTCCTCTAGCATTGATATCGGAGCTTCCCCACTGGACGTGATGAGCATTGGCGTCAGTTCCGATAATAAGATGACCCATGGAAAAATTTGCCTCCAGGTCTTTTACCTCCCTCTGTGGCGGAGGTTCTTCGGCGTCGTAGGGCATATAGACCGACGCCATCGTCAGACTGGTACCGTCGACTGTTAAACTGGCAGCTGTAACGTCACCATTGGTATAGTTGGGCAAGAGAAATGCATTCAGCTCAGACTAAACTAAAATACAGGCTCTAACCCTGCCCCCCTCGCTGGCTCGAATAAGCTTATAACCCTTAGTCCCCAAACCGCAAATCCTTGAGCTGTTGACCCAGGGTTCTTGGATGAGGACCACATCTACGTCGCCTTTAGAGAGACGACTGATTAAAGCAGCCGAGGCTGCTTTAGATTTGTGCAGGTTTATCTGAATCACCACCAACATGAGAGTGCTCAGACTTCCCTGCCACCGCCGTATCGTCGAGTTCCACCTCGTCTGGAGGCTTATCTTTCAACGACGATTTCTTCAGACCACGGTTTAGCGTGGCAGAGATCCTACTGACTGTGGCAGTGTCAACTGTGGTGCGCTCAGGACTAGCTGCTATCACTGTGACGTTGAGGTCCTCCCCGTCCAGCAGGCTGTCTCCCATTTCCGAGCTGTTCACTGCTCCTTCGCCATTTGACGTGGCAGATACCATACTTTCCGAGTCGGACATCTCCGACTCCCCTTCCGGCACTGCGATGTCCGAGTCCTCCGGTGCAGCCGAAATAGCAGCGCGCTGTGCATCGCCGCGGTATACGTGGATCACGATCTGACCCATGCCGTAGTGCACTCGTCCATTGCACCGTTTAAGGGGCTCGAGTGCCTCCTTATTCAAGGTGAAGACCACTTGCCTATCAGGCCCTACCGCGTCCTCGACCAGATTTACACCCCAGTCCTGCGTCGGGAGAGACGGGTTCATGATCCTCAGCATCCTGAGAATTCTCTCAGGTTCAGCAGGGATAGCAGGAATCCACGCTCTTGCCCTTGGCCGAGCCGGGATGTCCTTCCAGTCGACAACCTCGATTCTTGCCCCTTGGTAGATCTCACCTAGTTTTGCAGCTGCTGCCTTGTACAGTGCAACAGTTTTTGCATCCTCGCAAGCGAATACCTTGATTCGGCCCTGGTGCCATCCCGCATCAGAACCCATCGGAGTGGCACCCGGAGACTCATCCATAATGTCGAGAAGGGCATTACCGATAGCGTTCCGGACGAACCGCCACTGGTCCCTAGGGATGGCCCAGTTTTCATTACCTCGGTCAATGACGCCTATGAGGATCCTATCCTTAGTCACTTCAGCAAAGCTGAGTTTACCCATTACGGGGGCGTGTTGCTGCCGCTTCGGGTGAGGTTTTAAATCCACGTCCGATCTCTGGCGTTTGAAGGGATTTATATTAAGCTTCTTTGGCGCGTAATCGCTTTGGAAGTTCGGTAAGATAGCTTCAGCCATCTCCACCGTCTTCCTAGCATTCGGCGATAGCGTCTCTTGTGAAATACCCTCGTATTTCTTCAGTATCCTCGCGGCCGCTCTTTTGTCCAAGTACTCAGAGCGACTGGGAGATGTCTTTTGGGGTAAATTTCGAC
Source organism: Campiglossa producta (assembly GCA_964058755.1). NCBI lineage: Eukaryota > Metazoa > Arthropoda > Insecta > Diptera > Tephritidae > Campiglossa > Campiglossa producta. Next base: position 30,850,045 of record CAXKVI010000005.1, on the reverse strand, counting down.
CCGTAGTTGCCATCGCGGTCGTTCCCTTATTTGGATCTCTGGGGCCAGGTCGTGAGACCGCTGCCACAGACGTTAAAGACTTGGTTTCGGTACCGGCACTTACTAGGGCTCTAGCATCAGCCGTTGTTGGCTTCACCGTGTTTGTACCGGTACTTACTTTGGGGATTGCCCCCTTATTATCCAGAGCTGATCGACTCGTAGTTGCCATCGCTGTCGATCTCTCGGCTGATGAAGAAATGGAGTTTGTCCTCCGACGTTGCGTTCTCGCTTGCTCCAGCATTTTCCTCCTCTGCTGGGCAGTATACATGGTTGTATCATTATTTTTAAGGTTTTTATTACTTTTTTTCATCTTGTTCGTACGACCCCTTGCCGGGCAAGGCCAGTTTAGGGTCAAAGGAAGAGTATGGGGAATGTGTCGTCCGCCGCGGCAGAGCCCCATGCCGCGGTAAGGCCATAGTTACTCTCCGAGGCGGCCCGGTATCAGAGAGGCTCCGTTCGATTACAGCCACGATTTGCCTCCCGGCTGCAAACGTCCAATGGGCACGTGGTCGCATAACACCCTGGATTGGGAGGGGGAAGATCTTAGTCGTCGCGCCAAAGAGGCTTGGCTTCTCTCGTGATGTAGTACCGGCGGCACTATGATCACAAGGGGAGCGCAGCCCTGTGGCTATCGACTTAAGCCCTCGTACCGCGGCAAGGTGTCAACCCTTCACGAGGGATCCCTGCAGTAAAAAAATGTCAATTGCAAAAAAAACATCTAGCTTATAAACACAGACGTTCGATTGAGTAGACGTGTTTACATCAAGGACTGAAACCGAAACCGAAACCGTAACCGATTAAAACCGTTTCATTTTTCAACACCGAAACTGAAACCTTTATTTTGATCTGAAAAAGAACGAAACCGAAACCGTTTCAAACGCCGGAACCAGTTCCAAACGGTTTTAAATTTTTTTATGCCTTTTTTTCTTTTTGTGGGAACATATTTTCTTTTACCAAAGGGTACTTTGAAAAGCTTTCATGGAAGATTGCCGAGCAATGTTACAAAATACACGTTTTGACCTCAGTATCAAATTCCTAAAGAGGAAATTTAGCCTCATATAGCTGAATGATGGCATCGAAAAAAATTTACGAGATCCGAGAAAAATGTGTTTAGTGCCGTATCATATATTTTGACGATTTATTTAAACTAGTATATCCCGTGGACGAAATTCGACCAATTTAAAATAGTTGAACTTATTCAAACATCTGATCAACTTTTTGTCAATAGCTGCCTTTAGGACCCGTGGCCGAACCTCGACCAACTTAAATGTATACATTAAAAACTCATCTATGTGCAACTGTGCACACCGTATTCTATACGCTCACCGCCGCGCCATTACCTTATGCACAAAGCAGTTTAAAAATTAACAATATACCAACAACAAAGTTAGACTATTAATATAAACTAGTATATCCCGTGGTCGAAATTCGACCAATTTAAAATAGTTGAACTTATTCAAACATCTGATCAACTTTTTGTCAATAGCTGCCTTTAGGACCCGTGGCCGAACCTCGACCAACTTAAATGTATACATTAAAAACTCATCTATAGGCAAAATGAGGCCATCAAAAAAAATAGCGGCTGTTATTATATAATAAAAATATTAAATTACAACAGCCCTTTCCAAAATTATTTATGGCAAATGCCATGCAAATATTCGGTTTCGAGATTTTATGTTGCACTTGAATAATCGGATGATGAGATTGTGCTTAACAAATAGCCACTAATTTATGCGATCGTTTTGAGCAGGTGAAGAACAAAAAAATATTAGGTTGAAAATTAAGTAAATTGTAATAGTTAAGATTAAAGGTTTTTTAACATAAAAAAAAAACATAATTTAAGAAAAAAAGGAATATTCCGCAACCGGGTCTTGCAACTGTGCACACCGTATTCTATACGCTCACCGCAACTTCGATCTTATATCATCAAAAATTAGACAAAAAACCCAAATTGAATAAGGTGGTATGTATGCATATGCTTTCCGTCAACTAAAAATATTCAGCAATTTTTTTTCTCGAAAATAGAGATCACAAACATAAAAATTTTAAAAAAGTCGAGATAAGAAATATTTATATATTGAAAAAATAAAACAATTTTCAATGACAAAAAAAAAAAAAAAAAAAATTTTGCCGATAGCCGTACTTGAACCATTAACCGTTCGACCACTACCCCCGACGCTTCCCACTGGGCTATCCCTTTATGTACAAATTGATTGTCAGATAACCAATTCAAGTGGCATGAGAAAGTTTCATTCGCTTATTACAGATAAATGAAGCAGGATTGGTTATATATTAGATAATTGTGCACTGCCTTAGAGGTATGCCAACAAATCCATATGCATTTCATAAATATTTATGCATATTTAGTATGGGTTTAAGCTTGGCAATTATTTATATGTAAAATTTGTTATCCTATTAATATAATAGATTAGTTTCCATTCTGATATTTTTCTATTAGAAAAAGTAGTCAATTTTTTTAAATTATATTGCAGAAATTTCATCCATACATAGCGTTAATAATTTAAATTAGTTTCCATTCTGATATTTTTCTATTAGAAAAAGTAGTCAATTTTTTTAAATTATATTGCAGAAATTTCATCCATACATAGCGTTAATAATATTTATTACAATGTACAGCAGCCGACTGGGTGTTGGACCAAACCAACTTTTTAAAGTTTTTCGAAGTTAGCCTCCAAAACTAAGTTACGGGCTTTCGAAGTTCGAAGTTTGACCGTTAGAAAATTTGGTTTTCTAATAGTTTTGTTAAAAAAATCACTTTCAAATAAAAAGAAAGTGCACCAATCAAGTAAGAGGAGCAAGAAGGCCACGCCCACATTTAACCTTTTTCAATTAGAAAATCAAATTTTAAACAAAACAATTAGAAAATCAAATCTTGGAAGGCTCCAACTTCAAACTTCGAAAGCCCGTAACTAATTTTTGGAGGCTAACTTCGAAAATCGCCATTTTTTTACTTATCTCTTAATCTCTTCAAAAAATTTGAGAAAAAAGTGGATTTTGTCGTACAGTGTTATTATACTCGTATTGGAAAAATGTTATAAAAATGCAGACCTATTTTTCAGCTACATACTTAAGTTCGGCTAAAAATCTCGTTAGAGGTTATGATGATAACCTGTAGGTATATCGCCGCCATTAGTTTTTTTTTTTTTTTTACTTAAGTTTTGTAAATTTTTTTTTCGTTCGTTTTTTTTATTTGGAAACCGAAACCGGAACGAAACCGTAACCGAAACCGAAATAAATTTTGAAGAACGAAACCGGAACCGAAAACGAATCGTGTTACAAAACCGAAACCGGAACGAAACCGTAACCGAAACCGAAATAAATTTTGAAGAACGAAACCGGAACCGAAAACGAATCGTGTTACAAAACCGAAACCGAAACCGGAACGTTATTTTAATCGGTTTCATACCTTGGTTTACATTCGCTCTCCGATTTTTGTATAAACAAATGGTAAAACCAAACCAAGTATTAGTTGAAATCGCTACATATGTGAGATAGAGACTCAAAAAGTGAACAAATGATTTTTATTTCCAAATAAAGCGAATTACTATTGAAAATTAAAATTTATTCTTTCGCTAATAACCGTGAGCAAGTGACTCAAAATAGCCCAAAGGCTCCGCTGGCTGGGTCACGTCATGCGAATGGACAAAGAAGCTCCAGCCCAGAAGGTTTTCCAATCGTCACCCGAATTCGGCAGCAGAGGAAGGGGGAGGCCTCGACTGAGATGGAAACAACAGGTGGAGGATGTCTTGAACTCCCTTGGGGTTTCCAATTGGCGTCAGTTATCGCTAAAAAGGAATGACTGGCGTGCTTTGATAGGCGACGGCCAAAATCGCTTAGGCGGTTAAGCGCCAATAAATGATGATGATGATGTTATGAAATGCAATGCTAAAAATAGTGAAATTCCACACCTAAAAAATGACGTAGCAATAATTCTGAAACCCAATGAAAAGCAAACAGGTAGTAAAACACAAGAAGACTTAAACAGCAAAGTGGATCCGAAAAATCTAAAGATATCGAATGTTGAAACAAAAAATGGAGTGGTGGTTATTATGAACGTGATAAAATCAAAGTAGCGATTGAAAATAACAGTGGGAGAGAATACTCTGTAAAAGTGCCAGAATCGATCGGCCCTAGCGTTATAATTAAGGGCCTTAATATTAAATATCATAACAAAGTCTTGATTGATACGATAAAAATAACATAATGTAGATATCAGCGAAAGTTCGTTAAAAGTTGTCAAGATTCTTGAAAGAAAACGAGGCGATACAGTTGTATATGATGCTATTATTGAACTCGAAAAGGATATTTTTACCAAAGTTCTTACAGCAGAGCGTATAAATGTGGGTTGGGAAAGATGTAAAGTGTTCGATGCGATAAATGTACTAAGGTGTTATAAATGTAAAGGTTTTTATCACAAAGCTACAAAATGCAATAACGACGAAGCTTGTCATAGATGCCATGGAAATCATAATTCATAAACGTGTGAAGCAAGTCCAATAAACAAGTGCCTTAATTGTATTAGAGCTAAAGAAAAATTTAACCTACCATTAGACATAAATCATGACACATTGGATAGGGGGCAGTGAAATAACACCCTTTTCAAAAGGAAACAGTGCCCGCGGGCGTTATTTCCTTTTTAAAAAAGAAATAACGCCCGCGGGCCTATTTCTTTTTGATAACGGGCTTTATTTCCTTTTGAAAGAGAAATAACGCCCGCGGGTACTATTTCCTTTTAATTGGAAATACCGCCCGCGGTCGTAATATCCTTTTTAAAAAGGAAATAAAGCTAGCTGGCGCTATTTCCTTTTGTAGCGGGCGTTATTTCCCTTTTGAAAAAGAAAAAACGCCCGTGTGACAAAAGGAGATAATGCCGTGCGGAAATTTAAAGTTCTCGAATAATAAAATAATAAACATCATTAAATCTTTGCATTCCTTTATTATAAAAAATAAAAATTTGAAATTAAAAATCGCGCGATCTTTAATTCCAAATTTTCGCCTGCGTCGCTTTTTTTTAATAGACCCAGTATTTTTAACTCAGTTTTGAGTAAATGATAATTTAATAAGGCTAAATATTTTAAATTTTTATTAAAAAAAAATGAAAATTTGGAATTAAAAATCGCGCGATTTTTTATTCCAAATTTTCGCCTGCGGCACTTTTTTAAATAAACCCAGTATTTTAAACTCAGCCTTGAGTAAATGTTAGATTTATGAGGCTAAATATTTTAAATTTTTATTAAAATAAAAAATAAAAAATTGGAATTAAGAATCGCGATTTTTTAATCCAAATTTTCGCCTGCGGCGCTTTTTTTTAATAAACACAGTTTTTTAAACTCAGCTTTGAGTAAATGTTAGATTAATGAGGCTAAATATTTTAAATTTTTATTAAAATAAAAAATGAAAATTTGGAATTAAAAATTGCGCGATTTTTTTAATAGACCCAGTATTTTTAACTCAGTTTTGACCAATGATAAATTAATAAGGCTAAATATTTTAAATTTTTATTAAAATAAAAAATTAAAATTTAGAATTAAAAATCGCGCGATTTTTTTATGAAAAAAAAATAATTTTTTCCAATTATTGTTAAATTAATAAGACTAAATATTTTAAATTTTTATCAAAATAAAAAATGAATATTTAAATTTCCACACGGGGCTATTTACTTTCTTTTTCAAAAGGAAATAGCGCCCGCAGGCTTTATTTCCTTTTTAAAAAATGAGATAATGCCGTGCGGAAGTTTAAAGTTCTCGAATAACAAAATAATAAAAATTATTAAATCTTTGCATTCCTTTATTATAAAAAATAAAAATTTGGAATTAAAAATCGCGCGATTTTTAAAAAGGAAATAAAGCCAGCTGGCGCTATATCCTTTTGTAGCGGGCGTTATTTCCCTTTTGAAAAAGAAATAACGCCCGTGTTGACAAAAGGAGATAATGCCGTGCCGAAATTTAAAGTTATCGAATAATAAACATTATTAAATCTTTGCATTCCTTTATTATAAAAAATAAAAATTTGGAATTAAAAATCGCGCGATCTTTAATTCCAAATTTTCACTTTTTATTTTAATAAAAATTTAAAATATTTAGCCTCCTTAATCTAACATTTACTCAAGGCTGAGTTTAAAATACTGGGTTTATTAAAAAAGTGCCGCAGGCGAAAATTTGGAATTAAAGATCGCGCGATTTTTAATTCCAAATTTTTATTTTTTATAATAAAGGAATGCAAAGATTTAATAATTTTTATTATTTTGTTATTCGAGAACTTTAAACTTCCGCACGGCATTATCTCATTTTTTAAAAAGGAAATAAAGCCTGCGGGCGCTATTTCCTTTTGAAAAAGAAAGTAAATAGCCCCGTGTGGAAATTTAAATATTCATTTTTTATTTTGATAAAAATTTAAAATAGTTAGTCTTATTAATTTAACAATAATTGGAAAAAATTATTTTTTTTTTTCATAAAAAAATCGCGCGATTTTTAATTCTAAATTTTAATTTTTTATTTTAATAAAAATTTAAAATATTTAGCCTTATTAATTTATCATTGGTCAAAACTGAGTTAAAAATACTGGGTCTATTAAAAAAATCGCGCAATTTTTAATTCCAAATTTTAATTTTTTATTTTAATAAAAATTTAAAATATTTAGCCTCATTAATCTAACATTTACTCAAAGCTGAGTTTAAAAAACTGTGTTTATTAAAAAAAAGCGCCGCAGGCGAAAATTTGGAATAAAAAATCGCGATTCTTAATTCCAATTTTTTATTTTTTATTTTAATAAAAATTTAAAATATTTAGCCTCATAAATCTAACATTTACTCAAGGCTGAGTTTAAAATACTGGGTTTATTTAAAAAAGTGCCGCAGGCGAAAATTTGGAATAAAAAATCGCGCGATTTTTAATTCCAAATTTTCATTTTTTTTTAATAAAAATTTAAAATATTTAGCCTTATTAAATTATCATTTACTCAAAACTGAGTTAAAAATACTGGGTCTATTAAAAAAAAGCGACGCAGGCGAAAATTTGGAATTAAAGATCGCGCGATTTTTAATTTCAAATTTTTATTTTTTATAATAAAGGAATGCAAAGATTTAATAATGTTTATTATTTTATTATTCGAGAACTTTAAATTTCCGCACGGCATTATCTCCTTTTGTCACACGGGCGTTTTTTCTTTTTCAAAAGGGAAATAACGCCCGCTACAAAAGGAAATAGCGCCAGCTAGCTTTATTTCCTTTTTAAAAAGGATATTACGACCGCGGGCGGTATTTCCAATTAAAAGGAAATAGTACCCGCGGGCGTTATTTCTCTTTCAAAAGGAAATAAAGCCCGTTATCAAAAAGAAATAGGGCCCGCGGGCGTTATTTCTTTTTTAAAAAGGAAATAACGCCCGCGGGCACTGTTTCCTTTTGAAAAGGGTGTTATTTCACTGCCCCCTATCCAATGTGTCATGATTTATGTCTAATGGTAGGTTAAATTTTTCTTTAGCTCTAATACAATTAAGGCACTTGTTTATTGGACTTGCTTCACACGTTTATGAATTATGATTTCCATGGCATCTATGACAAGCTTCGTCGTTATTGCATTTTGTAGCTTTGTGATAAAAACCTTTACATTTATAACACCTTAGTACATTTATCGCATAGAACACTTTACATCTTTCCCAACCCACATTTATACGCTCTGCTGTAAGAACTTTGGTAAAAATATCCTTTTCAAGTTCAATAATAGCATCATATACAACTGTATCGCCTCGTTTTCTTTCAAGAATCTTGACAACTTTTAACGAACTTTCGCTGATATCTACATTATGTTATTTTTATCGTATCAATCAAGACTTTGTTATGATATTTAATATTAAGGCCCTTAATTATAACGCTAGGGCCGATCGATTCTGGCACTTTTACAGAGTATTCTCTCCCACTGTTATTTTCAATCGCTACTTTGATTTTATCACGTTCATAATAACCACCACTCCATTTTTTGTTTCAACATTCGATATCTTTAGATTTTTCGGATCCACTTTGCTGTTTAAGTCTTCTTGTGTTTTACTACCTGTTTGCTTTTCATTGGGTTTCAGAATTATTGCTACGTCATATTTTAGGTGTGGAATTTCATTTTTTTTAGCATTGCATTTCATAACATCGGCGTATGATTTTTGTTCACTATTCTTGTTGCTGCTTATTTTTTGTACTTCACTGTATACTTTCTCGTTATCTTTGTTGATCAACTCAGTTTTGTTTTTCACTTCTTCCACCATTTCATATAAGTATTTTATTTCTCCAATTTTTTTTCAAAGAGCTCTTGGGTTAACTCCAATCTCTCTACACGTTGAGTATAACGACTCTCTACAGCTTCCAGCAAAGCTTTTATCTTATTTTGGCTTTCCATCATCACTTCTTGAAACTCATTCTTATACTCATTCAAAATCGAGCTATTTTTTTTATTTACACTCAGTTGCATGTCTTGAAGTCCCAAATCCACGTTACGTATGTATGTCATACACAGGTAACACATCAGCCGCACCATGCTGCTTGGCACACCAAGAACTTGAATTTGTCAACACCAGAACAAGAGCGGGTCTCATGAAACTCTGTACCGCACACTCCCTCGCATCTTAGATCTTTCTCTCCCTTAATATGGGACTTGCACGTCGCGCACACCTCATTTATGTTATTTTGAGCTTTTCCAGTTTGTTTAACGTTTTTCTTTATGTGTATCTATGACAATAATTTTGATTATTTATTTTGAGTCTCTGGCTCACAGTTATTATCGAAAGAATAAATTTTAATTTTCAATAGCAATTCGCTTTATTTGGAAATAAAAATCATTTGTTCACTTTTTGCGTCTCTATCTCACATATGTAGCGATTTCAACTAATACTTGGTTTGGTTTTAGCATTTGTTTACCCAACAATCGGAGAGCGAATGTAAACCAAGGTATGAAACCGATTAAAATAACGTTCCGGTTTCGGTTTCGGTTTTGTAACACGATTCGTTTTCGGTTCCGGTTTCGTTCTTCAAAATTTATTTCGGTTTCGGTTACGGTTTCGTTCCGGTTTCGGTTTCCAAATAAAAAAACGAACGAAAAAAATTTTACAAAACTTAAGTATGTAGCTGAAAAATAGGTCTGAATTTTTATAACATTTTTCCAAAACGAGTATAATAACACTGTACGACAAAATCCACTTTTTTCTCAAATTTTTTGAGGAGATTAAGAGATAAGAAAAAAAAATGGCGTTCCCCGATTTTCGAAGTTAGCCTCCAAAAATTAGTTACGGGCTTTCGAAGTTCGAAGTTGAATTTTCTAATTGTTTTGTTTAAAATTTCTAATTGAAAAAGGTTAAATGTGGGCGTGGCCTCTTGCTCCTCTTACTTGATTGGTGCACTTTCTTTTTATTTGAAAGTGATTTTTTAAACAAAACTATTAGAAAACAAAATTTTCTAACGGTCCAACTTCGAACTTCGAAAGCCCGTAACTTAGTTTTGGAGGCTAGCTTCGAAAAACTTAAAAAAGTTGGTTTGGTCCAACACCCAGTCGGCTGCTGTACATTGTAATAAATATTATTAACGCTATGTATGGATGAAATTTCTGCAATATAATTTAAAAAAATTGACTACTTTTTCTAATAGAAAAATATCAGAATGGAAACTAATTTAAATAAATCGTCAAAATATATGATACGGGCCACTATACACATTTTTCTTGGATCTCGTAAATTTTTTTCGATGCCATCATTCAGCTATTTATTTTATTTATTTATTTTATTTATTATTGAAATTCAAACACAACAACCATAAGTTATATTTAAAGTGTTTGATTATAAAAACTTAATAAACTTATTAATTAATACAATTTTTCAGATAGAAAATATAGTGAAATAGGGGAGGAGAAATTTATAAGAGATAGTCGAAACGAAGAGAATGTAAGAGACATAGGCAGACTAAGTTTGGACAAGTGACAGATATCAAATATCAGTTTGCGAAATGACGCAAGAGTTCCTTTTTGAAATGCAATATGTTTCTAAAGTTTCTGATTTCTAAAGGTAAGACATTCCAGAGACGCACAGTGGAAACAAAAAATTGACGCTCCGATATGCGAGAACCATATCTTATGTGCAACAGCTGTACAGATCGCACTGACCGAGTTTGTTGAATTCGCTCACTAAGATAGGCAGGTTCCTTACTTATCAATATAGAATGCAGGAGTGTAAGGCATTTGAATTTTAACAGGTCATTGAATGGCATGTTATAAATCTTTATGGCGTATTCGGAGATATGTTCATATCGATTTATACCGTAAATGTAGCGTGCTATATTATTGTAAATAACATTAAGCTTTCTGCTACACACACTGTCACAGTTTGCATAAAGTTCGCAACCGTACATCAACGTTAGTAGTAAATAGGATTTAGCTAAGAGCATTCTTATTTTGACTGGGGTAAAATGTTGCGTAGTCCATAGTGTTCTTAAGCTACCGTATACTTTGCCTATTGAGGTGAGAATATGATTTTCCCACGTTAGCGTTCTATTAAATATAACACCGAGGTTTTTGACTGTGTTGACGTATGATATTGCAACGTTGTTCAATGTGACTTTGGGGTAGAGGTCTAGGTCAAACTTTTTTTGTTTACCAATAACTATGCAATGGGATTTACTTGGGTTCAATACTAGACCATTATCCCGAGCCCATGCATTTATGTGATATAGGTGAGAGTTCAATTTACCTACGCAGTTATCAATGGAGGTTGTGGGACAGCTAAGATATACTTGAACGTCATCCGCATAGATGTGTACTTGACTATATTTAAGCACCCCGGGTAGGTCATTTATATACATAACAAATAGTAAGGGTCCAAGTATCGATCCTTGTGGAACACCTTTACAAACGCTTGCTTCGAGTTGGCCGTAATCTATATGATTAAAATCACGACACGAGTAAGTCGAGGTATTTGCGACGAAATGAAAATCATACACTAAGAAAATTAAATCGTGTTTAGAGAAATTTGGGGCAATAAGCTGATCATATAGTAAAACTTTTGATCTATCATTCACTAGAAAGATATCTAGTAATGTGCTGGAGGTGCGGGTAAAATGTGTTGGAACCGACTCGTTTACAAGTGTAAGACCCAAATTTTTCATCAGCAACGAAAAATTATCATCATTAATTATATTACAATTAAAGTCGCCTGTCAAAATAATTTGACTATGGCCTATCATTATATTTTCTATAAAGTCGACGAATTCCATGTAATCGATGTGTTTGTTCGGCCTGTATATACAGCCAATAAGTAGCTTGTCGACCTTGGTATATATTTCCAGAAAAATATACTCGATCGAACTTGATGGCGAAGACACACAGTTGAGCCTACAGGATAAAGCATTCTTGACGTAAATAGCCACACCTCCACCATGACCCATTCTATCCACACGAAATAATTTATAACCGCTTGCACTAAATAGTGCATCACTACTTTCAGTAAAGAACCATGTCTATGACACACACATAATATCTACGTTGGAATCTTCAAATAAGAATCTAAATTCGTCAATTTTTCTGCGGAGACTTTGCGCATTGATGTGACAGACTTTGAGTCCAGCTTTTTGTCGAGTCAATATGCGAATCATATTGTATGTGTTACCTTTAGAAGATGAGTTGTTGTTGCAATTAAAATGCATCATCAAATATTAAAAAAAGAAAAAAAAAGATAATTGGTTTACATTGCATTTCATGAGAACTAGCGCTAACGCTGAAAATGTAAAAAACGAATATATTCATACAAAATCTGTCAGGTGCTTTGCTGAAAATTAATAGTGGGATAGGCAAAGAAAGAAGGGGAAGAAAGTTTAATAATTTAAAAATTAGCTTACGGTCTAATACTTCTTTCATTAGAATATAAAACATAAAGAGAGTGTAAGTATGAGTATGTATTGGTATAGAAAAATATATGCACAAGTAAACAGAAAATGAGGCTAAATTTCCTCTTTAGGAATTTGATACTGAGGTCAAAACGTGTATTTTGTAACATTGATCGGCAATCTTCCATGAAAGCTTTTCAAAGGACCCTTTGGTAAAAGAAAATATGTTCCCACAAAAAGAAAAAAGGCATAAAAAAAAATCAAAACCGTTTGGAACCGGTTCCTGCGTTTGAAACGGTTTCGGTTTCGTTCTTTTTCAGATCAAAATAACGGTTTCAGTTTCGGTTTTGAAAAATGAAACGGTTTTAATCGGTTACGGTTTCAGTCCTTGATGTAAACACGTCTACTCAATCGAACGTCTGTGTTTATAAGCTAGATGTTTTTTTTGCAATTGACATTTTTTTACTGCAGGGATTCTTTTTGTTGAGAGCTTCTTTTATTTCGATAGCAATTTCGCTAAAACCATGACAAATGTTACATTCCTTGAAATAACAGTTTCAGTGCAAATCATAGAATTTAAAATCTCTTCATAACTATTTGCCGATATATCATCAAAAATACTTTTCAAGCCGTTTAACATTAATTTAAAAGTTCATAAATTAATTTCTCGAGAAAATCAAAAAACACCTTCCCAATTTTTTCAAAATCTTTAGAGGATAGCTTAAGCTATAAATATATATATTTCTTTTTTAATCGGTGCTCGCTTTCTATTCAAAAAAAAACAATAACAAAAAATTTTTTTTTTTTAACAAATTAGTCAAACAATTTTTTTTTTATTTTAAAAATTTTCCAAGTAAACTTCAATATTTTCCCTACAATTTTTGCATACAACTTTTTTTCTACGATTAATAGATAACGAGATAAAAGTTTTTGAAAAAAGTTGCTAAAAAATTTAATTTGCAATATCTTGCAAAATAATTGAAATTTTTAAAACTTTTGGGTGTACTTCAAAAGCATCCTAACCACAACAAATTGACCAAGTATGAATAAAACCTGAGATTCGAAAGTTCTTCCAAACTGTTTTGTCGGGTATTTTTTGGGGGTTATGGATCGATATTTAAAGATTCCAACAACTTTTTTAGATACATATGTATATGTATGTACATTAGGCTGGGTCGATTTGGATGAACGAAAGTTAACCGAACCGAACAGGAAAAAAATCGCGCGATTTTTAATTCCAAAAATTAAAATTTCTTAATATACCCAGTATTTTTAACTAAGTTTTGAGTAAATGGTAAATTAATAAGGCTAAATATTTTAAATTTTTATTAAAATAAAAAATTTAAATTTATAACTAAAAATCGCGCGATTTTTTATGAAAAAAAAATAATTTTTTTCCAATTATTGTTAAATTAATAAGTCTAAATATTTTAAATTTTTATCAAAATAAAAAATTTAAATTTAAATTTCCACACGGGGCTATTTACTTTTTATTTCCAAAAAACAAGAAAATAACGCCCGCGGACGCTATTTCCTTTTATTGGGCGTTATTTCTTTTTATTTGTCGGCGGGCGTTATTTCACTGCACCGTCCGTGTTATGTGAAGAAATTGCATATAAAGATGCAGAAGCTTGTAGAGCAAGATCCCAGGGCCGCCAGACATAACTTATTTTCTGATGGAGGAAACCAATACTGGTGGATAATCCTCCCCGAGTCTAGAACGAATGTGAAAATTTCAAAGCTGTACCTAGATCTCGGGCCGTTTTAACAATTTAACGGATTTGGCCAAATTTGGCTGTTTTAAACTACCCAATTTTTCCCATTTCCTGCAGAACACTGCCCTCAAGTATTATCAAGCATTTTTAGACATCGTCTCATGGCAAAAACTTCAGCCAGACACCTCAAAACTCGGGATTTTTCTTAATTTTGCCTGCGCTTTCACATGTTTGAGCGGGTTGGTACCACTTTGGCTGCCTTTAAATAGCGGATCTTTACACACGTGTCACAGAACACGACCCTTAAGTAGAATCAGGCATTTCCAGACATCATTCCATGACAAAAACTTCAGCCAGACACTCCAAAGCACGGGGAATTTTCATAATTTTTAATGCGCTAAGACATGTTTAATCGGGTTTAAACAACTTTGGCTGCTTTTAAATGGCGGATCGTTACACATGTGTCGTACAACACTACCCTTAATTTATTTATTTATTTCAGTCTACTGATTAATAAATCTTACAGACTACATAGACAGTTTATCACAAGCGTATAAATATATGTAACAAATTTTATTAAATAATGTAAACAAACTTAATTTAAACGTATAAAAACTTGAATTGAGATCAATAACATTAGCGTAACTATTACAAAGGCGGATACACCTATTAATGGGTTCATTCAACGAGTAATTCGTTTTACAAATTGAATCAGCAAATAAGCGATTTGATCGTAGCGATCTTGGGGCTATATAAACATTGAACAAAGCCTTTATGTCATCACAATCAATATTCCGTCTGCTAATGTAAGGTGGACGACCACCTTCAAAGTTAGTTTTATATAGAGCATATTTCGTGAAGCCTCTCTGGACTCTTTAAATTTTTATAGAGTATAGATCGTAGTACGGACTCCAAACCAAAGAACAATATAAAAAAAAAAAAAATAAACGACTTCGTACAAAGGCAATATTTCAAAGATTTCAGGGTATTTGGGTCTTTAAAGTCCTTAGTATTTCTTTGAATGAAACCTATCAGTGAAAACGATTTAGAGGTTATGTAATCAATACGTTTATTAAAAGAAAGCTTGGTGTCAAATATCACACCCAGATCCTTCATATCTGGGAGACGATTAAGCACATTGGTATCCAAATGATAGTCGAAATGGACAATATCCGGTTTCCTAGCATAAGTTACTATAGAGCATTTATTGACACTAGAGTTCGCCCAGTGGTTGAAATTCAACCACAAAACCTTATTTTATTTTCCTACCTTTTTGATATTTCTTAAATTTTCCTTTCTTTTCCATATATTTATATTTTTGGTTTCTATACATTCCTATTCATTTTGTCTTTTCCTCACTCTTTACAACATTCAATAATATAATAAT
Organism: Campiglossa producta; assembly: GCA_964058755.1. Taxonomy (NCBI): domain Eukaryota; kingdom Metazoa; phylum Arthropoda; class Insecta; order Diptera; family Tephritidae; genus Campiglossa; species Campiglossa producta. The sequence goes on along the minus strand of CAXKVI010000005.1, from coordinate 30,835,035 downwards.
ATAGTTTCAATGTTGATAATTATTTATTCTTCTTTGTTCGTCTTCATACGTATTTCTATCCTTTCCTTTCCTTTGCTATCATTTGCTTTTATTTCCATTCCTTTCATCTCAATTTATATCTTTTGCTTTTCTTTCCTTTTCTATTCTTCCCTCTCCTTTCTTTTCCTTTTCTTTCCTTTTCTCTTCTTCCATTTCATTTTATTACTTTTCTTTCTTTCTTTCTTTCTTTCTTTTCTGTTCTTTTCTGTTCTTTTCTTTTATTTTCCTTTCTTTTATTTTCTTACCTGACCTTTCTTTTTATTTCCATTACATTCCTTTTTCCTTTTTCTTTCCTTTCCTTTCGTTTCCTTTGCTTTAGTTTCGTTTGGTTTCCCTTAGCTTCCTTTCATTTTATTCATTTTTTTTCATTTCATTTCATTTCTTTCTTGCCTTTATTTTCTTTCACTTTTTTTCCTTAGATTTCTTTTCCTGTCATTTCGTTTCGTTACCTTTGCTTTCCTACCGTTTCCTTATTTTCTTTTTTTCCCTTCCGTAACTCCTTTAGTTTTTTCTTTTAAATTAATTTCCTTTACTTATTTTTTCAGCTTTTCATTACCTTTCTTTCCTTTATTTTTCTTTCTTTATATTTTCATTTATTTTCCATACCTTCTTCCTCGCTGCTTTTCTATCCTTTCTTTTTCTCTGCTTTCCTTTCTTTGTCTTTCTCTATTTGCTTCTCTTTTCCACTCCTTTACCTACATTACATTTCCTTTCTTCCCTTCTTTTTTCTTTTCCATTCCTTTCCTTTCCCTACCTTTATTTGATTTTTCTCTTATATTTTCCGTTCCTTGCCTTAACTTACCTTTATTTTCCTTTTATCCATCCCTTTCCTTTCCCATTCTTTCCTTTATTTTATACTTTTATTTATTTCATTTTGTTTTATTTTTATTTATTTTATATTATTTCCTTTCCTTTCATTTCCAAAAAATTTCTTTTTTTAATTTCAATCACTTTTCTAATTCTTATTTTACTGTTTTTTAAATTTTATCAATTTTACAATTTATTTTATTTCACTAAGTCTAGCCACAAAGGGCCTTGTGCATGATCTAGCTTATTTGTGCTTTTTCTTCACATCAGGTCTGAGCAAGCATTTGCTTCTCCGAATACCCACGCACAGATTTGGTTTTTGTATACACTGTTTGTCACCGCCCTGCAGGAAATGCGATGGACGGGGCAAGGAAAGACGACCATCGGTCCTTGTGACGTATACTACAGTGGCCAGACACGCGGCAAAGCGCGTGGTATAGGATTCGTGGTGGGAAAGAGACTTCGCCGCCAAGTATTAGCGTTCACTCCTGTGAACGAGCGTCTCGCTGCGATTCGCATCAAGGCGAGGTTTTTCAACATAACATTTATCTGCGCCTATGCGCCGACTGAGGAGACGGACGACGCAGAGAAGGACTCCTTCTACGATAAACTTGAACAGACTTATGATCGCTGCCCACAGCATGATATCAAAATCGTGCTCGGCGACTTTAATGCCAAGGTGGGCAAGGAAGGAGTCTTTGGTCCCACAGTTGGAAAATTCAGTCTCCACGATATAACATCCCCCAACGGCATTAGGTTGATTGACTTCGCCGCTGCTCGCAATATGGTCATCAGTAGTACCAGGTTCCAGCATAAGCGAATACACCAAGCCACATGGCTGTCCCCTGATCAAAGAACTAGAAACCAGATTGATCATGTCTTGATTGACGGCAGACATAGCTCCACCGTTCTGGACGTGCGTACACTGCGTGGTCCCAATATTGACTCTGACCATTATCTTGTCGCAGCCAAGATACGCACACGCCTCTGTGCAACGAAGAAAGTGCGCACAGTAACGGAAGGAAAGTTTGACGTCGAGAAGCTGCGCATGACACAGACAGCTGATAATTTCACAACTCGACTCTCACACCTGCTAGCAGAGGGCAATCCTCGACCTAACGATGTAACCGAGCAATGGATGATGCCCGAAAATTCTATGAAAAGATCCGGCGGATGACGGAAGGTTTTAAGACCGGGGCAAGCTCCTGTAAGGACAATAATGGCGACCTGGTAACCGACGTACAAAGTGTACTTAAATTATGGAGGGAGCACTTCTCCTCACTGCTAAATTGCGAGGGAGACGTCGAACCCGATACCCCAATCCCTGACGATGGAAAAGTCGTCCCACCACCTGACTATGATGAAGTGAGGATAGCTATATCCCGGCTCAAAAACAACAAAGCGCCTGGAAAAGACGGACTACCCGCCGAGCTGTTCAAACGCGGAGGCGAAGAGCTGGTAAAAAGCATGCATCAGCTCTTATGCAGAATATGGTCAGACGAATGCATGCCTCCGGATTGGAATTTAAGTCTGCTTTGCCCAATCCACAAGAAAGGCGATCCCGCTAACCGCACCAACTACCGCGGAATTAGTCTTCTTAATATCGCATATAAGGTTCTTTCTAGCGTGTTGTGTGAAAGGCTGAAGCCCATCGTAGACAAACTGATTGGACCTTATCAGTGTGGCTTTAGACCTGGTAAGTCTACCATCGACCAGATTTTCACGATACGCCAAATCCTGGAGAGGACCCATGATAAGAGAATCGACACTCACCATCTCTTTGTCGATTTTAAAGCCGCTTTTGACAGCGTAAAAAGGAGTTGCCTGTATGCCGCCATGTCTGAATTTGACTTCCCTGCAAAGCTTATTCGGCTTTGCCAAATGACGTTGAGCAATACCAACAGCTCCGTCAGAATCGGGAAGGACCTCTCTGAGCCATTTGAAACCAAACGAGGCTTCAGACAGGGCGACTCCCTTTCGTGCGATTTCTTCAATCTGATGCTGGAGAAGATAATTCGAGCAGCAGAGCTAAGCCGCAATGGTACAATCTTTTACAAGAGCGTGCAATTGCTGGCGTATGCCGATGATATTGATATCATTGGCCTTAACAACCGCGCCGTAAGCGCTGCCTTCTCTGGACTGGATAAGGAAGCGAAAAAAGTGGGTCTTGCCGTGAACGAGGCCAAGACGAAGTATTTGCTGTCATCAAAGAAAGAATCGGCGCACCTGCGCCTTGGCAGCCATGTCACTGTTGATAGTTACAAATTTGAAACTGTGAGGGACTTCGTCTATTTGGGAACCAGTATCAACACCGAAAATAATATCAGTCTAGAAATCCAGCGGAGAATCACTCTTGCCAACAAGTGCTACTTTGGACTGAGTAGGCAATTGAGAAGTTAAGTCCTCTCTCGAAGAACAAAGATCACGCTTTATAAGTCTCTCATCATACCTGTCCTGATGTATGGCTCAGATTCATGGACAATGTCAAGAGAAGATGAGATGGCCCTTGGAGTATTTGAGAGAAAAGTTCTCCGGAAGATTTATGGTCCTTCCCGTGATGCCAACGGCGAGTATAGAAGGAAATTTAACGATGAGCTGTACGAGCTCTACGCAGATCTGACCATAGTCCAGCGAATTAAAGCCCAAAGACTCCGCTGGCTGGGCCATGTTATGCGAATGGACAAAGAAGCTCCAGCACAGAAGGTTTTCCTATCGTCGCCTGAATTCGGCAGCAGAGGAAGGGGGAGGCCTCGACTGAGATGGAAACAACAGGTGGAGGATGACTTGAACTCCCTTGGGGTTTCCAATTGGCGTCCGTTATCGCTAAAAAGGAATGACTGGCGTGCTTTGATACGAAACGGCCAAAATCGCTTAGGCGGTTAAGCGCCAATAAATGATGATGATGAAACACTGTTTGTATCTACGCTCAATAAAGTGGACGGGCTGGCTCATGTTTATTATTGCTGCCAACAAAACAACTCACACTCGGACTCTCCCCAACTGCAGTGAATGCAAGCAAAACAATGCAAGTGGACCTACATACACACATAACAGCGGCTTTATAAAGTGAATGCGTGTTTAGCACTTGTAGTGGTGTGACTTTCAAATCATATTATAATTATTTTTTTTTTTTAATTTTTGGTTTGTTTTCACATACCCTGCTCGGCGAGACCTAAATTTTATATATGTACCTTAGAATTGTGGTTATTGCAAAAAAGGGAGAAAACTGTTAAGCATTGCGCATTTATATATAATAGATTATTTTATCTTCTATTTTTTTTTCTTTGTGTTTAATTTAATTTAATTTTATTTTATTTCATTTCATTTCATTTCATTTCATTTCATGTCATTCCATTTTATTTTATTTTATTTTATATTATTTTATTTTATTTTATTTTATTTTATATTATACTAGCTGACCCGGCAGACGTTGTCCTGCCACAAATTTATTTCCCTGTCTGTTTCTCTAACCCGATCCCTATATCTATTTTAAACCATATCCCTATCTCCTTCATATAGGAGAAACCACGCCCCCTTTTTCCTTATTCCCAGTTTTTTTTTGGGGGTGTCCGGGATTGATCTTATATAACTCCTCACAAAATTTCAGTGGTCTAACCTAAATACTTCTAGAGATATGGACTATGGAGTATTTTATTCGTATGGGAGGTGCCACGCCCCCTTTATCGTTAACTCAAGTTTTTTGGGAGGTATTAGGGATCGATCACATATAAACCCTCACCAAATTTCAGTGGTCTAACATAAATACTTGCAGAGATACGGGCTATGAAATGTTTCCTTCGTATGGGAAGTGCCACGCCCCCTTTTTCTTTATCTCCAGTTTTTTTGGAGATGATGGGATTAATCTTATTTAACTCCTCAAGAAATTTCAGTGGTCTAACCTAAACACTTCCCGAGATATGGACTATGAAGTATTTCATTCGTATGGGAGGTGCCACGCCTCCTTTTTCGTTACCCTAGTTTTTTTGGAGGTGGTAGGGATCGACCTCATCTAACCTCTAACCACGTTTCAGTGGTGTAACATAAGTACTTTCAGAGATATGGACTATGAAGTATTTCATTCGTATGAGATGTGCCACGCCCCCTTTTTCGTTATCCCCAGTTTTTTTGGAGGTGGTAGGGATCGATCTCGTATAACCCCTTACCAAATTTCAGTGGTCTAACATGAATACTTCCAGAGATATCGACTATGAAATATTTCATTTGTATGGGAGGTGCCACGCCCCCGTTTTCGTTATCCCCAGCTTTTTTGGAGGTGGTAGGGGTCGATCTCATATAATCCCTTACCAAATTTCAGTGGTCTAACATGAATACTTCCAGAGATATCGACTATGAAGTATTTCATTCGTATGGGAGGTGCCACGCCCCCTTTTTGGTTAACCCCCAGTTTTATGGGTGAGAATGGTGTTGTTATCCTATAGGTCTGTACCGATTTCCAGGTCCCTACCTTAAACCCATTTAGAGATATTCACCTTGAAGAAAAATGTTTGTATGGGAGGTGCCACGCCCCCCTAATATTTTGTTCTGATTTTATGCGCGTGGTAATAACAAACAAACCCCCTAAAGGAAGTATATGATTTGGTTCAGCCGTTTTCGAGTTTTAGCGTAACGACTGAACACCATTTCATTTTTATATATATAGATTGTATGGGAGGTACCACGCCCCCTTTTTCGATAACCCCAAGTTTTATGGGTGAGAATGGTGTTGTTATCCTATAGCTCTATACCAATTTTCATGTTCCTACCTTAAACACTTTTGAAGATATTCACCTTGAAAAATTCAGTTTGTATGGGAGGTGCCACGCCCCCTTTTCCGATTACCCCTTCTTTTATGTGTAAGAAGGCTTTTGATACCATATAGGTCTATACCAATTTTCAGGTCCCTACCTTGAACCCTTTCACAGATATTCTGCTTAAAAAATTTAGTTTGTATGGGAGGTACCACGCCCCCTCATTGGATAACCCCCGATTTTATAGGTGAGAGTGGTGCTGTTATCCTGTAGCTCTGTACCAATTTTCATGTTCCTACCTTAAACACTTTTGAAGATATTTAACTTGAAAAATTCAGTTTGTATGGGAGGTGCCACGCCCCCTTAATATTTTGTTCTGATTTTAAGACATGACCTGCGCGTGGTAATAACAAACAAATCCCCCAAAGGAAGTATTTCATTTGGTTCAGCCGTTTTCGAGTTTTAGCGTTACAATTATACACCATTTCATTTTTATATATATAGATTATTTTATTTTACTTTATTTTATTTTATTTTATTTTATTTTATTATATTTTTTGTTTTACTTTATTTTATTTTATTTTGTTTTATTTTATTTTATTTTATTTTGTTTTATTTTATTTTATTTTATTTTTTTTTTTACTTTTTTTTTATTTTTTTTTTATTTAATTTTTTTTTATTTTATTTTATTTTATGTTACTTTATTTTGTTTTATTTTATTTTATGTTACTTTATTTTATTTTATTTTATTTTGGTTTATTTTATTTTACTTTTTTATTTTTGCTTCTCTGACTACCTACCTACAGATTTTGTTTTTGTAAACACTTTGTGTAAGCGCCTTGAAGTTGACGGGCTCGTGCTTATTATAGTAAACAAAACAACTCTCGTTTTCAGCAACAGCAATCAATGCAAGTTTTCATGACTACACACACAATTGCAATGAATGCAAACACAACAATGCAAGTGGTCATACCTACGTACATACACACATAACAGCGGCTCTATAAGGTGAATGCGTGTTTAGCATTTCATAATATAATTAATTTTTTTAAATTTTTGGTTTGTTGTCGCACACCCTGCTCGGCGAGACATATCGATACATACCAAATTTTATATACCTTAGAATTGTGGTTATTGCAAAAAAGGGAGAAAGCTGTTATGTTTGCGCATTTATATATAATAGATTTAAATACAAATGATTCAAATTACACCAAGTTTCGAAAGAGCTTAAATCATGCTGCAACTTTTCGCTGTCCGAGGCACTATCAACTTTCAGAAAGAGTTTGACATCATCAGCAAATATTAAGCAATTCGCATATTTAAAGTAAAAGGGTAAATCATTTATAAAAAGAAGAAACAATAAAGGGTCGCTGTGAGTTCCTTGCGGGATACCTGACTACGCATTGACACAAGTGCTGGACGTGGTGGACCCCATTTTCACAAATAGTTTCCTACCACTTAGAAAACTAGAGAAAAATTTAAGTAGCCCACCACTAATACCGTACATCTTTAATTTATGCAACAAAATTTCGTGGTCTACCTTATCGAAGGCTTTGGAGAAATCTGTGTATATCACATCGAGCTGGGACTGGCAATTGAATGCCTTAACGATTTCATGCGTGACTAAGAGTAGATTAGTACATGTAGATCTACCAGGCATAAAACCGTGCTGGCAATGGCTTAATAAGTTACGTACGTGAAAAAAAAGTTTATATTGAATGACACTGTCAAACAACTTTGCCACTGAGCTCTGTTTCACTATAGGCCTATAGTTACAAATGTTGTTCCGGTCACCTGATTTAAAAATTGGGTGTATAGAGCACACCTTCCAGTCGTCAATAAAAACGCCGTTAGAAAGACACGCGTTAAATAAACTGGTGATTGGGCCCACTAAAGCTTGTGTACAACTTTTGAAAAATGCGGAACAAAGTCCCTCATTATCCAACTTTGTGCTGAACTTTAGATTCGAAATCGCAAGAGCCACATCGCACTCATCCACAACTAACGTTGATATTGGCGGTAATGACGGTAATGATGGGAAGGCTGAAGCAGGGAGAGATTGGTTATCGTACACTTCATAGACCCCGTGAAAAAATTCCGCGAACAGATTGCATGAAGCCTGGGGGTTTTCAGAAACTATCTCGTTGTATACAAAGGTAGTTGGAAACCCATTTGACTTTCTTTTTGAATTTATGTACTGCCAGAAAGATGACGGATTAGATTTGAGTCCTGATTCAACTTTATACATATACTGCTTGAACAAAAATTTGTGGAGGCAGTCAAATTCTTTACGAAGTCGCTCGAAGTATTGAAAGTCCCTCTCGTTCTGACTTAATTTGAAACATTTAAAGGCTTTGTTCTTTTTATTTTTTAGATTACATAAACGTTTATTAAACCAAGGTGGTTTATTATTTACGGATATTCGTTTTAACGGAACATATTTTGATATGGCTTGAGTTAGTAGCAAGTGAAAATTTTTGTAAGTTACCAGCGGACTATTTGGCGGATTAAGAAATAACCAATCAGCTGAGTTAAAGAAATCGATAATTGCAGATTAATTAGCTTTTGAAAAGTCGTATTGCTGAGATGAGTCAACTACAACGCGATCAAAGTTATAAAATTCAAAATTGATATTAAGAGCTTTATGGTGAAAACAGTTTAAAGAAAAAGGAGAAAAGTCTTCACTACAATTAGCCTTAAGGTCACTTGATACAAACACAAGATCTAACGTTCTGCCACCGCTATTTAATACGGCGTTACGTTGACTAAACCCATTGGATAACAGTGTACTTATAAAAAACAACTCAATGTCTGACTTCAGATTTATTGGAACTAGAGTCCTATTGTTGTTAAGCCAAGAAATATTACATAAGTTAAAATCACCAAGGTGGTCGTTATCTATAGAGATATCGTTAATGTACACGAGATTATTCAAATGCTTGCTATATAATTCAATATTGCTATTGGGTGGAATATAGGATAATAATATAAATAAAGATTTGTTACGTGGCATTTTAATGCATGAACAGATCTGTTCACATGAACCATCGGCATGAGGTAACGTTATCATTTGGCTGCATAGGTCAGCTCTAATTGCCAATAAAACACCACCCCTTCTAGTTAACCCTGATGCGATTGGACAGCGATCCTTTCTATAAACCTGGTAGTAGTTATCGAAATATTCAGATGATGAAAAGTTTTCTGTAAGCCAAGTCTCGGTGATGGCGATAATATCAAAGTCATGAAATGATGTGCAGCGAAGAAACTGGAGAGATTTGCTACGCATGCCACTCACATTTTGGTAGTACAGAGAATATTTTTTGCTTGGATATAATACTGAGCTCGCTGCTTGGGGGGATGGTGATAGATTTCCGCAGCTTAATCCCCCAATTAAAGAAAATTCCGGAAGGGTCTCACGTTCACTCCAGATGGCCAAAGCGAATGGTCGAATAGCTTGTCGTAGTAATTGGGTGGTACTCCCAATTTAAAGGTTATACGTTTTAACGAATCAGGAGCTACATCTTTCTTCACCAAAGCGAAACATGAAATTACATTTCTACTAATAGCAGCATTCTTCGCAACATAGTCGAAGATATTTAAAGCTGTAACCGAAGTCCTAAATGAGGACAAATGTACCCATTTATTGCGATATGCTACTTCCAGCTCATTTGATGTATTGCTACCTCTAACCACATTATGCAAATTATCTCTACTGGGCATGCTGGCATTTGCCCTACTGGGCATGTTGTTATTTACCCTACTTGGCACGGTATTGTTGAGAGTCAGTGCTACATTAGCATTTTCAGCTGTATCGGCATTATCATTCGTTAGTGACAGAGCTGGGTAAAATCAATTCCATTACAATTACAATTACATTCCTCAGTAATTGAAAAATGTAATCAATTCCTTTCATGAAAAGAAAAGGAATTGATTACATTTCAATTCCTAAAAAAAATACCAAAAGTACTTCATCGTTTTGAGGCTCAAGTACAAAATGTAATTGCCGCGCCATTACTTTTGAAAGGAATTGAAAATATAATTGAAATTTTTTGTGCACTCAATATCTTTGCCAAGATTGCCTCTGCCAACGTTATCGGAAAGCAACATCGAGGCATACTTTTGTTCGTTGGAATTTTGGTTCGAGGCGTGTATGGTCGTTGGAGACACACGCAAATACAACATCGTGTTAGCAAGCGTTCCTCCACATCGTTTAATTGAGCTACGACCTGCAATCGAAACAACACCAATAACTGGCAAATACGATTTTATTAAGCAAAAAGTAATTGAGCATTTTGCCGACAGCGAGCAGCGCCGCTTGCAAATGGTTCTTTCTGAAATGTCGCTTGCTAACAAAAAACCTAGCGAGCTTTACAACGAAATGAGGCGTGTAGCCTTCGCTCAGTGACAAGGTGTTGCTAAACCTTTGGATTGGCCGCCTAAAATGATATGCAAAAAATGCAAAAAGAAATATCAACACTGTATCGCGATGTCCGTACGCTTTTGGACAACCGCACACCACGTTCACGTTCTAATTCACGCCCTCGCTCGCACTCACGTTCCCGGTCCATTACTCGTAATTCAGATGGCGACTTGTGCTGGTATCACGCCACGTACAAAGACAAAGCAAAAAATTGTCGCACACCATGTGCTTTTGTTAAGAAGACAAATTCTAACAATCAAACTTCACAATAGGTTAGCTCAGCTGAAACATTGGAGTTAGGCGAACGCTCCACCAACAAATACACATCGCGCTTATGCATTTTTGATGCAACGACTAACATTAATTTTTTGATAGATACGGGCGCTGATGTGTCGGTTGTTCCAAAAAATGTACATTCAGCTAGAGCTACACCTACATCAACAAAATTGTTCGCCGTAAAAGGCACAGTCATTAACGTTTATGGTCAAGTTTTACTAAAACTTAGTTTAGGTCTGCGCCGAGAATTTATTTGGAATTTTTTAATTGCAGACGTGAGCCACGCAATTATAGGGGCAGATTTTTTAGCAAATTTCAGTCTGATAGTCGATATCAAAAATAGGTGTCTACATGACGAATTAACTTCGCTTAACACAGCTTGTAAAAAAGGGGTGGTCAGCATTGCGTCAGTAAAAACAATTGATGCAGGCGCACCTTTTTCGAATATTTTGAAACAGTACCCCGAAATAACAAAAACCAAAGCGTTGGTCACTCACCGCATTGAAACCACTGGGCAGCCTGTTTTCGCAAAACCTCGTCGACTATCACCGGAGAAGCTTAGCGCAGCACGCGCAGAATTTGAAGCGCTTATGAAGTTGGGCATTTGCCGCCCGTCAGCTAGCAACTGGGCCAGCCCAGTTCATATGGTAAAAAAAGCAGACGGGTCGTGGAGACCCTGTGGCGACTATCGTTCATTAAACGCTAACACTGTCTAGGATCGCTACTCACTGCCATATTTGCACGATTTTTCTACCGCTCTCTATGGAAAAAAGATTTTCTCCAAGATAGACCTTCAAAAGGCATTCCACCAAGTGCCCATACACCCAGACGACGTAGCCAAGACGGCAATAACTACGCCGTTTGGCCTCTACGAATTTAATAATATGACATTTGGGTTGCGCAACGCTGCGCAAACCTTTCAAAGGTTAATTCATGAAGTTTTCCGAGGTCTTGATTTTGTGTTCGCCTACCTTGACGACGTTTGCATCGCTTCGCAAACACCCGACGAACATGAATCACATCTTCATATCGTATTTAAACGATTAAAAGACAATGGCCTAACCATCAACGTTGCCAAATCACAATTTGGCGCATGCGAGTTAAATTTTCTCGGCCACCGCATTACAAGTGAAGGTATTCTACCGCTGCCAGAGCTTTAACGCGCTTTACTAGACTTCCCACGGCCGACGAAGCAATACAACCACAAGCTATTCTTTTTGCTATGGTCCCTGGTAACCAGCGCAACGACAAAACTGTTTTGGTTTGGACAACAGAAAGCATACGATGCTTTGATGAATGCAAGCAGCAGTTGGCTAATTGCACATTACTGGCGCATCCATCACCCAACTCTGAACTTTCTTTGTGGGTCGACGCGTCAAATTTTGCTGCTGGCGCCGTTCTCAACCAGATCATACGCAACAAAGTTGAACCACTGGGGTTCTTTTCACGTAAGTTTTCGGCAGCCGAAATGCGATACAGCACATATGATAGGGAGCTGACTGCCATGTATTCCGCGACACGCTACTTTCGCTATCTTATCGAAGGTAGACGGTGTCATATTTACACCGATCATAAACCTTTGACTTTTGCGTTCAAGCAAAAGCTCGAAAAGGCATCAGATCGACATGCTCGTCAACTTGATTTCATCGGGCAAATAACGACGGACATACGCTTAGTGGAAGGTGAAAACAACATCGTTGCAGACTTGCTTTCGCGCATACAGCAAATCAACGCCAACACCAGTGATGAGCAACCAATTGACATGCCATTGGATGAAAGTCATGTCCGACAAATCGACTCAATGCCAATAAGTTACGACGACCTAGCCGAAGACCAAGCACAAGACGAAGAGCTCCGATCGCTAATGGAAGAAGGTAGTACAAACTCTTTAAAGCTAAAAAGTTTTGCTTTTCCTTTCAGCAAGAAGTTAGTCTACTGTGACGTATCAAATGACCGCATACGACCGTTCATAACGAAAAAATTTCGTCGCCAAGTTTTACGCACACACTGCTTATCACATCCTGGTTCAAGAGGCACTGCAAAGCTCATGTGCGATCGCTTTGTATGGCCCGGTATTCGAAAGGACAGCATTGCATTCGCTCGCTCATGTGTGCAATGCCAACGCAACAAAATAAGCCGTCACGCCACCACGCCGCTGGTAAGAAGGAGCCTACCATCGCAAAGGTTTGCTCAAATCAATATTGACGTTGTTGGCCCATTTCCAGTGGTAGATGGTTGTAGATACTGTCTGACCATCATCGACCGCTTCACCCGTTGGCCAGAAGCTATCCCAATCGCCGACTCAACTGCCAATACAATAGCACGCGCCTTGATCAGCGGCTGGATTTCAAGGTTTGGCGTGCCTATCGATGTTACGTCCGATTTAGGTCAACAGTTTGTTGGATCAATTTTTCAAGAGTTGATGAACTTATTGGGAATTCATCAAGCGAACGGGATAATTGAACGCTGGCACCGAACGTTAGAAACAGCGATTTTATGTCATGACTCTCAAAGATGGACAACGTATTTACCAATAATATTACTGGGATTACGTTCCACGTTTAAAGAGGACATGAATTGCACAGCAGCCGAACCTGTGTATGGTACGACACTTAAGTTACCATCCGAATTTTTTGTTAACGACGACAAAGTCAATCCGAGATCGCTCAGCAGCTACGAGACGTTATGCGTGACCTGCGACCTGTTGACACAGCGTGGCACACTGTTAAAAAGCCATTTGTCCACACGCATCTACAAACCTGCGAACAAGTTTTTCTCAGAGACGATCTAATTAGACCATCACTTTCACCCCCATACTCAGGTCCACATTGGGTCGTGAAACGTACTCCGAAATATTTTATAATCGACGTCAATGGCAGGGAGACGAAAGCATCGATCGACCGATTAAAGCCTGCATTTTTAACTTGCGATCAGTAGAAATACTTGAGTTCGAACTACGGGGGGAGTACTGTGTCAACCACTATTTTCCACACCTCTTTAATATGGTAGCGCAAACAGCTGATAGCATAATTCACCACAGCAAAAACGTCAAATGCAAAATCAAAACAATGTAATTTTTCTCTATCATTTCCGCCATCATCGTAAGCACACGTTTTTTCGTAAATCATTAACTTTGTAAGTAGTTTTAAGATTGAATATTAAATAAAGAAACAACAAATAAACTACAATTGGTGACCCCGACAAAGTTAAACTACAATTGGTGACCCCGACAAAGTTAACCTACATATATATACATATAAATGAATGCCCATTTCCCTGTTTGCTTTTGCCAGGAGAAGGTCCTACTGAAAGAAAAAGTAAAATAATTTTGTGGAGTCCTAGGATATTGACCAAAATGTGGACCACGGGTGACCCAGAATGTGGTTATACGATATGGGTATCAAATAAAATGTGTTGATGAGAGTTTTCAGGTTCATCTATGAACCCATTTCCAAGATATTGAACATGAGGTGGACCAAGGCTGACCCAATAATGGGTTCAGCTTAAAGGTGTTTATGAGAATTTTCACAAGGAGCGGTTTCAAGTTCATCTGTGAACCCGTTTCCAAGATATTGACCATTAGGTGGACCAAGGCTGACCCAAGAATGGGTTTAAATTAAAGGTGTTGATGAGAGTTATCACAAGGAACGGGTTTCAGGTTCATCTGGTGACCCATTTCTAAGATATTGACCATTAGGTGGACCAAGGCTGACCCAAGAAGGGGTTCAAATTAAAGGTGTTGATGAGACTTATCACAAGGAGCGGTTTTCAGGTTCATCTGTGAACCTATTTCTAAGATATTGACCATTAGGTGGACCAAGGATGACCCAAGAATGGGTTCAAATTAAAGATGTTGGTGAGAGTTTTCACAAGGAGCGGCTTTCAGGTTCATCTGTGAACCCATTTCCAAGATATTGACCATTAGGTGGGCCAAGGCTGACCCAAGAATGGGTTCAAATTAAAAGTGTTGATGAGACTTATCACAAGGAGCGGTTTTCAGGTTCATCTGTGAACCCATTTCTAAGATACTGACCATTAGGTGGACCAAGGATGACCCAAGAATGGGTTCAAATTAAAGATGTTGGTGAGAGTTTTCACAAGGAGCGGCTTTCAGGTTCATCTGTGAACCCATTTCCAAGATATTGACCCTTAGGTGGACCAAGGCTGACCCAAGAATGGGTTCAAATTAAAGGTGTTGATGAGACTTATCACAAGGAGCGGTTTTCAGGTTCATCTGTGAACCCATTTCTAAGATACTGACCATTAGGTGGACCAAGGATGACCGAAGAATGGGTTCAAATTAAAGGTATTGGTGAGAGTTTTCACAAGGAGCGGCTTTCAGGTTCATCTGTGAACCCATTTCCAAGATATTGACCATTAGGTGGACCAAGGCTGACCCAAGAATTGACACCAAAATGATCCCAATATGACTTCAATCCGACCTCAAAATGATCTCAATATGATCCCTATATGACCCCAAAATGAATTGCAAAAGTAATTGAAAATGTAATGAAGTTCAATTACTTTTGCAATTCCTTTGAGGAATGGGAAATTCTAAAGTACATTTTCCATTCCTTGTAATGTAATTGAAAAAATTCAATTACATTTTCAATTCCTTTCAAAAGTAATGGCGCGGCAATTACATTTTGTACTTGAACCTCAAAACGATGAAATACTTTTATTATTTTTTTTTTTTAGGAATTGAAATGTAATCAATTCCCTTTCTTTTCAGGAAAGGAATTGATTACTTTTCTCAATTACATGTAATGGGGAATTGGGAGTAATTTAGGTAGGTAGGTAGAAGTGGCTGCCGCAAAGGCACACCTAGGCCAGTAATAAAAGGCCCGTTGTGATACCACCAAACACTAGGAAAGTCAGTCCCGGGGCCCGGCCATATGGAAAATCCCAGTGCTGTCGGGACTCTCCATATAGCCGAAACCCGGGAGTGACACTCCTAACCGACACCGCTACCCCTCCTCGAACCATTTTGATAACTTGATGAAGGCCATCAAGTCCTTTATGTCTAGCTCCGCGACCTGGCTTAAGCTAACCAGGAAGGGAACTCCCAGAGAGCGCCTTCTCGCTCCGCTTAAGGCCGGGCAGTTGCAGATGAGGTGCTCCACCGTTTCCTCTTCCTCATCATCTTTGCAACTCCTGCAGCATCGTCGGTAGGGAACGCCTAGCCTTGCTGCGTGCCTACCAATAAGGCAGTGCCCGGTTAAAGCACCTATTAATATGGAGATTTCCTTCCTTTTTAGGGCGTATATGTGTCTAGATCTTTTAAGATCGCATTTTGGCCAGGTTTGCTTGGATATCCGGCACCCTGGGGCTTGTAGCCATCTTTCGTTGGCTTCGCGGAGTGTATGCTCCTTCAGCATTAGCTTGCACGTGGCAAACGGCATACCTATGCGCTCTTCATCTTGAAGAATCTGCTTGGTCGTGCCCTGCCTGTCAAGTTCGTCTGCTCTACAGTTTCCCTCAATGTCCCTGTGTCCCGGGACCCATGTGAAGTTCACGCGGTTCTGTTGGGCCATCTCTTGAAGAGATCGACGACAGCTGAGCGTCAGTTCAGAGTTGAACGAGTAAGAGCCAAGGGATTTGATGGCCGCCTGTCCGATGGTGCGTTCACCTATCCAAGTCACGGCGTCCATGATTGCAGAAACTTCAGCCTGGAAGACGCTGCAGTGATCAGGTAGTCTAAAGGAGAGTTCTAGGTCCAAATCCCTTGAGTAAACCCCTCCTCCGACTCTGCCGTCTAACTTCGAGCCGTCGGTGTATATAAAAGTGCCGCCATTAGTAGCGGGACACCGATCTATGTTCTCCCAGTCTTCCCTGCTGGGAATGTTTATTCTAAAACAACAGAGGGAGAAAGCTGTAAGATCTTAGAATACAGGAGTGTCCAATAGTGCTTGCGCCCCAGACGGACGTTTCCCTTAGACGCACAGCCGATGCTGCTGCTGCCCGGTACCCTTCCAGATCGAGTGGCAAAAAGCCAAGAATGGCCTGGAGAGCTTCATTGGGCGTTGTTCTTAACGCCCCGCTTATACAGATCATGCTCGATCTGTGGACTTTCCCTAACAGATTTAGGTTTGTTGCCTTTCTTAGCGCAGGCCACCATACCACGACTCCATACAGCATAATTGGCTGGATTATCGCAGTGTAGATCCATCTGCAAATTTTGGGGCTGAGCCCCCATTTTTTGCCAATGGCTCTTTTACACGTGTAAAGTGCAATGCCGCTTTCCTCTGGCGCTGGATGACATTCTCCTTCCAGTTAAGCTTTCTATCTAGAACTGTGCCTAGGAATTTGGCTTTGTCAGCTAAGTTCAGGCGCACGCCATCTAGTTCTGGTAGGTTCAACGGTGGTATCTTGTACCGCCTGGTATAAAAGACAAGCTCCACCTTTCCCGGGTTGATGCTAAGTTCGCAGCGAGAGGACCATGAAGAAACTTCTCGCAGTGCTACTTGCATCAAGTCACACAGGGTTTGTGGGAATTTGCCCCTATATGCAATAGCTAAATCGTCTGCATATGCCACTATCTTCCCGCCCTCCCACCTTGTGTCTCGTAGCAGCGAGTTTACGGTGAGGTTCCATAGGAGCGGGGAGAGAACACCACCCTGAGGCGTTCCTCTTGTGACATAGCGTGAAAGATCAACTGTTCCCAGTGAAGAAACTATTTTCCTTCCCTTTAGTAGTTGATCAATTAGTCCAATAAGAGACCTATTTATGCCCAGGTTTGTTAAAGCAGTGTTAATAGCCTCCGGCCTTATATTGTTGAAAGCCCCTTCGATGTCCAGAAAGGCCACGAGACAGTACTCCTTTTCATGCAATGATTTTTCAACAATAGAGACTAGGCTGTGGAGCGCAGTTTCCGTTGATTTACCTTTGGTGTATGCATGTTGATAGCTAGAAATAAGGTTGCTATCAATAGTAGAGGAGAGATAATCGCTAATTATCCTCTCGAAGGTTTTAAGTGCAAAAGACGAGAGACTGATCGGTCTGTAGTCTTTAGGCTCATAGTGTGAGGCCTTCCCAGCCTTTCGAATAAAGACTACCGTGGCACTTCTCCAGGAGCACGGAATGTAATTAAGAGCCAGGCAGGCTGATTAGAGAACTACCAGCCATTTAGCTGATATTTCCAGCGTGTTTATAAGTTGTGCGGGGAAAATCCCGTCTGGCCCGGCTGCCTTGAACGGCTCAAAGCTTTTGATTGCCCACCTTACCCTTTCCTCCGTAATGGGTATGTTTACCGCCAGGTTTGTTGCAGATGCTACAGGTGCATCATACAAGTTCCCCGGAAAGTGTGTGTTCAGGAGCAGCTCCAGGGTTTCCCCTTCCGTGCTGGTCCAAGATCCGTCAGGCTTCCGTAAATAGCTAATGGCTGTTTGAGTTTTTGATAGCACTCGTCTAAGTCTCGCTGTATCATCGACTTTTTCGACCCCGGTGCAGAAATTTCTCCACGAAGTTCTCTTCGCTTGCCTTAGAGCCTTTTTATAGGCCCTCAGTTTAGCTTTATATTCGAGCCATTCAGGCTCCGTACCGATGCTCTTGGCCTTGTTAAATTGCTTCCTGCATGATATACGGAACGAATCCAGGTCGTAAGACCACCAGTGGGTTCTATGTTTGCCGCGTGGTTTTGGTACTGGACAAGCCTGCTCTAGGGCATTTGAGAGCGCCGTTGTAAAGGTCGTTACCAGATCATCCAGTTCTCCCACTGATGAGGGGGCTTGTGGAGGTAATACTGGTAGGTCCCTAGCTAATATTTGGTTATGTAGCTGCCAGTTAGTGTTGCGTGGATTTCGTTTCATAACTGGCTGCTCAACAATAAAGTCTAACACAATTTCTATGTACCGATGGTCAGAAAATGAATGCTCATCAAGAATACGCCACTTTCTGACCCATTCATAAGCGCCTTCGCTACAAACCGTGAGGTCTATAACCTCCCTACGAGCTTTAGTTATAAAAGTAGGCTCGTTACCCACGTTACAAACCACCAGGTTAGTTGTTAGTAGGTAGTCAAACAGAGACTCGCCCCTAGCGTTAATATCGGAGCTTCCCCACTGGACGTGATGAGCATTAGCGTCAGCTCCAATAATAAGATGGCCCGTACAGAAATTATCCACCAGATCTTTCACCTCCTTTTGTGGAGGAGGTTCTTCGGCGTCATAGGGCATATAGACCGACGCCATCGTTAGGCTGGTGCTGCCGACTGTTAAGCTGGCAGCTGTAACGTCACCATTTGAGTAGTTGGGTAATAGAAAGGTGTTTAGCTCAGACTTTACCAAAATACAGGTTCTAACCTTGCCCTCATCATTGGCTTGGATGAGCTTGTACCCCTTAGTCCCCAATCCACAGATCCTAGAGCTATTGACCCAGGGCTCTTGGATAAGGACCACGTCTACGTCGCCTTTAGAAAGACGACTGCTTAAAACAGCCGAGGCTGCTTTAGATTTGTGCAGATTTATCTGAAGCACCACCAACATGAGAGAGCTCAGACTTCCCTGCCGCCAGCGTGTCGTCGAGGTCTGGCCCGTTCCGGGGGCTGTCTCTCAACGAGGAGTTGTTCAGAGCACCTGCACGATTTGGCGTGGCGGGAACCCTGCTGTCTGAAGCAGCATCAACGTTAGTGTGCTCAGGTTTAGCCACGATCGTGACGTCGAGGCCTTCTTCGTCAAGCAGGCTTTCTTCTATCGCCGAGTTGTTCGCAGCACCATCGCAATTTGACGTGGCGGATAACATACTTTCCGCGTCGGACTCCTCTGCTTCCCCTTCCGATGCCTCGATCTCCGAGTCCTCCGGAGAGTCCGGAATAGCAGCGCGCTGTGCATCGCCACGGTATACGTGGATCACGATCTGACCCAAGCCGTAATGCACGTAAGGGGCTCGAGCACCTCCTTATTCAGAGTGATAACCACCTGTCTATTGGGCCCAACCACATCATCGACCAGATTGACGCCCCAATCCTGCGTCGGGAGAGACGGACTCCAGACCTGCAGCATCTCAAGAATATTCTCGGGTTCTGCAGGGACGGCAGGAATCCATGCCCTTGCCCTTGGCCGAGCAGGAATGTCCTTCCAGTCGACGACATCTAGTCTTGCCCCTGGGTAGACTTCACCCAGTCTTGCAACTGCTGCCTTATACAGTGCGACAGTTCTTGCATCCTCGCACGCGAATATTTTGATTTGACCTTGGTGCCAGCCCGCGTCAGTACCTCGCGGCGGACTACCCGGAGACTCACGCATTAAGTCGAGGAGGGCCCTGCCCATTTCATTCCGGACATACAGCCACCGGTCTTTGGGGATGGACCAACGGTCGTTACCTCGGTCAATGAAACCTATAAGGATTCTGTCCTTGGTTACTTCAGCAAAGCTGAGTTTTCCCACTACGGGGTTGACCTGATGCCGCTTCGGATGGGGGTCTACCTCTCCGTCCGATCTCTGGCGTTTGAAGGGATTACCGTTCACCCTCTTAGGCACATAGGGCCTCTGGAAATTTGGTATCAGAGCTTTCGCTTCCTCCACCATCTTCCTTTCTTCCGGCGACAGCTTCTCCTGCGATGCTCCCTCATATTTTTTAAGGATCCTTGCGGCCTTTCTTTTATCCCAGTACGCAGAGCGTCGTGGAGATGCCTCTTGGGGGGGATTCAGACTCGTAGTTGCCATCGCGGTCTCTCCCTTTGCGGCGTCGTCCTTCTCTTTCGAAACTCTGAAACCAGGTGGTGAGACCATTGCCCCAGATGTGAAGAGATTGGGTTTCGTACCAGCGCTTGATGGAAGTTTAGCTTCCGCCGTTTTCTGCTTGACTGCGTAGGCAGCCGCACTGCTGCTTGCTCCCATCAAGTCACTCTTACTTGATAGCAGTTTGGGGGATGACTGACCCGTAGTTTCCATCGCTGTCGGCCTCCCAGTTAACTTTGAGGTGGAGTTTGTCCTCCGGCGTTGTGTTTTCGCTTGCTCCAGCATAGTTCTTCTCTGCTGCGGAGTAAACGAAGTCGTTAATTGCTTTGTATTTTGTGTGTTCTTCATCTTGTTCGTACGACCCCTCGCCGGACAAGGCCAGCTTAGGGTCAAGGGTAGTGTAAGGGGAAGTGTGTCGTCCGCCGCGGCAGAGCCCCATACCGCGGTAAGACCATAGTTACTCCCTGAGGCGGCCCGGTATCAGTGAGGCTCCGTTCGACTACAGCCACGATTTGCCTCCCGGCTGCAAACGTCCAATGGGCACGGTATCGCATAACACCCCTTACAGCCGCACCTCATGGTGTACAGACGCTGCGAAAAAGACCCCGGTGAGCCCTTAAACCAAGTATGTCAGAGTGGCCCCACCGGGGCTCCCTCTCTTTCTGCCGCGAGCCTAGGTAGCTCAACGTTGCCCAGAGTGCACGAACGAGGACGCAAGAGTCGGGATTGAGCGCGGTCACTCAGCAACCACACCCCATTACACTCCTGGGAGTAATTTAATTCCTAAAGTAATGATTACTACCCAGCTCTGGTTAGTGATGATGTTTGCATTACTTCATTGGGGATGGTTGACGAAGATTGCAAAAGTAAATTAGAGGCTGCAGCCCTGGCGGTATTTGCTTATGCAGGTAATAATGTTTGCGTTGCATCGGGGGTGGAGGCAGAAGTGGAGGCATCGTCGAACAAAGGCAAAGCAGATTGTATGCCAGAGATGTCGAGAGAGTTTATGGTATCGACTGGCACAGCGGGTAAAGCACCTGTAACCAAAGGCAAGCGGGCAGAGCGCTGAGATTTTTTTGTGGGAGCGAGTCTGCACTTGTTTATTTACTTGTTGTTGCTTAGCATTATCACGGCTATCAATGCTGGCAAATTGATGACATAGATTGTTTATATCATTTGTGAGTGCATTAACAGCAGCGGCGACGTCATTATCGTGCAATCGCTTTTTCATTAATTCCAACTCCGACTGCAGGTTGCTAGTTACTTCCAGCAATTTCCCCTTATCATCATTTAGAGCGTTAATCAGAGCTATTGCGCGAGCATACTCAGAACGAAGAGCAACCAACTCGTTGCAAACACTTTGCAGAGTCACCTCATCGGTCTCTTCAATTTCATCAATTTTTTCATGCTCTTCTTCTTTATCACTCTCGCTCAAATTGATTAGGCAAGGGGTAGCGGGTGGAGATCGGAGGGATAGGAGACGAGCATTAGCACAGCTTTTGCAAACATACCTGCTGTTAGTGCTTAGATAAAAATGCAAGTCGTCGTGAGAGACACCAACACAAACCAAGTGAAAGAATTCGATGCATTTGGCGCATTGAACCTTCTCGCTATCTTTTCGATCGACTTTAGAGCCACAAACACACGGCATTATAAACAATTATGTATGTACGTTTCTGTGACACTTAATAAATTGTTTTGCTTCGGATAATGTTCACTTAAATAAAATGATGTATTCACTTAAATGAAATGATGTATTAAACTGATGATGATACACATATGCAGAAGCAATTATATTTTTTTTTATTTAATTTTAATTTATCACATAGAGTGCAAACAAAACTATACTTTTTAATAACACAGTACAACAACAAATCTGGGGGGTGAGAAATTCCAAGTTAGGGTGATGGTACTGGGTCAGTATAGTAACACCCTCAAAGGGTTTGGCATTCGTATGTGTCAGTTTTTTTTTATGACCTTTTACATTTTTTCCTTATCTTTCCTTATCTTAGTTTAACATAACTCGAGAACCACTTGTCCGATTTTGATGAAACAAATTTAGAATAATTAAGAATTACAATCTCTAATCTGTTTCTATACCGTTTTCCTATATGTGCAACACTTTCGAAGTTAAAAATGAATGTATGAAGGGAAAAAAGTAGATATTTTTTACCTAAAAATTTAAATTTTTTTTTTAAATTCATAAAAAATCCAAAATGGAAAAAAGTGCCAAAACTTATTACTTTCGCGTAAAGTCACATAACTCATTTTTCTACTGTACTAAAACAGAAATATTCTCTTTCTCACACTGGTTCTGTGATTTTTGTCATTCAACAAGTGCCGACGAACGCGAACAGTAAAAGTGATTTTTCTCCAGTTTTTTAAAAGTGAACAAAAGAGAACAGAATATGGAACTGTGCAAGCCAGATATAAATAGCTTTTGCTACTGCTGTGGTCAATATGTCTCAACACATAAAAAAAGGGGAAATTTCAGTACTGATTTTGTTCAAACATACGAGATGTACTTCAACCAAAATGTTATAGTGAACGAAAATTGGGTACCAAATATAGTGTGTAAAACAAGCATCGCCGCCCCATAGATCTTAAGATCAGTCAAACAAGTTGGATTCATCACACAGACACGATGCGCTCTTTGTTTACCAAATGATTTAGTCGTCGCTGGGCAAGGGGGCGAAACCACATCGCGTGAGGGTGTCGTTTGTTTGGTCAGCGAATGTTAAAAATATAGTTCGGCCGATGCAGCGCGTGTATAAGCGTTCTCACTTATACACCTGCATTTACAAATCTGCCGACCCATGGTGTAAAAGCTGCTACAACCGTCTAATGGATTGGAAAAATAGAAGACGTGAAAGTATGCCATTCGGTGTCCCAATGACTTGGACTAATCCTGGCGAAGGTCACAATCCATTGAATTGCTATGCATGTGCGAATAAAGGAGCCGCAAGAAGGATAAGAAAATCTTAGAATTACGTTGGTGTTGCAAGTGCCGCAACACCACGCTCATTCGGACCACGCTCCTGTGACAAAAGCTTCTAGCCCAGATATTTTCTCTTCTACGACTGCTCCGACATATCATGCACGTGATGATCCCCCATATGAGCCATCAGTATCCAATGGGCCAATTTTAATAACTCAAAGTAAGCTTGATTCATTAGTTGCTAAGTTGGAATTAACACAGCTAAATCGGAAGAGCTGGCTTCCATGTTGAAATCAAACAATTTGTTGGTACTCGGTGTGAAAGTCACAGCTTATCGAAGTCGTCAGGCAACACTCCAAGGCGATAAATGACACTTTTTTGAATTAAAACAAATAGAAATTGTAATTCTAAATTTTTTTGAGTTTGTTTTAGCAAAATCGGACAACGGGTTCTCGAGTTATGTTAAACTACGTTTTTGCCAAAATGTTACAACTAAGCGAAAAAACATCAAGATAAGGAAAAATTTTAAAAGGTCATAAAAAAAACTGACACATACGAATAAATGAATAAATGAGAAACGCGTGCATCGATTTTCATGATCTATGCCTTTTTTTGCTCATGAGTTATGTGACTTTACGCGAAAGTAATTAGTTTTGGCACTTTTTTACATTTTGGATTTTTTATGAATTAAAAAAAAAAAATTTAATTTTTAGGCAAAAAATACTACACTTAAGGGTAGTCGTCTACGACACATGTGAAAAGATATGCCATTTAAAAGCAGCCAAAGTTGTTTAAACCCGCTTAAAAATGTCTAAGCGCATTAAAAATTATATAAAGTCCCCGTGCTTGAAGTCTGGAAATGCCTGATACTACTTAGGGGTAGCGTTTTACGACAAATGTGCAAAGATCCGCCATTTAAACATAGCCAAAGTTGAACAAACTCGCTTAAACGAGTGAAATCGCTGTAAGAATTACAAAAATGTTCCAGTTTTGAGGTGTCTGGTTGAAGGTTTTGCCATGGGATGAAGGTTTAAAATACATGATACTACTTGAGGGCAGTGTCCTACGAAACATGTGTTAAAATCCGTCATTTAGAAGCAGTAAAAGTTGGACAAACTTGAATGTACAAGAGAAAGCGAAGTAATAGGAACAGAAAAGTTCCCGAACTTTGAGGTGTCTGGCTGAAGTTTTTGTCATGGGATGATGTCTGGAAATGCCTGATTCAACTTAAGGGTAGTGTTCTGTGACACGTGTGTAAAGATCCGGCATTTAAAGGCAGCCAAAGTGGGACCAACCCGCTGAAACGTGTGAAAACGCAGTAAAAATTATGAAATTTCCTGAGTTTTGAGGTGTCTGGCTGAAGTTTTTTCCATGGGACGATGACTAAAAATACTTGATAATACTTAAGGGTAGTGTTCTACAAAAAATGAGAAAAAATTGGGCAGTTAAAAGCAGCCAAAGTTGGCCAAATCCGTTAAATTGTTAAAACGGAATAAATTTCCATAGGAAAATCCGCGAGCTTGGGGTGTCTGACGGGAGCCTAGACCATGGTACGGGTCTTACAACACTTAATACTGACGAGAGGTGGTAATCTACGACAAATATGTGAAAATCATCCATCAGAAAATAAGTGAAGTTAGGGTAATTTTTTTGCGACTTTGACCCCCGATTTCCAGGCCCGAGACCTAGGTACAGCTTTAAAATTTTCACATTCGTTCTAGATTCGGGGAGGACTATCCAGCAGTATTGGTTTCATCCATCAGAAAATAAGTGATGTCTGGCGGCCCTGGGATATTGGTCTATTGGGTATTAGCAATCAAAAGATGATGAAGTAGTTGATAGCACACGTAAAATAAACATACGAAAAAAGAATAAACACGAAATAAAGTGTATCTACCTAAATACAAACAGTATTACAGCCAACAAAGATGAGGTTGAATTAATGATAGAGAAGGAAACCCCTAATATAGTATTATGTGCTGAGACTCATACCACTAGTAATGTTACTGACCCAGAGTTAAATATCGTTGGATATTATTATCTATTATATTAATAGGCTAACAAATTTTACATATAAATATTTGCCAAGCTTAAACCCATACTAAATATGCATAAATATTTATGAAATGCATATGGATTTGTTGGCATACCTCTAAGGCAGTGCACAATTATCTAATATATAACCAATCCTTCTTCATTTATCTGTAATAAGCGAATGAAAATTTCTCATGCCACTTGAATTGGTTATCTGATAATCAATTTGTACATAAAGCGATAGCCCAGTGGGAAGCGTCGGGGGTAGTGGTCGAGCGGTTAATGGTTCAAGTACAGCTATCGGCCACATTTTATTTTTTGTCATTGAAAATTGTTTTTATTTTTTCAATATATAAATATTTCTTATCTTGACTTTTTTAAAATTTTTATGTTTGTGATCTCTATTTTCGAGAAAAAAAATTGCTGAATATTTTTAGTTGACGGAAAGCATATGCATACATACCACCCATTATAGAAATGCGATAACCGCTTATTCAATTTGGGTTTTTTGTCTAATTTTTGATGATATAAGATCGAAGTTGGGAAATTTTTTCAAACACAGTAGTCTATTTATCGGACTTCGGTAGATTACTTCTATAAATTTTAGTGATTTTTACCGTTTGAGACAAAACGATCGCATAAATTAGTGGCTATTTGTTAAGCACAATCTCATCATCCGATTATTCAAGTGCAAATTAAAATCTCGAAATCCCAATATTGGCATGGCATTTGCCATAAATAATTTTGGAAACGGCTGCTGTAATTTAATATTTTTATTATATAATAACAGCCACTATTTTTTAAATTCTTTGATGGCCTCATTTTACCTATAGATGAGTTTTTAATGTATACATTTAAGTTGGTCGAGATTCGGCCACGGGCCTAAAGGCAGCTGTTGACAAAAAGTTGATCAGATGTTTGAATAAGTTCAACTATTTTAAATTGGTCGAATTTCGACCACGGGATATACTAGTTATTATTATAAGGCCTTATTACACCGCGACCATTAGTACGATCTATTGTGTGACCTATCAGCTTATTGCTGTATGGGGAGGCTCTTTATCGATATAATCATATCAGGTGTGATTCACATAGTCGTCATACAGGTGGTGTCCTTATATATATACATAAACAGATCGAATATAAAGTAATATATAACAGCAGTGTAAACAACAACGTATGGAGTGTATTGATAAAAACAATAAAGAGTCCGATTAACTGGCAAATCTGCCTATTATACCATTAGCCAAACTCGAGCCACACCGAATTTATAAACTACTAGCTGACCCGGCAGACGTTGTCCTGCCACAAATTTATTTCCCTGTATTTTCTCTAACCCGATCCCTATATCTATTTTAATCCATATCCCTATCTCCTTCGTATAAGAAGAACCACGCCCCCTTTTTCGTTATCCCCAGTTTTTTGGAGGTGGTAGGGATCGATCTTGTACAACCCCTCACCAAATTTCAGTGGTCTAACCCGAATACTTCCAAAGATACGGACAATGAAAAATTCCATTTGTATGGGAGGTGCCACGCCCCCTATATATATCAAAATATTTTTTAACCTGTGACCATCCCTGTAAGATATCCAGTGCGTGTGTAAAATTTGGTAACGATCGGCTCTTTCGTTTAGAAGCCAAATTCGTCTATAGGTAGTTACATAATTTGAATTTTATATATATAGATATGATTCTATAAATGTTTAAATGCAATTTAATACATTTCCCTTTAACTTAAGATCCCACTCTTGTCATTCAATAGATCATTTGGAAAATTTTATCACCACACTTTTTTGTATAAATCACACTATAACCCTTTTTAGAATCATAATTTTTTCACATATATAATCACTCTTACCACCTTTTTACACTTTTTAAAGTGAACTTAATTAATTGCTTATTGCACTTCTAACAGCTTTTTGCGAATATAGAGATTACAATGAAATGCATCAGCTGTTTTCTGTTTACATATTTACAGTGATGGCCGATTAAATGACGATTTTTTCCCGCGTGTTAAGCTTGCACTTCAATTTATATGTGTTGTTTGCTATATTGCTAATTTTGACGATTTCATATTAAAATCTCGTATAACGCCTAAATTTCAGTGGTCTAACTTAAATACTTCAGGAGATATGAAAAATTCCACGGTGCCACGGCCCCTTTTTGGATTGGGTAGGTATCGATCTCATATAACCCCTCACCAAATTTCAGTGTTGTCACCTAAATGCTTTCAAAGATATGATGCCACGCCCCCTTTTTCGTTATCCCTATTTTTTTTGGAGGTGGTAGGGATCGATCTCATATAACCCCTCACCAAATTGCAGTGGTCTAACCTTAATACTTCCAGAGATATGGACTATGAAAAATTCCATTCGTATGGGAGGTGCCACGCCCCCTTTTTCGTTATCCCCAGTTTTTTTGGAGGTGGTAGGGATCGATCTCATATAACCCCTCACCAAATTGCAGTGGTCTAACCTTAATACTTCCAGAGATATGGACTATGAAAAATTCCATTCGTATGGGAGGTGCCACGCCCCCTTTTTCGTTATCCCCAATTTTTTTTGGAGGTGGTAGGGATCGATCTCATATAACCCCTCACCAAATTGCAGTGGTCTAACCTAAATACTTCCAGAGATATGGACTATGAAATATTTCATTCGTATGGGAGGTGCCACGCCCCCTTTTTCGTTATCCCCAGTTTTTTTGGAGGTGGTAGGGATCGATCTCATATAACCCCTCACCAAATTGCAGTGGTCTAACCTAAATACTTCCAGAGATATGTACTATGAAATATTTCATTCGTATGGGAGGTGCCACGCCCCTTTTTCGTTATCCCCAGTTTTTTTGGAGGTGGTAGGGATCGATCTCATATAACCCCTCACCAAATTGCAGTGGTCTAACCTTAATACTTCCAGAGATATGGACTATGAAAAATTCCATTCGTATGGGAGGTGCCACGCCCCCTTTTTCGTTATCCCCAGTTTTTTTGGAGGTGGTAGGGATCGATCTCATATAACCCCTCACCAAATTGCAGTGGTCTAACCTTAATACTTCCAGAGATATGGACTATGAAAAATTCCATTCGTATGGGAGGTGCCACGCCCCCTTTTTCGTTATCCCCAGTTTTTGTTTGAGGTGGTAGGGATCGATCTGATCCGATCGAAGATATCCAGTGCATATGTAAAATTTGGTTACGATCGGCTTATTCGTTTAGGAGCCAATTGTGTCCGTACATAGATACATAAATAGATAGAAGATAGATATGGGGGAAATCATCGATGAATACCTAAGTGAAAATTTTAACAATATAGTTATCGGTGACTTCAACATTAATGTGAATATATGTACAATCGTTTCACTCAAATCTGCTTATTAATACGTTTGCAGCAGCATCCAAGCAGCAACTAATTGACTTTAATACGAGAATCACCGAGTCATCTCAAACCAAAATAGACCTTATGTTTAGTAATAGTGATAGCATCAAAGTACAACATCTTGATAATCATAATAGAGCGAGATCCCAGAGCCTAAAAGCGTCACTTATTTTATAATTCATGAAACCAATACCGATCGATAGTCCTCCCCGAATCTAGAAAGAATGTGAAAATTTCAAAGCTGTACCTATGACTCGGGAAATTTCACTAATTTTTACTGCGCTTTCACATGTTTAAGCGGGTTTGCCCAACTTTGGCCTCTTTTAAATAACAGATCTTCACATATGTGTCGTAAAATACTACCCTTAAGTAGAATCAAGCATTTTCAGACATCATCCCATGGAAAAAACTTCAGCCAGACACCTCAAAGTTCGGGAGCTTTTATTTTCCTATTAATTTGTTTTCTCTTCTTTGTCCCACTTTTACTACTTTTAAATGATGGATCTTTGCACATCCGTCGTAGGACACTACCCTTAAGTAGTTTCAGTAATTTTTAGACTTCGTCCCATGGCAAAAACTTCAGCCAGACACCTCAAAACTCGGGAAATATCACTAATTTTTACTGCGCTTTCACGCGTTTAAGCGGGTTTGACAAACTTTGGACACTTTTAAATAACAGATCTTAACACATGTGTCGTAAAATACTATCCTTAAGTAGAATAGAGCATTTCCAGACATCATCCCATGGCAAAAACTTCAGCCAGACACCGCAAACTTCGGGAACTTTTATTTTCCTATTAATTTGCTTTCTCTTGTTTGTCCCACTTCTACTGCTTTTAAATGACGGATCTTATCACATGTTTCGTAGGACACTACCCTTAAGTAATTTCAATCATTTCTAGACTTCGTCCCATGGCGAAAACTTCAGCCAGACACCTCAAAGCTCGGGATTTTCACTAATTTTTACAGAGATTTTACTTGCTTCAGCAGGTTTCTCCAACTTTGACTACGTTTAAACGGCGGATCTTAACACATGTGTCGTATAACACTACCCTTAAACAGTAGCAGGCATTTCCAGACTTCATCCCATGAAAAAACTTAACCCAGACAACCCAAAGCACGGAGACCTTTCATCATTTTGAATGTGCGTTCAAATGTCAAATGGGCTTACCCAACTTTGGCTGCTTTTAAATGGCGGATCGTTACACATGTATCGCATAACACCACCATTAACTATTATCAGGCATTTTTGGACTTCGCCCCATGACAAAAACTTCAGCCAGACACCTCAAAACTGAGGAATTTGTATAATTCTTACTGCACTTTCACATGTTTAAGCGAGTTTGTCCAACTTTGGCTGCTCTTAAAAGGCGGATCTTTTCACATGTGGCATAGAACACCACCCTTAAGTGGTATCAGGTACTTTTGGACTTCGCCCCATGTCAAAGTTAGTTGTACAAAAATTTGTTTAATGATAAAATATTAAATATACCAAATGTAGCTATATGAAGTTTGACTATAGTTGAATGAAGCCATCGAAAAAAAATTATGTTTTTGACGATTTACATACATATTTTGTTTAATTGTCATTCTAATATTTTTCTAATAAAAAAAGTAGAGTTGATTTTAAGAAATTGTTTTGCAGAAATTTCATCCGTACATAGCGTTATGATATTTATTATTATAATATAGGAGGAATTCTATCATGGCCACAGAAAAAAAAAATTTTGAACTATTTAGAAGCTAACCAGCAGCGGGTAAAATCTTGGGAAATTGGGTCGCGCTTACCAAAAAAGAGGATAAAAAAGTGAGCAATTTTGCGCAGCGAGGTTCCCTTTCTACCCATGTTGAAGGTGCTTTTTATCGTTTGAAGTTTTCGAATTATCGAGTTATATCGAATTATGATTTGGTATTTCGATGCCTATTTTTATTCAGTCTTTTTGGTTTTGCGCAGATCTAATTTCTGATTTTGTTTTCACCATTTATTGTGTTCGAAACCGGAGCCGAAACCAAAATAAATGTTGAAGAACGAAACCGTAACCGAAAGCCAGACACGTTAAAAAACCGAAACCGGAACGTTATTTTAATCGGCTTCATACCTTGGTTTGTACATATAAACAAAAAAAATATGTTTCTCGTTACGTTATGGGCGTTACATACGCAAATTAATATCACATTTTAGGCCTACAAAAGTGAAATTTTGTTTTATTTGCAGTGAAGCATCCAAATGCAGACGAACTATGATTATAGTAAAAATAAAAATAAAAGGGGGATTCGCTAAGTCTTGCAAACGGTGCACGTATTGTACGGATTGCACGGATTGCAAGGATTGTAAAGTCACAACAACAAAATACACGCAAAAAATGATATGCAATCCGTGCAATTTATACAATACTCAAACCTATGTATATTTTAGTGCAAGAATTGTAGGAAATAAAAAAGCAACGCTGTTTTTCGCTCAATCCTCTCATTTTTCTCACAAAAAGTAACAGTAATTGTTGTTTTTCAGAAAAAAACAAGTAAGGAAAGCTGTCTTTGGCTGTGCCGAAGGCTAAATACCTTTCATGAATAAGCGTAACGATTTTCACTGTTTGATCCCAGTACAGCATGTGTGAATTTAACCTCCGCTCATACCGAAATTATCGGAACTATCGATTATATGGGGGCGATGTGTTATATTGGTCCAATCTCATTGATTTTTAACATCGATGTTCCACATTCTAAAACAGCAACAATTACGAAATTTCACGTTCCTACCTATATAATTACAGGAGTTATCTACCAAAATCCGTTTATCGGAACAATCGATTGTATGGGGGCTATGTGAAATATTTATCCCATCTCGATGATTTTCAACATCGATATTTCACATATAAAAATAGTGATACTTCCAACTTTCACGTTCCTTCCTCTTTAATTACAGGAGTTATAGCCCAAAATCCGTTTATCGGAACAATCGATTGTATGGGGGCTATGTGAAATATTTATCCCATCTCAATGATTTTCAACATCGATATTTTACATATAAAAATAGCGATGCTTCCAAAATTTCACATTTCTACGTGTTTAATTACAGGAGTTATAGCCCAAAATCCGTTTATCGGAATAATCGGTTGTACGGGAGCTATATGTAATATCGGTCCGATCTTGCTGGTTCCGACAAATGATTCCTATATTGGAAAATGGTGGCCGTATACAAAATTTCAGGCAAATATCTCAAAAACTGAGGGACTAGTTTGCGTTCAAACAGACAGACGGACATGGCTAAATCAACTCATCTCTCATTTCGGTATACTTATTGATGGGTCTATCTCTTCTTCTTCTCATACTTACAAACATCGGACCAAAGTTATAATACCATTTCATGTTCATGAAAGGTATAATAAAGATTTGTTCAGTTTCAATCAAAATCATTTGACGTTTGTGAGGGGTGCTCTCGTAGTCTTGCATATTTTGGCATATAATTAATACATTTGGTGCAATCCGTGCACCTTGCAAGACTTAGCGAATCCCCCTATTAATCTGCATATTTCTCCAATGTATACCTGCAATGACTTCGAAGTATATTTATGATATTCAGCATTTGTTCTTAGGTCTTCAATATCGATATCGGGTAAGCCAGATATTAATAGTTCAAGCTCTTGCTCGTTGAATATTGAAATTAGATGTTTCGGTATGATGTCATAAAAGCCTTCGAGGAATGCATCTAATCTGTAAAAATCATTAAACGTAAACTTACTTAATAAATAAATATGGGTTAAAAACTTACTGTTGTCGAATTGAACCGCTCATTTTAAGTTGACAAACTAGTTGGACGTAGTCGAATTTATTTTCTTCAGTTACAACAATATTGCGGCCATTTGGAATAAGATCCCTTACTTGAGTGACACCAAACTCTTGTATTTCTGTAGAAAAGGTTAGCTCATACCCCAAGGTAGATATATCGTTTTTCATTAAATAGTCCAATCCTTTATAAAATTCATAATCTTGCGACTCCATATCAGTGTGTTTTACTTGCTTTCCAAGGATATGTTTATAAAACGATCGAGTGAAATAGCATTCAAGCAGTTTATTGTCATGTATTGCTTTTGCTATAACAAAGGATATTATTACATATCAGAAAATATTACACAGGTCAACAAAATAATAGTTTTGTTTTGGTGCAGCTCGGTTTGTTACTGTAGTCGGTAGTATTCGGTACCCTGATAAAAACTGTATACTTACTTTTTTAATGCTACGTATAGTTTTCAAAAAGGGGGATTTAGCCCCTATCTTGAAAACTATACGTAGCATTGAAAAAGTAAGTATACAGCTTTTATCAAGGTACCGAATATACTTGAAATCAGTTTTACTTTTAGCGGCACCAAAATCACTGTTGACCAGTGTTATTGAAAACTTGAAGTAAATTTACCTATTACGCGCCCAACAAATTTAAAATAGCTCAAATGGTTGGGATTAGCATGACTTGATGGATTTATCATATAAGTAACCCTGTCTCCCGGCGAAACGCAAAACAATGCGTACATGGGATTGAATATTTCTCTTGAGATTATAACATACCATTCCCGCAGTAGACCGCCTGCATCTTGACCCTCTTCATCTAAAAATGCATAAACAAAAAATATTAAGATCCGCTGGCATTTCAGCTTTATTATAAAAACATTACGACGATTGGAAAATTGTTCATATTTACTAAGTTAAGAGCCATAACCATAATGCGTAATCTTTTTCTTTGATTTTTTGGCTCAAGAAATAATAATTATGCTTGCTTTTAATTTTTTTTGCTCAAAATAAAACTCAAAACGTCATATTTCCCGAACCATGACAATTTCGGTCTGATTCGGTATTTGATCCCATACATACATATCGTTACACTAATATAGAAAGGCCCTAACTCATTTTCAAGTTGCTGGTGGATTTTTATTAATAACTCCTGAACGAAACTTTACTAAAATCTTAGTACTATACTATATCGTAGTTAAATATTACAGGCATTGATATTTGTGTTTTCGAACAAGCCATCGTTGCTATGGTTTACTTTACATTCAGTTTTTTCGAGTAATTTTTCGAGCTAAGAAAATATGAGTTAGGGCCTTTCTATATTAGGGTATGTAATAAAAAAACTACTATAAATGGTGGAAAAAGGTATAAAAAGATGTAGAAACTCCCCAGGGTTCGGGAGAGTTTTATTTTGAGCAAAAAAAATAAAAATCAAGCATAATTTTTATTTCCTGAGCGAAAAAAATAAAAATCAAAGAAAATGATTGCGCATGATGAAAAATTCAAAAGATTGAAAATAATAATTAAGATTGATCCAAAAAATAAAAATTTAACAATAATAATTAAATTCCGATTTTTATTATTCAACTCATAATGATTACCGTCTCTGCTAATTTTAAATTTAGATCGCAAAATAAAAGTTAATTTTTAAATTTCGATCGCAAAATGAGAGTTATTTTCCAACTTTTAAATTTCGATCGCAAAATGAGAGTTATTTTCCAACTTTTATATTTCGTTCGGAAAATAAGGGTTATCTATGATTTTTTTTTTTTTTTCATTTAAAATCGAAAATAAGTTTTTTTTGGCCAAAATAAAACTCAAAACGTCATGTCTCCCGAACCATGGGGAATTTAGGTTTGAAAATTTATAATACATAAGTAATTACAAATCGACTATTAATGGTGGAAAAGGACACAAAAAGATGTATGTCGTCGATTGGATAGATTAAGTAATTAGTTAATTAATGTCACTTAAGAAATATAAGGGAGGTCCGCAGGAAACGCTGTCGCCGAATTCCAGAAAGTCGGTGGAGTTAGCGCAATCTCTGATACCGGATTTCCAAAGCAGTTATGTGCCAAAGAGGGTAAACAGAAACCGTTTGAAACGCCAGAGATCGGACGCAGAGTTGAAACCTCATCCAAAGCGGCATCAAAACGCCCCCGCAGTGGGCAAACCAAGCTTTTCTGAAGGAACCGGGACGCACTCGGAAACGCTGTTATTGACGTTTATTTGGAGTCTCCAAGCGGTACGACGGCAGTCACGGATGCGGGTTGGCACCAGGGACAGATAAAAATAGTCGTGTGCGGCGACGAATGTACTGTTGCACTGTACAAGGCAGCAGCCGCAAGACTGGGTGAAGGCCACGAATGTGCAAAAATCGAGGTCGTCGACTGGAAGGACATTCCGGCTCGGCCAAGGTTAAGGGCGTGGATTTCTGCCATCCCTGCAGAGCCTGAGACAGTTCTCACGATGCTGCGGATAATGAATCCGTCCTTCTCGACGCAGGACTTGAGTGTCAATCTGGTCGGGAATGCGATTGGGCCTGATAGGCAAGTGGTCTTCACCATGAACAAGGAGGCACTCGAGCCCCTTAAAAGGTGTAACGGACTAGTGCATTACAGTGTAGGTCTGATCGTTATCCACGTATACCGTGGCGATGTGCAGCACGCTGCCAACGCGGCTGCTCCGGGGGACTCGGAAATCGAGGAAACGGAGGAGTCCGACGCGGAAAGCATGTCATCCGGCACGTCATTTGGCGAAGGTGCTGTGAACAACTCGGAGATGGAAGACAGCCTGCTGGACGGGGAGGGCCTCGACGTCACGGTGGTAGCAACCAATCCTGAGCGTAGCAGGACTCCCGTTACGCCAAATCGCGCAGCTGCTCTGAACAACTCGTCATTGAGAGACCTCCGGGACGGGGCAGACCTCGACGATACGGGGACGGCAGGGAAGTCTGAACGCTCTCATGTTGGTGGTGCTTCAGATAAATCTTCACAAATCTGAAGTAAAGGCGACGTGGAACCCTGGGTCAACAGCTCGAGGATATGCGGATTGGGGACTAAGGGCTTCAAGCTCGTTCGACCCAGCGAGGAGGACAAGGTCAGTGTGGGCTGAACTCTTTTCTCCTACCTAACTATACCAATGGTGACATTACCGCTGTCACTTTAACGGTCGGCAGCACCTGCCTGACGGTCGCGTCGGTCTATATGCCCTAGGACGCCGAAGAATCTCCACCACAAAGGGAGGTGAAATATCTGGTGTCAAACTTCTGCACGGGCCATCTTTTTATTGGAGCGGACGCTAATGCTCACCACGTCCAACGGGGAAGCTTCGATATCAATGCCAGGGGCGAGTCTCTGTTTGATTACCTATTGACAACCAACCTGGTAGTTTGTAACGTGGGTAGTGGTATTTTATCACCAAACCCCGAAGGGTTGGTCATAGATATCACTTTTTGTAGTGAAGGTGCTTATGAGTGGGTTAGAAAATGGCGTGTTCTTGAAGAACATTCATTTTCCGACCACCGGTACATAGAAATAAGTTTAGACTTTATTGTAGAGCAACCAGTTATGAAGCGCAATCCACGCAACACCAATTGGCAGCTACACAATAAAATATTAGCCAGAGACCTACCATTACTACCCCCACAAGCCCCCTCATCAGTTGAGGAGCTGGAGGATTTGGTAACGACATACACTACGGCGCTCTCAAATGCCCTTGAAAAAGCCACATTGGTGGACCTACGACCTGGACTTGCTCCGCAAAACCTTCAGGAAACAATTTAATAAGGCTGAAAGCATCGATGCGGAGCCTAAAGGGCTCGAATATAAAATTAACTGGTCTCGGAAGTGAATATCGTGGAGAAATTTCTGCACTGGGGTCGAAATTGTCGACGATACAGAGAGACTTATAGCGTTTTCTTTTCTGCACAAAAATGTCGCCCACGCCGCATGCCCGCTAAAAGCCATGTTCTATTGTAAAATGGGCATTACCTTCATAGAGGGCATCATTATCTTTTCTCAACCACCCTCCCCTATAAAATTGCAAAAAGGCAACATTTCTTGCCCTAGCTGTCGTATACTATCTGTCACTTTCTAACACATGTATATCAGGCACGATAAAGCAGTATCGATAGGCATACACAATTTTGACATTTCATATGGCGGCAGTGTTTTCTTCTTCTGAAGACAGGGTGACACTGAAAATTTTTAGTGTGCAGCCATTTCAGAGGGCGAAGTTAAAATTATAAATATGTTCCTCTACGAAATGGCAACACTTTCGCGGAGAAAAGAAAACGCTATTAGACGAGTGCTCTCAAAAACTCAAACAGTCATAAGCTATCCAAACCTGACGGATCCTGGACCAGCACAGAGGGGGAACCCCTAGAGCTGCTCTTGAATACGCACTTTCCAGGGAACTCGCGTGAGGGACCCTCAGAACCTGCAGAAAACCTGGCTGTAAACATACCCATCACGAAGGAAAGGGTAAGGTGGGCAGTTAAAAGCTTCGAACCGGCTGCCGGGC
Source organism: Campiglossa producta (assembly GCA_964058755.1). Lineage (NCBI taxonomy): Eukaryota > Metazoa > Arthropoda > Insecta > Diptera > Tephritidae > Campiglossa > Campiglossa producta. The sequence continues at coordinate 30,798,417 of CAXKVI010000005.1, read as the reverse complement.
CAGACGGAATTATTCCCACCCAGCTCATAAACACGTTGGAGACATCAGCTAAATGGCTGGTATTTCTTTATACACCCTCCCTGGCTCTTAGTTACATTCCGTGCTTCTGGAGAAGTACCACGATAGTGTTTATTCCTAAGGCGGGGAAGGCGTCGCATTACGAGCGCAAGGACTATAAACCGATCAGTCTCTCGTCCTTTGTACTCAAAACTTTCTAGAGGATAGTAAACGACAACCTCTGCACTACTATTAATAACAGCCTCATCTCTAGCTAACAACATGCATACACCAAAGGTAAATCTACGGAAACTGCGTTTCACAGCATAGCTTTTGTTATTGAAAAATCGCTGTATGATAAGGATTACTGTCTCGTTGCCTTCTTAGCAATTGAAGGAGCCTTCAACAATATAAGCCCGGATGCTATTAGGTAGTGGATGCAAACGATTTAGCTATTGCATATAAGGGCAAATTCCCACAAACCCTGTGCGACTTGATGCAAGTAGCACTGCGACAGGTTCCCTCATGGTGCTCGCACTACGAACTGAGCACCAACCCGGGAAAAGTCGAACTTGTCCTTTTCACCAACCGGTATAACATACCACGGTTAAACCCATGATATAAATACTACAGGTATAACCGTTCTCTCTTTTGATTTTATTTTGAAGTTTTAAAGCAATATAATATTTGTCAGTACATAATAGGGATTCCAAACCCGGGATCCCGTTGTTTTTTAAGTACCGCAAATGCCGGGATTACTAGGCCTAAATCCCTGGTTCACCGAAAATAAATTTTTAAATACATTTAAGTTATCTTGTATTTATATATGCAACAAATTCAGGTCGAGGTTAAGAGATGACACTATTAATGCAATAATTTTTTTAAGATCACACTTCAAGTTCAGATAAAGTAATTTTTCTCTTAGTCAAATGGCGTTCCTTTTTATTTTTATCTACAATGAAATTTTTATTAGCTATGCATACCTATTTATTAGCTATGCATACCTGAATTGTCGGAGACGAAATGGAAAAAATTTAATTAAAAAAAACATAACTAAGTCGTTATTAATCACAACAAGCATATCTGTAAGTGTTTTAAAGATAACTTGAAGTAAACCTGCTTTAATAAGTCACATGTAAGCGTTTTCGATATCAATTTATTTGTAAGTTTAATGTATCTAAGCTTTTTATAAAGTTCAAAAACAAAGTTTTACAATTTATTTTATTTTCAAAGTGAAATGCAAATGTTTATGGAAAATGTTTTTAAATATAATTTAATGTAAGCTAGATATAATAAATGTTAAATAAGCGTTATCCATTTTAATTTTTTTTTTAGTTTTTTTAAATAATAATTTTTTAAACGTAGTTTATAAATTAATTTTTTATAAATTAATTAAAATTTAAAGCAAAATGTAAATGTTTACGACAGAAATGAAAAAATAAGTTCCATTTGGGCAAATCCTAGAAAAGTGAGTTGAAATTGAGGAAAATTGGCTTTGTTGTAGAGTTTCCAAAATACCGCTATTGTCAAGAGGATAGACCGTGCTTCTCAGAAACATATACTTTTTATATGAAAAATGTTGGTAACCCTGTTCAAATTGATTTCAAAGAGTTAAGGTATAAAAAATCGAAAAAATTGTTAAAAACAGCACCCTTTTCTTTCTCTATGGCTTCCATAATTTTATAGTAAGATACTAGAATTAATACCAGTGAGTGCTGTAAGAAGGGTTAAATAAATGAACTGAAGCTAAGTTTAATGTGGTGCTTAGCTGTAATACATATAATTTCTTGCTAAAAATGTAAAAAGCGAAATGAAACGTAAGTGACGCAAAAACATATAAAAGTTATCTTAATTTCAATGCTGGATAGTGAACGTGAGAAGATCCAAAAGTCAAAAAACAGAAAATATCCAATATGATACAGAAGCAGTAGAAAAAATAAGCGCTATTGGGGTTAAGAGATTTCGAAAGTGACATACGTATTATATGTGTGCTTAAAAAGATGGATAGATAAAAATATACACCTTTCGATGCAGTATAAAAAAAATATATTATTGCGTACGTTGGGTGCTGCATTTTTTAATATAGGTGATTTATTAAGGAATATTTGTTAGAAATTTTAACTGAAACACCATGTGGCTCATTGTAGGTCTAATAAAACCTCATTTCTGTAACGAATTTACGAGATTTGAAACGTAAGTGACGCCTCCATGAAACGTAAGTGACACTGATCACCTCCAATACATTATAAAAAAACTATAGTAGGCTTGACAAAATAATTTTTTTGGTTCATTATACTTACTAAATAAAAGAGTCTTTTGAAAAAATCTAATTTTGTCCAACTGTTGCTCCGCAATTCGCAGAGTTTGACATCTAAACTTGAAGAACTCAAAAAATGAAATCTGTACGGAAACGTAAGTGACACCACCTAAAGTACAAAATTTCCGGAGCTATGTAATCATTTTAAGGCATGTTTAAACTGATTCGTAAATATGGTCCTAATACACTTGTATAACTCTATTTTAAGAACTGTTGAAAATTACCACTAAAAATGGCATTTTTAGACCGAACGGTGAAACGTAAGTGACGCTGGGTTTGCCCATTTGTCATTAGTTGTAAGCAATTTTCAAGCAAAAAACAATCGCTGCTGGAAAACATTCATTCAGTCCATAGAGCAATAGCCACACACAATAATGCGCAACATAAAGAATATGCTTAAATAGCTGGTGAAGCGGGTTCAGCAACTGATGCGACACCGAAGACACTTACAGTTGCTAAGCGCGTAAAGAAGGTCCCAGAAATAACAGCAGCAGCACAGATGCCATTTGGCACAGCAACGCCGCCGAAGATTTTAAGTAATCGTGGATGATGGATGAGGTTGCAGAAAAAATGTAATGGGCAGGGACGGAATCCAAAACATAAAAATTAAGCGGAGTACATACATATCCGCGCGCTAAGGACAATTAATAACATTCATACTATAACTAAAATTATTGTTTAAGGCCGGAGCACAATGAGATTACGCCGCATAAAAACGCTGCGAATTGCTGCCCTGCTATGTCAGTTCTCACAATAACAAAAACTGTGAGATTTTTTTTGCGTCGGGTATTTTTGCTTGGCGTTTGATGGTATTCAAATTAATAAAATTACATGGTTCTATTTTGGCAAAGCGTATATTCGTTGCGTATTTACGCGACGATTTTCATTGCCGGCCTTTATTTTTTTAAATATAATGGCCCGTAGTCATAGCCAAAATTCAGTATAAATTTATTTTAGTTAGGTAAAGCATTTTTCACAACTAGCACATGTAAAGTTGTGTCAAAAAGCTTTAACTAACTTGAAATCTTACCTCTTTTTTTGACTATGACTACGGGCCAATCACTTTCTTCCTATATTTAAAAGTAATACCTAATATGTTAAAAATTAATCACTTTTTTATACATTTAAAATTATAACTTACTTACTTAAAACTGAATTTGTTAAAAATTTATTACTTTCCTGCTATAATTAAAATTATTACCTAATTTGTACATGTTTGCTCAAAATTTGCATCTTGCTTAGCTTATTTCATTATTTTTGTGATATGTTTTTATATGGAATAAAACAATGTTCAAATAAAGGTTAAAAAATGATATAAAAATGTTTGAATATTTATTGTAAGCTTACATAAATAAGCTTGAAAGAAACGTTTACATTACGCTTATTTTAAAGCAAAAAATCAACATTTTGTAAGGGTTTTGCTTACAAAAGTAAACACAAAATAAACCTACTTTAAGTTTTTTTTTTTCAAGATGATGTTTATAAAAGGCTTACTTTTAAAATATTATTATACGCTTTAATTGAAAACCTGTAAAAAAGGTATCTTTTGAAAATTGTTTGTAAGTTTATTTCAAACACTTGAAACCAATGTGTCGTTTCAATTACAAAACGTTTACTTTCAAGCGTTTGTAAATGAAAAATCAGAAATTTGCAAGCTTAATGTTAATTTAAAAAGGCGTTTTATAAATTTATTTTAAGTTTGCTTGGCTTGTTGGGATGTATCAAGTATGCTTTTTGTACCTGTGGTACAAAAAAAATGTTCCAAATTCCTTAATACATATATTTTATTTACAAATTTAATGTAAATTTTTTACGTACATATTTGATTAATAACGATTTACATATCGCAAACCTAGATCTAAACAGCGATAAACTCAAAATATATAAATGTTCAAAAAACTGGAAAAACTGACTGCTTCTCCCATATATCCCAATGGCATTTTTAATTCTTAACAGCCCTTTATCGGTGAGGAGTGTAGCTATTAGTTAATCGAGTATACAGATCGGTGGGTATTGAATGGAAGAGCGCGGTAGTATGCATAGCTCAAAATTTAAGATTTTTGAATTAGCTCCCTTTAGATCTAGGTGTGCGATATGTAAGTCGTTATTAATCAAATACGTACGTATATTTGGGTATGTAGAACCAGTAGTACAAACAAATTATGTTTCAAGTTCCTGAATAGTAACTTTGAGTTACAAATTTAATGTTACTTTTCGTTCGTTATAAAAATTACTGCCTTAATAAATACATACGTAGTACATACTTAAATGAATTATGTACTATAATTTAGTCTACTTTATTACATAGATATGGGGTGCCATTTTTAGCAAAAAAAAAACAAATTCGGGGCAATCCCGGGATAGAACTTTAAAATCGACGAAACGAAAATCCCGAGAGGCTAGAAATCCCGGAAATTGGAATCCCTAGTATATAACCCTGGTACCCTCGTGAAGGGTGGATACCTTGCCGCGGTACGAGGGCTTAAGTCGATAGCCACAGGGCTACGCTGCCCTTGTGATCATAGCTCCGTACGGCACTTCATCACGAGAGCAGCCTAGCCTCTCTGGCGCGACGACAAAGATCTTCCCCCCCCGGGTCGCCTCAGAGAGTAAGCATGGCCTTACCGCGGTAAGGGGCTCTGCCGCGGCGGACGACACATTTTCCCCTACTCTTCCCTTGACCCTAAGCTGGCCGTGTCCGGCGATGGGTCGTACGAACAAGATGAACTCAAATAACCCAAATAAAAACGATAAATTTAAAAAACAAACAACGCCAAATTTCACTCCTCAGCAAAGGAGAGCTATGGAGGAACAGGCGAGAAAGCAACAACAACGCCGGAGGACAACCTCCGTTCCACAATCAAGGGGGGATCGACAGCGATGGCAACTACGAGTCGGTCAACCAACCCTCTATCGACTAAGATTGACTTGATGGGAGCTAGCACCAGTGCGGTTGCCAACGAAACTAAGCGGACAACGGCAGATGCTAAACTCCCATCAACCGCTGATATGAAAGCCAGTATCTTTACGTCTGTGACAGCGGTATCACGACCTGGCCTCGGAGTTTCGAAGGAGAAGGAAGCTGCAACTGAGATTTCGGCAAGGAGACCGACCGCGATGGCAACTACGGGTCCGCACTCCCAGGAGACATCTCCCCGCCGCTTCACATACCACGAGAAAAGATTGGCTGCAAGGATCCTGAAGAAGTATGAAGGGGTACCGCAGGAATCGCTGTCGCCGAATTCCAGTAAATCGGTAGAGCTAGCGAAAGCTGTGATACCGGATTTCCAAAATTCTTACATGCCAAAGAGGTTAAAAGTTAACCCTTTCAAGCGCCAGAGATCGGACCTGGAGTTAAATCCCCCTCCCAAGCGGCATCAGAATACCCCTGGAGCGGGCAAACTAAGCTTTGCTGAGGTAACCAAGGACAGGATCCTTATAGGCGTCCTTGACCGAGGCAATGACCGTCTGGCCATCCCTAAGGACCGGTGGCGTTACGTGCGAAATGAACTCGGCAACATTCTTCTCAATGTTGCTCCAGAGTTTCCGGGTAGTTCGGCGCGAGTAACGGATGCGGGTTGGCACCAGGGTCAGATTAAATTACTCGCATGCGAGGATGCAAAAACCGTAGCACTGTACAAGGCAGCAGCTGCTAAGCTGGGTGAAGTCTACAAGGGCGCAAAGATAGAGGTCGTCGACTGGAAGGACATTCCAGCTCGTCCAAGGGCAAGGGCGTGGATTCCGGCCATCCCTGACGAACCCGAGAGAATTCTCGGGATGCTACGGCTAATGAATCCGTCCCTGCCAACGCATGACTGGAGTGTCAATCTGGTCGGGGATGCGGTAGGGCCCGACAGCCAGGTGGTGTTCACCATGAATAAAGAGTCAATCGAGCCCCTCAAAAGGTGCAATGGCCTAGTACACTACAGCGTAGGCCAGATCGTTATCCACGTATATCGTGGTGATGCTCAGCGCGCTGCCTTCTCGGCTGCTCCGGGGGAACCGGAAAACGAATTACCAGAAGAGGAAGCGGAGGATTCCGATGCGGAAAGCATGTTATCCGCCACGTCCCTTGGCGATAGTGCTGTGAACAACTCGGAGATGGAGGACAGCCTACAGGACGAGGAAGCCCTCGATGTCACGGTGGTAGCAGCCAACGCTGAGCGATTAACATCTAACGCTACAGACAGCAAGACTCCTGCAACGCCATATCGGGCAGTTAATCGGAACAACTCGTCGTTGATAGGCAGCCTCCGGGATGGGGCAAACCTCGACGATATGGGGACGGCAGGGAAGTCTGTGCGCTCTCATGTTGGTGGTGCTTCAGATTAATCTGCACAAATCTAAAGTAGCTTCGGCTGCTTTAAGTAGTCGTCTTTCTAAAGGCGACGTGGATGTGGTCCTCATCCAAGAACCCTGGGTCAATAGCTCGAGAATCTGCGGATTGGGGACTAAGGGCTTCAAGCTCATTCGAGCCAGCGAGGAGAGCAAAGTCAGAACGTGTATTTTGGTCAAGTCTGAGTTGAACTCCTTTCTCCTACCTAACTACACCAATGGTGATATTACCGCTATCAGTCTAACGGTCGACAGCACCCGCCTGACGGTGGCGTCGGTCTATATGCCCTACGACGCCGAAGAACCCCCACCACAAACGGAGGTGAAAGACCTGGTGTCAAATTTCTGCACGGGTAATCTTATTATTGGAGCGGACGCTAATGCTCACCATGTCCAATGGGGGAGCTCCGACATCAATGCCAGGGGCGAGTCTCTGTTTGATTACCTCTTAACAACCAACCTGGTGATTTGCAACGTGGGTAATGAGCCTACTTTTATCACTAAGACCCGCTATCTGTAGTGAAGGCGCTTATGAGTGGGTCAGAAAATGGCGGGTTCTGGAAGAACATTCTTTCTCCGACCACCGTTACATAGAAATGGTTTTAGACTTTATTGTAGAACAACCAATCATGAAGCGCAATCCACGTAACACTGATTGGCAGTTACACAATGAAATATTAGACAGAGACCTACCAGTACTGCCCTCAGAAGTCCCCTCATCAGTAGAGGAGCTGGAGGATCTTGTTACTACATTTACATCGGCGCTCTCAAATGCTCTAGGACAGGCTTGTCCAGTGCCAAAACCACGCGGTAAACACAGGCCACATTGGTGGTCCTACAATTTGGACTCGCTCCGAATATCATGCCGGAAACAATTTAACAAGGCCAAGAGCTTCGGCTCTGAGCCTCATTGGCACGAATATAAAGCTAAACTAAGGGCCTACAAAAAAGCTCTGAGACAGGCGAAGAGAACCTCGTGGAGAAATTTCTGCACTGGCGTCGAAAAGGTCGACGACACAGCGAGACTTAGACGAGTCCTCTCGAAAAGTCAAACAACCATCAGCTATTTGCGAAAGCCTGACGGATCCTGGACCAGCACGGAAGAGGAAACCCTTGAGCTGCTCTTGAACACACATTTTCCGGGGAATCTGCATGATGCACCACTAGCACCTGCAACAAACCTGGCAGTAAATATACCCATCACTGAGGAAAGGGTAAGGTGGGCAGTTAGGAGCTTTGAACCGTATAAGGCTGCCGGGCCGGACGGGATTATCCCCGCGCAGCTTATAAACACGTTGGAGGCATCAGCTAAATGGCTGGTATTTCTCTTCACAGCCTGCCTGGCTCTCAACCACATTCCGGGCTCCTGGAAAAGCGCCACGGTAGTGTTTATCCCTAAGGCTGGGAAGGCATCCCACTACGAGCCAAAAGACTACAGACCGATCAGTCTCTCGTCCTTTGTACTAAAAACCTTTGAGAGGATATTAAGCGACTACCTCTTAACGACTATTGATAGCAACCTTATCTCTAGCTATCAGCATGCATACACCAAGGGTAAATCAACAGAAACCGCTCTGCACAGCCTAGTGTCTGTCATTGAGAAATCGCTGTGTGAAAAGGACTACTGTCTCGTGGCCCTCCTAGACATTGAGGGGGCTTTCAACAATATAAGCGCGGAGGCTATCAACTCCGCTCTAACTAATCTGGGCGTAGATAGACCTCTAACTGGTTTAATTGACCAACTTTTAATGGGAAGGAAAATAGCTTCTTCACTTGGTACGGTTGAGTTATCACGCTATGTCACAAGGGGAACACCCCAGGGTGGTGTTCTTTCCCTCTTTTATGGAACCTCACAGTCAACTCGTTGCTACGTGACACAAGCTGGGGGGGCGGGAAGATAGTGGCATACGCAGACGATTTAGCTATTGCATTCAGAGGCAAGTTCCCACAAACTCTGTGTGACCTGATGCAAGTAGCACTGCGAGAAGTTTCGACGTGGTCCTCTCGCTGCGGACTTAGTATCAACCCAGGGAAGGTGGAACTTGTCCTCTTCACCAACCGGTAAAAAATACCGCCACTAAGCCTACCAGAACTAGATGGCACGCGCCTGGGCTTGTCGGATAAGGCCAAGTTTCTAGGCATAGTTCTGGACAGGAAATTGAATTGGAAGGAGAATGTTCTTCAGCGCCAGAAGAAAGCTTGCATCGCTCGTTACACATGCAAAAGAGCCATTGGCAAAAAATGGGGCCTCAGCCCTAGAGTATGCAGTTGGATCTACACGGCCATCATTCGCCCAATCATGCTTTATGGAGTCGTCGTATGGTGGCCTGCGCTGAGCAAGGCAACATACCTGAATCTGTTGCGGAAAGTCCATAGATCCAATATGATCTGTATAAGCGGTGCGCTAAGGGCAACGCCCAACGAAGCCCTCCAGGTCATTCTGGGCATTTTGCCACTTGATCTGGAAGGGTTTCGGTCAGCGGCGGCATCAGCTCTGCGCCTAAGAGAAACCTCCAGTTGGGCTGCGGGTACTATTGGACACTCCAGTATTCTGGAATCTTACAGCTTTCTCCCTCTAAGCACAGATCGTTGTGCGACTACTACAGTCGGGGATAGCTGTTTCAAAATAAACATTCCCAGCAGAGAAGACTGGGAGAGGACGGATTGGTGTCCCGAAACAAATGGTGGCACTTCCATATACACCGACGGCTCGAAGTTGGACGGCAGAGTTGGAGGAGGCGTTTATTCAAGGGATTTGGACCTTGAGCTCTCCTTCAGACTACCTGATCATTGTAGCGTCTTCCAGGCGGAAGTCTCGGCAATCCTGGACGCCGCGGCCTGGTTAAGCAAACGTGTTATCGGAGAAGATATCGCTATTTTCAGCGATAGCCAAGCGGCCATCAAATCCCTTGGCTCATACACGTTCAACTCTGAACTGACGCTCAGCTGTCGTCGATCTCTTCAGGAGATGGCCCAACAGAACCGCGTAAACCTCATATGGGTCCCGGGACATAGGGACATTGAGGGAAACTGTAAGGCAGACGAGCTTGCCAAGCAGGGCACGACCAAGCAGGTTCTTCAGGATAAAGAGCGCTTAGGTATGCCGTTTGCCACATGCAAACTAATGCTGAAGGAGCACACACTCCGTCAAGCCAACGAAAGATGGCTGCAATCCCCAGGGTGTCGCATATCGAAACAAACCTGGCCAAAATGGGATCTTAAAAGGTCTAGACGCATTTATGCCCTAACTAGGAGGGAAATCTGCATATTGATAGGGGTATTAACCGGTCACTGCCTCATTGGTAGGCATGCAGAAAGGATAGGTGTGCCCTACCGACGATGCTGCAGGAGTTGCAAAGATGATGAGGAGGAGGAAACAGTGGATCACCTCATCTGCAACTGTCCGGCTTTAAGCGGCGCGAGAACGCGCTTTTTGGGAGTTCCGTTCCTGGATAGCCTAAGCCAGATCGCGGAACTGAACATAAAGGACTTGATGGGCTTCATAAAGTCATCTAAGTGGTTCGAGGAGGAGTAACGGTGTCGGTTTAGGAGTGTCAGTCCCGGGATTCTGCTATGTGGAAAATCCCAACAACTCAGGGATTTTCCATATGGCTGGGTCCCGGGACTGACTTTCCTTGTGTTGGTGGTATCACAACGGGCCTTTCAAAACTGGCCTAAGTGTGCCTCTGCGGCAGCCACTTGAACCTAACCTAACCTAACCCTGTTAGACAAACCTATGACATTCCGCCAGCTTTGTAATGTTGCCTTTGAAAACGTGATAGAAAATCGTGATGTAAATATCAGCTGTTTTATTTTTACACCACGAATTCCCATCACGTTCTCAAAGGCAACATTCCAAAGCTAATTGAATGTCATAGCACTGTCTATCAGGGAAGTCAAATAAAAAAAAAATATTCAAAAAGTTTAAAATAAGAAAAATTTGAAAAAAAAATCCAAAAAAATTTTTCTAATTTACACTGCACGTTTATACGTATATGACACTAAGTTTTTTCTTTCTATTTTTCCAGTTTTTATTTTTTCTTTTGTGCGAAAGAAACGGTCTTATACATTTTTCATATTAGTGCAAGCGGGCAAGCTATGTTAAGAAAACTAACGAAACAAAACTAAAAAATAAATAGACTAAATATAGAAAACTGTCCAGCCAGTTTATATTTCGTAACATTTTTTTTTAAAGTTGACTTTTTTTCGTTATATTTTCTGGCAACTGTCTATATAGTGTCAAAATAAATATAAAAAATATTTACAAAAAAAATATTGCAGCAGGGCAGAACAATTGGAATGTTCAGGGTTAAACCATGCCACCCATAGACTCCGTACTTTAGTACATTGGTCTCATGTTGCTCACGCCCTAGTGCATCCTGTGGTACATATTATCACAGCCAACTCCCATCGCCTTTAATCCAATCCCTACTACGAGCAGCGCCGCTGCAAGGACCACAATAAATTCAACGGTGCCACCACCTCTTACGCTGCCCAACACGCCTACTCCCTTCGGAGCAGGATATATATGAGCAATGCTGAGCATCAGCTTCCTCCCTCTGTTCCACATCTACCCCTTCTTCTAGCGTGCATGTCAGTCAGAAGCACAAATTCCTGGCTCCTTTCACAACTTGATAATCTATGTACGCCTGTGCTACGCTTTATGATGAATTCATCGTGTTCTGCTGTAATAAGCCGCAGTCATCCAAGGAAAATCACCAGTCCCTAACGCCGGCAGAGTGTTTATGGTTATCCTACAACAAAAGAAGATCTGCGACCCTACTGAGGGTGAATAGAAGGGACCTTTTTAGATTAGTTGAGGTGCAGTGAACTATTGAGGTGCATGCTGCACAATACCTCGTGTAGCTGTTGCAACCTTCCGGTGGCGGAAGAGATGGCATAGTGCTTGATGTGCAATTGTTCAGGGCACTGCCGGATCAGGATTAAATTTATAAGGAAACACATCCTTGGAAGCATCTCTGAGCTTAGTGACACTAGGCTCAGCGAGCTTCAAAAATGTTTGAGCTCAACGGCATGGATAAAGTGGGACTGGAGAACCACCGCGGTTGAGTTTTTCCAGCTTTCTTTCTGACATGATATCAAAACTGCGCAGTAGAGCTAGTTGGAGTCATATGTATGTATGTTGAACTCGCCACACCAAACAAACAACCTAACCATTCCCATCAAAATAAAAATTTTCAAATAATAAATTTTTTATTTGTTTTATTTCTAATTTGACTTTCGTTAAACTCTCAAATAAAAGTGAATCCAACTGACTTTAAGGGCAGAGTCTGTCCCTTTCCCATTAACTGCGAAATTGTTTTTGTAATTTGACTTTCGTTAGTATTTCAAAGAAATAAAAACTAGAAAAATAGAAAGAAAAAACTTAGTGTCATATACGCATTAGGTGGATGCCTGTACACTGTAAATGGCAGGAAATGAGGTGGTAGATTAGCCTGCTATAGGGGCACATTCGCTCCGCTTTTACAGTCCTTATTTTTAACAATTCTAGCAATAGTTATAATCGCAAATTGAAGAAAAATAAAAAAAAATTATTTTGATTTGTAATGGGTAAAGCCATGTGAAGTGTGCACAAAATTTTGGTTTTTTTTTCAAAACCCCGCCGATTTTGAAACTTGTCATTTCATTGGATAGTGGGCCAGACTCAAGCCTCGTGCTAAAAATATTTCGTCAAAATTCGTGTCCTTGTTATTGTTATTGGAGGTTGAATTTTTGATAATTTTCAGATCATGATAATATTGAAAAATCATTTTCTCATAAACTACTGCAGATAAATCAATGAAATTTTTTTTTACTTACAGATAATTGTTTTTGCTATATTATAAGTATTTTTATGCGATCTTATTGTTTAAACAATTATACTTTTAAATGATTTTTTTTTAAACAAATAATTTTTTTTTTTCGTTCTGTACGATCAAAAAAATTTCAAAATATGAAAAATAACGCGTAAAACAGTCACCTTTAATAATAAAAAAAAAATTTTTGTCCATTCATACCATTCCAAAGATATTGCATTTTTTTGTCACCCCTTGCGATCAAATTGTTAAAATAATTATATTTAAAAAAATTTTTTTTAAAGAAATAACATTTTTTTTTCGTTCTGCTATGTCAGTTCTCACAATAACAAAAACTGTGAGATTTTTTTTGCGTCGGGTATTTTTGCTTGGCGTTTGATGGTATTCAAATTAATAAAATTACATGGTTCTATTTTGGCAAAGCGTATATTCGTTGCGTATTTACGCTACGATTTTCATTGCCGGCCTTTATTTTTTTAAATATAATGGCCCGTAGTCATAGCCAAAATTCAGTATAAATTTATTTTAGTTAGGTAAAGCATTTTTCACAACTAGCACATGTAAAGTTGTGTCAAAAAGCTTTAACTAACTTGAAATCTTACCTCTTTTTTTGACTATGACTACGGGCCAATCACTTTCTTCCTATATTTAAAAGTAATACCTAATATGTTAAAAATTTATTACTTTCCTGCTATAATTAAAACTAGTATATCCCGTGGTCGAAATTCGACCAATTTAAAATAGTTGAACTTATTCAAACATCTGATCAACTTTTTGTCATTAGCTGCCTTTAGGCCCGTGGCCGAACCTCGACCAACTTAAATGTATACATTAAAAACTCATCTATAGGCAAAATGAGGCCATCAAAGAATTTAAAAAATAGTGGCTGTTATTATATAATAAAAATATTAAATTACAGCAGCCCTTTCCAAAATTATTTATGGCAAATGCCATGCAAATATTCGGATTTCGAGATTTTAATTTGCACTTGAATAATCGGATGATGAGATTGTGCTTAACAAATAGCCACTAATTTATGCGATCGTTTTGTCTCAAACGGTAGAAATCACTAAAATTTATAGAACTAATCTACCGAAGTCCGATAAATAGACTACTATGTTTGAAAAAATTTCGCGACTTCGATCTTATGTCATCAAAAATTAGACAAAAAAACCCAAATTGTTAAAGCGGTTAACGCATTTCTATAATGGGTGGTATGTATGCATATGCTTTCCGTCAACTAAAAATATTCAGCAATTTTTTTCTCGAAAATAGATATCACAAATATAAAAATTTTAAAAAAGTCAAGATAAGAAATTTTTATATATTGAAAAAATAAAAACAATTTTCAATGACAAAAAATAAAATGTGGCCGATAGCTGTACTTGAACCATTAACCGCTCGACCACTACCCCCGACGCTTCCCACTGGGCTATCGCTTTATGTACAAATTGATTATCAGATAACCAATTCAAGTGGCATGAGAAATTTTCATTCGCTTATTACAGATAAATGAAGAAGGATTGGTTATATATTAGATAATTGTGCACTGCCTTAGAGGTATGCCAACAAATCCATATGCATTTCATAAATATTTATGCATATTTAGTATGGGTTTAAGCTTGGCAAATATTTATATGTAAAATTTGTTAGCCTATTAATATAATAGATTATTACCTAATTTGTACATGTTTGCTCAAAATTTGCATCTTGCTTAGCTTATTTCATTATTTTTGTGATATGTTTTTATATGGAATAAAACAATGTTCAAATAAAGGTTAAAAAATGATATAAAAATGTTTGAATATTTATTGTAAGCTTACATAAATAAGCTTGAAAGAAACGTTTACATTACGCTTATTTTAAAGCAAAAAATCAACATTTTGTAAGGGTTTTGCTTACAAAAGTAAACACAAAATAAACCTACTTTAAGTTTTTTTTTTCAAGATGATGTTTATAAAAGGCTTACTTTTAAAATATTATTATACGCTTTAATTGAAAACCTGTAAAAAAGGTATCTTTTGAAAATTGTTTGTAAGTTTATTTCAAACACTTGAAACCAATGTGTCGTTTCAATTACAAAACGTTTACTTTCAAGCGTTTGTAAATGAAAAATCAGAAATTTGCAAGCTTAATGTTAATTTAAAAAGGCGTTTTATAAATTTATTTTAAGTTTGCTTGGCTTGTTGGGATGTATCAAGTATGCTTTTTGTACCTGTGGTACAAAAAAAATGTACCAAATTCCTTAATACATATATTTTATTTACAAATTTAATGTAAATTTTTTACGTACATATTTGATTAATAACGATTTACATATCGCAAACCTAGATCTAAACAGCGATAAACTCAAAATATATAAATGTTCAAAAAACTGGAAAAACTGACTGCTTCTCCCATATATCCCAATGGCATTTTTAATTCTTAACAGCCCTTTATCGGTGAGGAGTGTAGCTATTAGTTAATCGAGTATACAGATCGGTGGGTATTGAATGGAAGAGCGCGGTAGTATGCATAGCTCAAAATTTAAGATTTTTGAATTAGCTCCCTTTAGATCTAGGTGGCGATATGTAAGTCGTTATTAATCAAATACGTACGTATATTTGGGTATGTAGAACCAGTAGTACAAACAAATTATGTTTCAAGTTCCTGAATAGTAACTTTGAGTTACAAATTTAATGTTACTTTTCGTTCGTTATAAAAATTACTGCCTTAATAAATACATACGTAGTACATACTTAAATGAATTATGTACTATAATTTAGTCTACTTTATTACATAGATATGGGGTGCCATTTTTAGCAAAAAAAAACAAATTCGGGGCAATCCCGGGATAGAACTTTAAAATCGACGAAACGAAAATCCCGAGAGGCTAGAAATCCCGGAAATTGGAATCCCTAGTATATAACCCTGTTAGACAAACCTATGACATTCCGCCAGCTTTGTAATGTTGCCTTTGAAAACGTGATAGAAAATCGTGATGTAAATATCAGCTGTTTATTTTTACACCACGAATTCCCATCACGTTCTCAAAGGCAACATTCCAAAGCTAATTGAATGTCATAGCACTGTCAATCAGGGAAGTCAAATAGAAAAAAAATATTCAAAAAGTTTAAAATAAGAAAAATTTGAAAAAAAAAATCAAAAAAAATTTTTCTAATTTACACTGCACGTTTATACGTATATGACACTAAGTTTTTTCTTTCTATTTTTCCAATTTTTATTTTTTCTTTTGTGCGAAAGAAACGGTCTTATACATTTTTCATATTAGTGCAAGCGGGCAAGCTATGTTAAGAAAACTAACGAAACAAAACTAAAAAATAAATAGACTAAATATAGAAAACTGTCCAGCCAGTTTATATTTCGTAACATTTTTTTTTAAAGTTGACTTTTTTTCGCTATATTTTCTGGCAACTGTCTATATAGTGTCAAAATAAATATAAAAAATATTTACAAAAAAAATATTGCAGCAGGGCAGAACAATTGGAATGTTCAGGGTTAAACCATGCCACCCATAGACTCCGTACTTTAGTACATTGGTCTCATGTTGCTCACGCCCTAGTGCATCCTGTGGTACATATTATCACAGCCAACTCCCATCGCCTTTAATCCAATCCCTACTACGAGCAGCGCCGCTGCAAGGACCACAATAAATTCAACGGTGCCACCACCTCTTACGCTGCCCAACACGCCTACTCCCTTCGGAGCAGGATATATATGAGCAATGCTGAGCATCAGCTTCCTCCCTCTGTTCCACATCTACCCCTTCTTCTAGCGTGCATGTCAGTCAGAAGCACAAATTCCTGGCTCCTTTCACAACTTGATAATCTATGTACGCCTGTGCTACGCTTTATGATGAATTCATCGTGTTCTGCTGTAATAAGCCGCAGTCATCCAAGGAAAATCACCAGTCCCTAACGCCGGCAGAGTGTTTATGGTTATCCTACAACAAAAGAAGATCTGCGACCCTACTGAGGGTGAATAGAAGGGACCTTTTTAGATTAGTTGAGGTGCAGTGAACTATTGAGGTGCATGCTGCACAATACCTCGTGTAGCTGTTGCAACCTTCCGGTGGCGGAAGAGATGGCATAGTGCCTGATGTGCGATTGTTCAGGGCACTGCCGGATCAGGATTAAATTTATAAGGAAACACATCCTTGGAAGCATCTCTGAGCTTAGTGACACTAGGCTCAGCGAGCTTCAAAAATGTTTGAGCTCAACGGCATGGATAAAGTGGGACTGGAGAACCACCGCGGTTGAGTTTTTCCAGCTTTCTTTCTGACATGATATCAAAACTGCGCAGTAGAGCTAGTTGGAGTCATATGTATGTATGTTGAACTCGCCACACCAAACAAACAACCTAACCATTCCCATCAAAATAAAAATTTTCAAATAATAAATTTTTTATTTGTTTATTTCTAATTTGACTTTCGTTAAACTCTCAAATAAAAGTGAATCCAACTGACTTTAAGGGCAGAGTCTGTCCCTTTCCCATTAACTGCGAAATTGTTTTTGTAATTTGACTTTCGTTAGTATTTCAAAGAAATAAAAACTAGAAAAATAGAAAGAAAAAACTTAGTGTCATATACGCATTAGGTGGATGCCTGTACACTGTAAATGGCAGGAAATGAGGTGGTAGATTAGCCTGCTATAGGGGCACATTCGCTCCGCTTTTACAGTCCTTATTTTTAACAATTCTAGCAACAGTTATAATCGCAAATTGAAGAAAAAAAAAAAAAAAATTATTTTGATTTGTAATGGGTAAAGCCATGTGAAGTGTGCACAAAATTTTGGTTTTTTTTCAAAACCCCGCCGATTTTGAAACTTGTCATTTCATTGGATAGTGGGCCAGACTCAAACCTCGTGCTAAAAATATTTCGTCAAAATTCGTGTCCTTGTTATTGTTATTGGAGGTTGAATTTTTGATAATTTTCAGATCATGATAATATTGAAAAATCATTTTCTCATAAACTACTGCAGATAAATCAATGAAATTTTTTTTTTACTTACAGATAATTGTTTTTGCTATATTATAAGTATTTTTATGCGATCTTATTGTTTAAACAATATACTTTAAATCATTTTTTTAAACAAATAATTTTTTTTTTTTCGTTCTGTACGATCAAAAAAATTTCAAAATATGAAAAATAACGCGTAAAACAGTCACCTTTAATAATAAAAAAAAAATTGTTGTCCATTCATACCATTCCAAAGATATTGCATTTTTTTGTCACCCCTTGCGATCAAATTGTTAAAATAATTATATTTAAAAAAATTTTTTTTAAAGAAATAACATTTTTTTTTTCGTTCTGCATGCTCAAAAAAAATTGAAAATATGTCAAATAGTGCGAAAAACGGCCATCTTTGGTAATAAAAAAATGTTTGTCCTTTCATACCAATCCACAGATTTCTTATTTTTTGTCACCCTTTGCGCTCTCCCAATGCGTTGCACATAGGCCGTTGGGTGGTGTGCTGAACAATAGTGTGCTGCATTGGTCGTTGTTATCAAGCTATTTTCAATTATAACCTACATACATATCTACATTTAGCAGAATGTATGAGCATAGGAAATAATAAAAAGGGATAACGTTTTTAAGTCTATATTTTATATCTTTATTAGTTGTAAGATATTAGGAAAAAAGGTAATTGTTTCACAATACGTAAACCTACATATTCAATACATAGGTACATACATACATATTTAACAATATGTTTGTTACAAATTAACCTGACATATTCCACCATAACTTGTAGAAAATGGTTTCAAAATTGTTCAGAGTAATTTTTTGTTTTACGTTGCCTACATGCAAATAATATTTTCCACACTTGATTCATCACTTGAGAAAATTTGACTTCGAATCTTTTTGTTAAACATTGGTTGAGAATGATGGAATTGCCGTGTGTTTTTTATTGCTATGGCTTTACTTGTGCGATTTTGAAATTTCTTTTCATGAGCGTCGTGATCCACTTGGGAGCAAAAATCGAAATCTATTGCCTGAAACGCATTTTCTGCCCATTCAAAAAGACTTCGAGCGTCGCGTATGTGATTTTCCGCAATAAGCTGCATACTTGCTTTTCGTGCCAGCCTTTTGACAGTGCCCCCCACCCCATCGCAAACTCCCTTACCGTGGTATCTCGCGAAAAAGTTCCACTCAGCTGCAATTCCAAAGTCTTCTTCGTGATTATATAAATTTAAAAAGTTAAATTTATTTTTGTATTGCGCTGCGGCTCCGTCAGAGTAATAGAACAATTTTTTTACATTCCTGGACCCAAATTTTTTTTTCATATAATTCGCAAGTCTTGTATTGAAGAAGTGAACTGAACTTGAATCATGAGTCAGTTTTTCCGATATAATCACAAAACATAAGTGATGTAGAACACCATCAGCACGATAGTAAATTACGTAAGGGTGTATGGTTACTTGAGTGTTTGACCAATGGTGTGCCTGGATTTCATCTTGAATCTGAATTGCATAATTTTTCGCATTGGGAGAGCGCAAAGGGTGACAAAAAAATAAGAAATCTGTGGATTGGTATGAAAGGACAAAAATTTGTTTATTACCAAAGATGACCGTTTTTCGCACTATTTGACATATTTTTGACATAAGAAATCTGTGGATTGGTATGAAAGGACAAAAATTTGTTTATTACCAAAGATGACCGTTTTTCGCACTATTTGACATATTTTCAATTTTTTTTGAGCATGCAGAACAAAAAAAAAATGTTATTTGTTTAAAAAAAATTTTTTAAATATCATTATTTTAACAATTTGATCGCAAGGGGTGACAAAAAAATGCAATATCTTTGGAATGGTATGAATGGACAAACATTTTTTTTTTGATTATTAAAGGTGACTGTTTTACGCGTTATTTTTCATATTTCGTACAGAACGAAAAAAAAAATTATTTGTTTAAAAAAAAATGATTTAAAGTATAATTGTTTAAACAATAAGATCGCATAAAAATACTTATAATATAGCAAAAAACAATTATCTGTAAGTAAAAAAAATTTCATTGATTTATCTGCAGTAGTTTATGAGAAAATAATTTTTCAATATTATCATGATCTGAAAATTATCAAAAATTCAACCTCCAATAACAATAACAAGGACACGAATTTTGACGAAATATTTTTAGCACGAGTTTTGAGTCTGGCCCACTATCCAATGAAACGATAGTTTTCAAAATCGTCGATAAAGGGGTTTTACCTGTGCACACTTCACATGGCTTTACCCAATATATTTGATTGAAAAAAAACAAACAGAAAAGTCGTGGCAAAAAATAAATGAGTATTAAAAATGTCATTAATGTCACTAACGGTTATACCTGTAGTATTTATATGATAGTTAAACCTACCAAAACTGAATGGCGTGCGCCTGTACTTAGCATACAAAGCCAAGTTCCTAGACACAATTCTGGATAGAAAACTAACATGGAAGAAGAATGTTCTGGGAAAAAACGGGAGCTCAGCCCCAAAATATGCAAATGGATCTACACTGCAATCATTCGACCAATCATGCTGAGCAAGTCAACAAACCTAAATCTGTTAGGTAAAGTCCACAGATCTTGTATTATCTGTATAAGCGGTGCGTTAAGAACAACGCCCAACGAAGCACTCCAGACCATTCTTGGCCACTCGATCTGGAAGGGCGCCGGGTAGCAGCAGCATCCGCTCTGCGTCTAAGAGAAACGTCCGACTGGGGAGCAAGCACTACTGGGCACGCCAGTATTTGGGGATCCTACGCTGAGCACAGATCGTTGTGCAACCACAACAGTCGGAGATAGTGGTTTTAAAATAAACATTCCCAGCAGGGAAGAATGGGAGAGGACGGATCGGAGTCCCGCCACTCATGGCGGCACTTCCATTTATACCGACGGCTCGAAGATAGACGGCAGAGTTGGAGGAGGAGTTTATTCAAAGGATCTGAACTTTGAGCTCTCCTTCAGACTACCTGATCACTGCAGTGTCTTCCAGGCTGAAGTTTCAGCAATCATGGACGCCGCGGCTTGGATAGGCCAACACACTATCGGACAGGATATTTTTATTCTCAGCGACAGCCAAGCGACCATCAAATCCCTTGGCTCTTACTCGTTCAACTCTGAACCGACGCTCAGCTCTCGTCGATCTCTACAAGAGATGGCCCAACAGAACCGCGTGAACCTCACATGGGTCCCGGGACATAGGGAAGGGAAATCTCCATATTAATAGGTGTATTAACTGGGCACTGGGCCTAGGTGTGCCCTACCGACGATGCTGTAGGAGTTGCAAAGATGACGAGCAGGAAGAAACGGTGGAGCACCTCATCTGCAACTGCCCGGCTTTAAGTGGCGCGAGAATGCGCTTTTTGGGAGTGTCCTTCCTGGCTAGCCTACGCCAGGTCACGGAACTGGACATAAAAGTCATCTAAATGGTTCGAGGAGGAGTAACGGTGTCGGTTTAGAAGCGCCAGACCCGGGATTCTGCTATTATTATTATTATTATTAGAATCCCGATAATACAGGGATTTTCCATATGGCAGGGTCCCGGAACTGACTTTCCTAGTGTTGGTGGTATCACAACGGACCTTTTAATACTGGCATAGCTGTGTCTCTGCGGCAGCCACTTGAACCTAACCTAACCTTGTTATATTTCGATAAATTTATCGATAACTGAGTTATCGGTCAAAATGTGATGGCCCAAAAATCTTACAATTTCCCTACAATATGGGTATCAAACGGAACGGGAAGGCCCCAGGTTTCATGTGGACTTTGTTATATATTGTTCTCGGTTAAAATGATATTGCCCGAAAACCTTAAAGTTTCTGTACAATATGGGTATCAAACGAAAGGGGAAGGCCGCAGGTCTCATTTGGAATTTGATATATTTCGATAAATTTATCGATAACTGAGTTATCGGTCCAAATGTGACTGTCCAAAAACCTGAAAATTTCCGTACAATATGGGTATCAAACGAAAGGGGAAGGGCCCAGGTTTTATTTGGACTGCTTTAGATTTCAATAAATTTATCGATAACTGAGTTATCGGTCAATATGTGATTGCCCCAAAACCGTAAAATGTCCCTACAATATGATTATAAAACGAAAGGGGAAGCCCCAGGTTTCGCTGGGACTTCGATATATTTCGATAAATGTATCGATAACTGAGTTATCGGTCAAAATATGATTGCCCAAAAACCTTACAATTGCCCTACAATATGGGTATCAAACGAAAGGGGAGAGCCCCAGGTTTCATTTGAACTTTGATATATTTCGATAAATTGATCGATAACTGAGTTATCGGTCAAAATGTGATGCCCAAAAATCCTAAAACTTCCCGACAATGTGAGTATCAAACGAAAAAACTTTACTTTACACTAAGTAATGATAATGCAAAAAATCGCAATATTTTGCAAAAATTATCCAATATAGAAAAAATGAGGACACCCTTGTTGTTGTTGTAGCGAGGTGTAGCCCTGCCTAAATGTCAGACAGGGTCACCCGGAGTGTATTGCTCTTGGCCGGGTCGATATAAGAAAACGACCCGGGTCGTTTCGGCACGATGGGTACAGCACAAGTACTGGTACCGTTCTCGTAGAACCGGCAATACAAGAAACTAGCCATGTACGTCATTTAGCGTTACCCAGGGTGCACCAACGGGGAGGCGACCTAGTCTTACACCCCTATGAGGACACCCTCATAATCTATGGCTAAAAATAGAGTTTACTTGTTTCAGCGTTTTTATGTGTCATTTCAAAATAAAAAGTTCTATATATAGTTTAGTTTGCACTTTGGTAAATATAAAAATCGTATGGAGTTATTGCGTTTTGTTGTGAATCGTATTTTTAAGGGCGATACAGAATGGCTAAATTGCTATGCTTTTACAGCTAAAATATTTTCTTACATAGATTTAAGAAGGGCAAGTCGAGTCAAATCAATATCTCAAAAAAAATTAGGTGGTGATTTATTGCGTTTTGGTTTGAAGCTCCTCATTTCCAGTTCTTTATATACCGATGTTGTGCAGCTTAATTTTTTTTTTTTTTTTTTTTTGCAAGGATTTTAAGAACGTAATCCTATACTATGTTGCAGTGGTTTGCACTTGCCACCCGTAGAAAGCAGTCTTCGGCATGGCATAACATCATGGGGTACTACAACCAAGTGCACACAACTGCAACAAAAGTCAGGATTACGTTCTTAAAATCCTTGCAAAAAACAAAAATTAAGCTGCACAACATCGGTTAAAGAACTGGAAATATTTGACATAAAATCGCTTTTCATATATGCTTACTTATTTTATGCATTTATTTATATACATGAAATAAAATTATAAACGATTATATTACATATGAAGGTAAGTAGCAAACAAGGGTTATCGACCTGAGCTCCCTAATTTTAGTAGTAATTTAGTGCAATTTCCAAGTGATAGTGCTGATGGGACCACTCTTTTCACAGCGTCTGTTCACCATGAGATGCGGCTGTAAGCGGGCTATATAAATGTGTAAATCTTTTCCAAAAACCCCGAAACGGGTTGTGCGCTGGGTTTGGGACCCGCCACGTAAAAACCAACTCCAATGAAAACAAACAAAAAGCCTTGGATGAGAACCCTCTTTAATGTTGACGACCCCGCAAAACGTATAAGGAATAAAGATTTGGTTATTAGAGCATGTACCTGGAATGTCCGGACCCTTTCAAGGGATGGTACTGCTGCTCCACGATATAACATCACCCAACGGCACTAGGTTGATGGACTTCGCCTCTGCTCGCAATATGGTCATCAGTAGTACTAGGTTCCAGCATCAACAAATATACCAAGCCACCTGGCTGTCCTCTGATCAAAGAACAAGAAACCAGATTGACCATGTCATGATCGACGGCAGACATAGCTCCACCGTTCTGAACTTGCGTACCCTGCGTGGTTACAATATCGACTCGGACCATTATCTTGTTGCAGCCAAGACACGCACACGTCTCTGTGCAACGAAGAAAGTGCGCACAGTAACGGAAGGAAAGTTTGACGTCGAGAAGCTACGCATGACACAGACAGCTGATAATCTCTCCACTCGACTCTCACACATGCTATCCGAGGGCAATCCTCGACCTAACGATGTAACCGAGCAATGGAAGCATATATCTCACTCATTACGTGCCGCCGCTGAGGCCACTACTGATACGATGAGGAATGCAAAACTGCCTCGAAAAAAAAAAACGCTGCCTACAAGGAGACGTTGCAAACGGGCGCAACCCGCAGTGTATGGCAATGCTATCGTGAGACAAAGAAGGAAGTGAGACGCCTTTTCAGAAAAAATAAAAGTGAGACCAAAAGGCGTGAGTGTGAGGAGCTTGAGATGCTGGCTGACTTAAAGCCCAAAGGCTCCGCTGGCTGGGTCATGTTATGCGAATGGACAAAGAAGCTCCAGCACAGAATGTTTTCCTATCGTCACCTGAATTCGGCAGCAGAGGAAGGGGGAGGCCTCGACTGAGATGGAAACAACAGGTGGAGGATGACTTGAACTCCCTTGGGGTTTCCAATTGGCGTCAGTTATCTCTAAAAAGGAATGACTGGCATGCTTTGATACGAAACGACCAAAATCGCCTAGGCGGTTAAGCGTCATTATGACGCAAGCCAAGATTAGATAAGATTATATACCCAAGTTCGTATATACTGCTATCGAATAGGTTTTCTAACAAATTTTGCTTTGAATAGAGTGCAGTATCTACAGTTTCGCATATACAGAAGCCGAAATCAATGTTTTTTTTTGCATAAATGGAAAGATCACATCAAAAATAGTCTAAATCGGTCAGTTTTGATTGCTTTTATAGGCAACGGTCCAAATCGCTTAGGCGGTTAAGCGCCAATAAATGATGATGATGATGAAAGAAGCCATTAAACACAAAATGTTCAAAATTAATTGCAAAACTTCGGGTAATGTGATCACGAACTGTAGTTATCTTAAAAAAGAGAGTCAAGCAAAAAGTTCGCAATAAACTTATTTAAACTAGTTTTATTAAGTTAAAGCTTGTCACGACATTGTGTAAAATATCCTGGAACTTAATATAGAGAAAACAAAAGTAAAATCCGATATATATAGATATAGATAAAAATGTGTATGTACTTTCTTTTCATAACACTCCTTACATAAACATAAGGGAACGAAATATAGTATACCTTCGATTTTACTGGATTATTAAAAGCACAATTGGGCAAGAAAAAACAATTTTTATTTAATACATAGTTTTCACACAATAGGTCGTACTAATGGTCGCGGTGTAATAAGGCCTTATAATAATAATACATAGTTTACAAAGGAATTCAAATAAATGTAGAGTGCATTCTCCTTTCGGAATGCAGTCGAGGAATGCATTCCATGGAATAAAAAGAAGGAATGAAAAAGAGGAATAATTATTCTGGCAAATGAATGAAAGGCTGCATTCCGAAACCCTAAAATCCATGGAATAATTATTCCGAAAAAATGCATTCTTTAACAACTCTGGTATAAACAAGTTTAACCTAACCTAACCTGGTATAAACAAACGAAACCATAAAATTAGCCCTGGCACCGAGTGCTCACTAGTCTATTTAACTAGTTAATTTATTTAATTATGTTAATAAATCATAATAATAATAAATATAAAATTATTTTTTTACTTTTTCTCAGAAACGGTACATAGTTGACCTCTATACGACGAATAGTTTCATCACTGGGCTCGGTTGACTTAGTGGCATATGCGGGGTTGGTAGTGGCATATGCGGACGACTTAGCTATAGTATATAGGGGCAAATTCCCACAAACCCTGTGCGACTTGATGCAAGTAGCACTGCGAGAGGTTTCCTCATGGTGCTCGCGCTGCGGACTGAGCATCAACCCGGGAAAAGTAGAAAACTGGTTCTCTTTACCAACCGCTATAAGATACCACCGCTAATACTACCAAAACTGAATGACGTGCACCTGAACTTGGCTGACAAAGCCAAGTTCTTGGGCACAGTTCTGGATAGGAAACTAACCTGGAAGGAGAATGTTCTTCAGCGCCAGAAGAAAGCGTGTATTGCACTCTTAGGCGGTTATGCGCCAATAAATGATGATGATGACAGCCAGGCGGCCATCAAATCCCTTGGCTCTTATTCGTTCAACTATGAACTGACGCTCAGCTGTCGTCGATCTCTACAAGAGATGGCCCAACAGAATCGCGTGAACCTCACATGGGTCCCGGGGCATAGGGACATTGAGGGAAATTGTAGGACAGGGCAGACGAACTTGCGAGGCATGGCACGACCAAGCAGGTTCTTCGGGATAAAGAGCGCTTAGGTATGCCGTTTCCCACATGCAAGCTTATGCTGAAGGAGTACATACTCCGCCAAGCCAACGGAAGATGGCTGCAATCTCCAGGATGCCGGATATCCAAAGAAACCTGGCCGAAATGGGATCATAAAAGATCAAGACAAATTTATGCCCTAAGGAGAAGAGAAATCTCCATATTAATAGGCGTATTACCTGGGCACTGCCTCATTGGTAGGCACGCAGAAAGACTAGGTGTGCCCTACCGACGATGCTGTAGGAGTTGTAAGGATGATGAGGAGGAGGAAACGGCGGAGCACCTCATCTGCAACTGCCCGGCTTTAAGTGGCGCGAGAATCCCCTTTTTGGGAGTTCCCTTCCTGGTTAGCCTACGTCAGGTCACGGAGCTGGACATAAAGGACCTGATGGCCTCCATCAAGTCATCTAAATGGTTCGAGGAGGAGTGGATTGAATGGTTCAAGTGGCTGCCGCAGAGGCACACTTAGGCCAGTTTTGAAAGGCCCGTTGTGATACCACCAACACAAGGAAAGTTAGTCCCGGGAACCGGCCATATGGTAAATCCCTGAGTTGTTGGGAATTTCCACATAGCAGAATCCCGGGACTGACACTCCTAAACCGACACCTTTACTCCTCCTCGAACCACTTAGATGACTTTATGAAGGCCATCAAGTCCTTTATGTCCAGTTCCGCGATCTGGCTTAGGCTATCCAGGAAGGGAACTCCCGAAAAGCGCGTTCTCGCGCCGCTTAAAGCCGGACAGCTGCAGATGAGGTGCTTCACCGTTTCCTCTTCCTCATCATCTTTGCAGCATCGTCTGTAGGGCACACCTAGCCTTTCTGCGTGCCTACCAATATGGCAGTGCCCAGTTAGAACACCTATTAATATGGAAACTTCTCTCCTTCTTAGGGCGTGAATGCCTCTTAGATCTTTTGTGGTCCCATTTTGGCCAGGTTTGTTTGGATGTCTGGCACCCTGGGGATTTTTGCCACCTTTCGTTGGCTTGACGGAGTGTGTACTCTCTCAGCATTAGCTTGCATGTGGCAAACGGCATACCTAAGCGCTCTTTATTCCGCAGAACCGCTTGGTCGTACCCTGCCTGGCAAGTTTGTCTGCCTTACAGTTTCCCTCAATGTCCCTGTATCCCGGGACCCATGTGAGGTTCACTCGTTTCTGTTGGGTCATCTCTTGAAAAGATCGACGACAGCGGAGCGTCAGTTCAGAGTTGAACGAAAAAGAGCCAAGAGCTTTGATGGCCGCCTGACTGTCGCTGAAAATAACGATGTCCTCGCTGATAGCGCGTTTACTTATCCAAATCGCGGCATCCAAGATTGCTGTGGCTTCAGCCTAGAAGACGTTGCAGTGATCAGGTACTCTGAAGGAGAGCTCAAGTTCCAGATCCCTTGAAGAAACCCCTCCTCACACTCTGCCGTCTAGCTTCGAGCCGTCAGTGTAAACAGAAATGCCGCCATTAGTAGCGGGGCAGCGATGCATCCTCTCCCATTCTTCCCTGCTGGGAATGTTTGTTTTGAAACAGCTGTCTCCGACTGTTGTGGCCGCACATCGATCTGTGCTCAGAGGGAGAAAACTGTAAGATCCTAGAATACTGGAGTGTCCAGTTGTGCTTGCGCCCCAGCCAGACGTTGGCTTTATCAGCCAAGTTCAGGCTCACGCCATTAAGTTCTGGTATGTCCAGCGGTGGTATTTTGTACCGGTTGGTGTAAAGAACGAGTTCCACTTTTCTCGGGTTGATACTAAGTCCGCAACGAGAGGACCATGCCGAGACTTTATGCAGTGCTACTTGCATCAAGTCACACAGAGTTTGTGGGAATTTGCCCCTGTACGCAATGGCTAGATCGTCTGCATATGCCACTATCTTCCCGCCCCCCAGCATGTGCCTCGTAGCAACGAGTTGACAGTGAGGTTTCATAGAAGCGGGGAGAGAACTCCACCCTGAGGCGTTCCCCTTGTGACATAGCGTGAAAAATCAACCGTGCCAAGTGATGAAGATATTTTCCTCCCCCGTAGTAGTTGATCGATTAGTCCAGTTAGTGATATGCTTATGCCCAGATTAGTAAGAGCGGTGTTAATAGCTGAGGCTACTTTAGATTTGTGCAGGTTTATCTTAAGCACCACCAACATGAGAGGGATCAGACTTCCCTGCCTCCCCATATCGTCGAGGTCTGCCCTGTCCCGAAAGCTGTCTCTCAACGACGAGTTCAGAGCAACTGCGCGATTTGGCGTGGCGGGAGCCCTGCCGTCTGAGGTCTGTCGAGGCCTTCCCCGTCCAGCAGGCTGTCTTCCATCTCCGAGTTGGCGGATAACATGCTTTCCACGTCGGACTCCTCGGTTTCCTCTTGCGGAACTTCCATTTCCGAGTCTCCCGGAGCAGCCGCGATGGCAGCGCGCTGTGCATAGCCACGGTATACGTGGATGACTATCTGGCCTATACTATAGTGCACTAGCCCATCACACTTTTTAAGGTGCTCGAGTGCCTCCTTATTCATGGTGAAGACCACTTGTCTGTCAGGCCCTACCGCATCCCCGACCAGAGTGATACTCCAGTCATGCGTCAGGAGGGACGGATTCATAATCCGCAGCATGGTGAGAATTCTCTCAGGCTCTGCAGGGATGGAAGGGAATCCATGCCCTTGCCCTTGGCCGAGCCGGAATGTCCTTCCAGCCGACGACCTCGATTTTAGCACCTTCGTAGACTTCACCCAGTCTTGCAGCTGCTGCCTTGTACAGTGCAACAGTTCTTGCCTCATTGCCCGCGACAAATTTGATCTGTCCCTGGTGCCAGCCCGCATCCGTGACCGCCGCCGAACCACTTGGAGACGCCAAATAAACGTCGATGACGGCGTTTTCGAGTGCATTCCGGACGTGCCGCCACTGGTCCTTTGGGATGGCCAAACGGTCGTTGCCTCGGTCCAGAATGCCTATAAGGATCCTGTCCGTAGTTACTTCAGCAAAGCTTGGTTTGCCCACTCCACACACTTCCTGGAGCTCGGCGACAGCGTTTCCTACGGAACTCTCTCATATTTCCTCAGGATCCTAGCAGCCAATCGTTTTTCCAGGTACGCAGAGCGGCGGGGAGATGTCTCTTGGGAGTCCGGACCCGTAGTTTCCATCGCGGTCGCTCCATTTGCTGACAGCCCATTCACTGCTTCTCCTTTCTTTGGATCTATGTGGTCAGGTCTTGAGCCCATTGCGACAGGCGTTGAGACTGGTTTTCGTATCAGCGGTTAATGGAAGTTCAGCATGCGCCGTTGTCCGCTTAGCTGCGTAGGCAGCCGCACTGGTGCTGGCTCCCATCATGTCCATCTTACTTAAAGATTTATAGGTTGACCGACCCGTAGTTGCCATCGCTGTCAGTCCCCCGGTTGGTTTTGAAGTGGAGGTTGTCCTCCAACGCTGTGCTTTCGTTTGATCCAGCATAGCTCTCCTCTGCAAAGGAGTGAACGTAGTTGTTGGTTGTTTAAAATTTTGTTTCGTGTTTTTCATCTTGTTCGTACGACCTATCGCCGGACAAGGCCAGCTTAGGGTCAAGGAGAGAGTGAGGGGAAAGTGTGTCGTCCGCCGCGGCCGAGCTTCATACCGCGGTAAGGCCATAGTTACTCTCCGAGGCGGCCCGGTATCATAGAGGACCCGTACGATTACAGCAACGATTTGCCTCCCGGCTGCAAACGTCCAATGGGCACGTGGTCGCATAACACCCTGGATTGAGAGGAGGAAGATCTTTGTCGTCGCGCCAGAGAGGCTAGGCTTCTCTCGTGATGTAGTACCGGGCGGCGCTATGATCACAAGGACAGCGTAGCTCTGTGGCTATCGACTTAAGCCCTCGTACCGCGGCAACGAGGGCGTGTTCGAACT
Organism: Campiglossa producta; assembly: GCA_964058755.1. Taxonomy (NCBI): domain Eukaryota; kingdom Metazoa; phylum Arthropoda; class Insecta; order Diptera; family Tephritidae; genus Campiglossa; species Campiglossa producta. The sequence continues at coordinate 30,768,815 of CAXKVI010000005.1, read as the reverse complement.
AAATAACTAGTTATTTTGCTGCATAACTGAATATTGAGATATTAAAAGGCTTCATTAAGAACAATTCGCTTCTAAATATGGGCGAAAATATATCTCTGGGGCCTTAAAGGATCAGCGAACTGCCTTTCTGCTTTGTAAATCGAAAAGCAGTAAAATATTATTTATGCTTGTGTGTGTAAAATATTATTTACAGCTTTTTTGGATTGTAAAACAAAGTTATTGTAATACTCTTTAAATTTTGAAGATATACTGCCTTTCTGCTTTGTAAATCCAAAAAAATATTGGTTTGTAAGTCAATATATTCCAAGCAGCATTCTTACCTTTCAGAGTATAAAGGCAGTATATTTTCATTAATACTGCTTTTTTATACTGTAGTACCTTTATACTGCTTTTTTTTGGAAAAATACAAAGATTCTAGATGCATCACTAATTTAAATCTTGTTTTATAGTTGAAATTGCATTCTGGCCGATTAATTTTATAACCAGCGGATTGTAAGACATTAAAATAATATAATGGTAGCAAAATTTCTAAAAGGCAGTAAAATGATTTTACTGCCTTCTTGCTAAGGACGGCAGTACTGGTTTAGATACAATCTTGTAACGTTCAATCATGGAAATTGATTATTTTGAAGAAGTATTAATGGAAACTGATCTACCACCGTCTAAAAAAGCAAAGCTCAACTGACCTCTACGTCAAATAACAAATCGTGGATTAGGAATACAGGAGGCACCACGTTAAAAAATGTACTGAGTACTCTGCCTCAAGGTAGTGTGGAAAGGAGTCGGCTTAAAACGGCTCACTAGCAGTATTTCTGGGGTTATTCTTGCTCAATTAGTCACAGCATCGCTACTGGACGCAGGAATGCAAATTACAACAAAATAAAATCCCACCTACATAAACAATAGCAACGTTTTATTTTTTTTTGCTGTACCACTTTGAGCTTCAAAATAACCTTAACCGCCGTATCTGGTGTTACGCATACAAACACCCGCATTCTACTTTGCTGTCAGTTGCTTCAACGTACTGACGAACTGATTCTGCTGAAAGCTTTACTGATTATTTTATGGACTCATTATGCGCTTATTTAGAGCTCTTATGGTTTGCTGGGTATTATCAAAGCAGGGTTGGCCATAGTGATAATTTAGTGAGCACTACGGGTTTCACTAGCACTATTTCTTTAGTGATAGTTAAAATGAAAATTCACTATCACTAATTTTATAGTGAAGTGAAAATTCAAAAACACTATAAATAAATATTTCATCATCATTTATTGGCGCTTAACCGCCTAAGCGATTTTGGCCGTTGCATATCAAAGCACGCCAGTCATTCCTTTTTAGCGATAACTGACGCCAATTGGAAACCCCAAGGGAGTTCAAGTCATCCTCCACCTGTTGTTTCCATCTCAGTCGAGGCCTCCCCCTTCCTCTGCTGCCGAATTCAGGCGACGATAGGAAAACCTTCTGTGCTGGAGCTTCTTTGTCCATTCGCATAACATGGCCCAGCCAGCGGAGTCTTTGGGCTTTAATTCGCTGGACTATGGTCAGATCTGCGTAGAGCTCGTACAGCTCATCTTTAAATTTCCTTCGATACTCGCCGTTGGCATCACGGGAAGGGCCATAAATCTTCCGGAGAACTTTTCTCTCAAATACTGCAAGGGCCATCTCATCTTCTCTTGACATTGTCCATGAATCTGAGCCATACATCAGGACAGGTATGATGAGAGACTTATAGAGCGTGATCTTTGTTCTTCGAGAGAGGACTTAACTTCTCAATTGCCTACTCAGTCCAAAGTAGCACTTGTTGGCAAGAGTGATTCTCCGCTGGATTTCTAGACTGATATTATTTTCGGTGTTAATACTGGTTCCCAAATAGACGAAGTCCCTCACAGTTTCAAATTTGTAACTATCAACAGTGACATGGCTGCCAAGGCGCAGGTGCGCCGATTCTTTCTTTGATGACAGCAAATACTTCGTCTTGTTCAATGTTTAAACTTCTAGTTTTTCAAATTTTTTATTCCCTTCTTTAATACCAGCATTTCAAAATTACTGTCATTAATATTTTGCCTTGTAGACCGATTAATAACAGTGCTACAAAAAAAAAAAAAATTAATACACTTTTAAAGCGACCTAGTAGAGATTGTTCATCTGGTCGAGTTATACAAGAAACACCCTTCAAAAGATTTGTAACACCCCCAAATTTTGGTTTTAAGGCAAAAAAAAAAAAACGTTTTTTCAGAGTTTTCGTTGAAAAAAAATCATTAAAAATCAAAATTTCAACCTATTTTAAAATTCTCAACAGTTTTGGGTAGATAACTGTTGACACTTTCGAAATATTTACAGTGTTTTGTTCATTTGAAAAGGGTATGACGGGGCAGTGAAATAAAAAAGAAATAACGCCCGCGGGCACTATTTCCTTTTAATTGGAAATAACGCCCGCGGGCGTAATTTCCTTTTTAAAAAGGAAATAAAGCCCGCGGGCGCTATTTCCTATTGTAGCGGGCGTTATTTCTTTTGACAAAAGGAGATAATGCCGTGCGGAAATTTCAAGTTCTCGAATAATAAAATAATAAAAATTATTAAATCTTTGCATTCCTTTAAATAATAATAATAATAATAATAATAATAATAATAATAATAATAATAATAATAATAATTATAAAAAATAAAAATTTGGAATTAAAAATCGCGCGATTCGCTTTTTTTAATAGACCCAGTATTTTTAACTCAGTTTTTAGTAAATTATAAATTAATAAGGCTAAATATTTTAAATTTTTATTAAAATAAAAAATGAAAATTTGGAATTAAAAATCGCGCGATTTTTAATTCCAAATTTTCGCCTGCGGCGCTTTTTTAATAAACCCAGTATTTTTATTAAAATAAAAAATTAAAAAGTTTTGAGTAAAGTTAGATTAATAAGACTAATACCAGTATTCTGTAATTCTGTCTCATATCAAGTCACTAAATTTGAGATATTTCATTAGATACAATTTTTGTGACTTGAGATGATTCCGGTATTCTATAAGAGATAGTCACAAGAAATCTACCACAGTGTCTCTCTCGCTCATTTGAGGGTGTGGTGAATACAAAAATTGCATAAATTTTAAGTAACGCATTTGACACCCGCCCTATAGATGTCGATGTAGCCCAGGCGTTAAGCGTCCGGATTATGACGCGGGAGGTCGCAGGTTCAAGTGCCGGTCCGCAACAGTAAATTTTTATTTTTTTATTTAATTTTTCCAAATTTAATTAACTTTTTTTAAACACTTAAATACTTCTAATTCGCAAATTCACTTTTTTTTAAATTTTTTAAATTTTTTAACAAATTTTCTTTAATTAATTTTGTTTGTTACCTGCCTACAAGCAGATGACAAATTAGTGACTCTTTATTGAGACTAGAGATGTGAGGCAACTTACTGAATACCAAACTGTATCAAATAAGAAATAGACCACGAAATGTCTCTATTAGTGACTAGATACAGCTTACAGAATTGAGGTATAAGTATTTTAAATTTTTATTAAAATAAAAAATGAAAATTTGGAATTAAAAATCGCGCGATTTTTGAAGAGTGTAAAATTTTTTTTTTATTAAAGAATTCAGAAGGTTTTTAACATAGCTGTTAAGTAATAATTACGATTAGTAATCGGTTAGATTATTTTCTAAAAAGAATTGTAATGATTACACAGGTCAACAAAAAATGACTTTTGGTTTGGTGCCGCCAAAAGTAAAACTGATTTCGAGTATATTCGGTTCCCTGATAAAAACTGTATACTTACCTTTTAAATGCTACGTACAGTTTTCAAATAGGGGCCAAGAACCCCTTTTTACTAGGTTAAGGCATGTATTGCCTCATAACTTTGTTTCTGTTTATTCTATCAACACAGTTTTGGTGTCGTTGAAAAGAGGACATTTTTCCCCTCTTAACAGTATACAAGTTGTTAATAAATCTTGATAAATGTCAGAGAAACTGTTAAAATAATGTGAAAAAATTAAATTTTTTGTAAAATTTTTTCATTTTGAATCATGGTTTTCTCCAATAATTTGATAACCAATGCAATGCAAAATTACTTCAAAACAATCTCCTGTCAATTCTCTTTTCAAAAACATATAACTTGTTTATATTCGGATTGACCTTCCTAGGATATTCTATTTTAGTAAATTTCTACTGAGGAAAATAAAAAAATGTTTTTTTGGTATTTATTTTATTATTAACTGTTTATGTACATAAAAACTTTCGTTTACGTGATTTTCGTGAAAGAGGTATAGCAGGACAATCACGTTGCATTCCCCAGCAGTAGTCAGCCATCATATTCTGATCCCATCGGCCTTGGTACCTCTCTTCCATAGTTTTTAGGTCCTGGTGGAATCGCTCGCCTTGTTCTTCGCTATAGGAACCAAGATTCTCCGGAAACTGGTCAAGGTGGCTGTGGAGATAATGGACTTTGATGGACATGTTACATGAAATGCTCTAGCATGTTATTAACAATTTCAGAGTAGTTACATGACTTGTGATTTCCCAGAAAGTTCTTAGTAACGTCAACAAACGAATCCCATGCAAGCAGTTCCAAACTGGTCATTGAATTTGAAAAATCAGTATTTTTTATCAACATTCTTATATGTGGGCTATCAAAAATACCTGCTTTTATTTTGTCAATGCTTAGCCTAGGAAATGTTCTCGTTATGCAAAGAAAACATTGTCCATTTTTATCTAACGCCTTCACAAATTGTTTCATTAGACCCAGTTTAATGTGCAAGGGTGGCAATATAATTTTATCTCTAGCGACTAAAGGTGGGTTTATTACATTCTGCTTTCCCACTTCCAACATCTCACGTACAGGCCAGTCCTTTTTTGTCCAGTGTTGGTGCTTGGTACGACTATCCCACAGGCAATAAAAACATGGGTATTTGGTGTATCCACTTTGTTGTCCTAACAAGAAGTTAACCATCTTTAGATCTACGCAAATACTCCATTTGTGTTCGTTATATTTGATTTTTTCTAGAACAAGTGCAATATTTTGATATTCTTCCTTTAATTTAGTTGAATGAGCAATGGGAATTGAACCATATTGGTTGCCATTGTGTAAAAGAACACACTTAAGGCTTCGTTTAGAGCTGTCTATGAAGAGACGCCATTCATTTGGTTGGTATTCTGAAAGACCCATTTTGAGAAGGAGACCTTGCACATCCGAACAAAAAACTATATAATTTTCCGAATTAAAAAATGGCAGCAAGTCTTGTTCTCTTGTACAGTAGAAAGTCACTTTCGTACCTGTAGCCAACAAGTTTTTTTCTTTTAATCTAGAAGCCAACACTTCTGCAGATTCCTTAGATAATTCAAGATCCCTTATTAGATCGCTTAATTCTACTTGCGTAAAAGTTGTTGGCTCTGTAGACGCTAATTGTTCGGTATCACTATCGCTAGACACTTCACTCTTCGATGATTCACGGGTAGAATAAAATGTTGGAACAGGTACTTCGCCTGAATGTGGTAAAGGTCTCTTAGCGGATTGAAGGTTTGGATACATCATTTTTTTAACATTAACACCACGCAAATCGACACAGCAGAAGTAACAGTCATCGAAGTGATTTTTTTGTTCTCTCCATTGCATAGGCACCCCGAATCTCATATGACTTCTTTTACCATTGACCCACTGTCTCAAGTGTTCACAGCACATTTTGCAAACTATTCGATGTATCCACGGCTTGTTTTTGTCTACCATTTCTAATTTAAAGTACGAAAATAAGCACTTTTCACAAAATCTGTTATACTTCTCCTGAACTTTTGGACTGTGTATTCCCACAAATGTAGCAAAACACATTCGGGTCATTGACACAACTGCGTCGTAATGAAGACATGATATTAAAATCTATTTATTTATAGAAACGCACTAAGACTTGAAACCGCGCTCCCGAAAGTACTAATTACAGAAACTTAAAAAAAAAAACGAAACATTTGTATAAAATATAATTTTTTTTTTTTCACAGTAGAAATTTAGTAAAGTAGAAAATCCTAGGAAGGTCAACGCGAATATAAAAAAGTTATATGTTTTTGAAAAAAGAATTGACAGGAGATTGTTCTGATATAATTTTGCATTGCATTGGTTATCAAATTATTGGAGAAAGCCGTGATTCAAAATGAAAAAATTTTACAAAAAATTGAATTTTTCACCTTATTTTAACAGTTTCTCTGACATTTATCAAGATATATTAACACCTTGTATACTGTTAAGAGGGGAAAAATGTCCTCTTTTCAACGACACCAAAACTGTGTTGATAGAATAAACAGAAACAAAGTTATGAGGCAATACTTAACCTAGTAAAAAGGGGTTCTTGGCCCCTATTTGAAAACTGTACGTAGCATTTAAAAAGTAAGTATACAGTTTTCATCAGGGTACCGTATATACTAGAAATCAGTTTTACTTTTATCGGCACCAAAATCACTGTTGACCTGTGTTATTTAATGTGCGTTTGAAATAATCATGATTACGATTATAAAGAATCAAAAAGTAATCATGATTACTTTAGATTACTGAAAAGAATCACAAAAAATCAAAAAGAATCAAAAAAAGTAATTGATTCTTTTCAGCGATTCTTTTTGATAATTTTTGATTACTTTTGGTTGTTTGGTATTTTGGATTGAAAGTAATCAAAAATAATCAAAAGGAATCGCTGAAAAGAATCAATTACTTTTTTTGATTCTTTTTGATTATTTTTGATTCTTTTCAGTAATCTAAAGTAATCACAATTACTTTTTGATGAGACCAAGATAATCGTAATGTAATCAATTACTTCACTATCAAATACAAAGTAATCCGATTACTAATCATTACGATTAGTAATCAAAACTTAACAGGTATGGTTTTTAACGAAATCAAGCAAACGGGCTTCAAGCAATATGAATTTAATTTCAAAATTCAAAATGTAAATGTTGTATAACCTATCAGCACGTCGTTTCTGTAACTTTTTAACGAAATTCAGTATTGTCGTTAACATCGATTTTGACAAATTTTTTATAGAAAATTGTGTCAAAATTAACGATTTTTATGTAATGAACTTCGTTAAAAAGTTACAGAAACGACGTGCAGATAACTTACATATTAATAGAATGAATAAGAATTTGTTTTAAAAATTAAAATGCTGGTTTTCAACGAAATAAACGGGTGCTTCAAGCACCATAAATTTATGTAAGTTCTGTAATACGAAAAGTACCTGTACTAGGAATAACTGAACAAATAAATTTTGACGACATAACCGAAATATTAGCAGAATTTTTTTGATTTATTTTAATTTTTTTTGTCAACAAATAAAATTAAAGAAAAAAAACTTTTTAAAAATAAGCTTTTATTATTGGTTTATAAAATTAACTAAAAAGTAAAAAATAAATTGACTGTAAAGGAATATACAACTTTATAAGTTCATTGTAACCTTTAAAGATAATTTGGCTTCTTCGTCTGCCACAAAATAATTCCATATTGTACATAATTATATATTTCTAACATTAAAACTTTACACCTAAATTATTAAATCTTCCAGTATATATCACATTCCTCAGACAGCCACAGACAGCCGCCAGGTGAAACTAAATAAAAGCTTATAAATAAAATAGTGTTTTTTTATTCAAATGTGGGTGTTTAGAAAATAAAGTTTACGTGCTTCGTGCACTATGAATTTGTTTAATTAAAAATAGTGTTTTTTTTTTTTTAATTCAAATGTGGGTGTTTTGAAAATAAATCTTATGTGCTTCCTGCACTATGAATATAATACGTATAACTTTTTAGGTTTTTTTCTTTTTGAAATTAATATTATTTTTTTTACAAACTAAAGAAAGTTTGAAAGGTATTTATTTAAATTGTGAAACTCTAATAATTTTTCAATTTGAATTTCCTTATCGTAGCACTTTATTTTGAGCAATGATTCCATGTGCTTGTCCGTTAGCTGGCTTCGATGTTTGCGTTTTATGAGAGGCATTGACGAAAATGTTGACTAACATATATATGTTGTCGAAAACATTGAATACATATTTAATATTAGGTCCCTAGTGTCTCTATATTTGTTAAGGCAAATATCTTTCCAAAAAGGAATGCCGGTTTCCAATTGAACAACTAAATCCTCCCTCATTGCTAATAGCTCATCTTGAATATTTATCGGTACATTCTCCAGTGAGCAACGGACTATTAAAAATGTTTATAACCCATTTCATTGAAAAAACATCCTTAAATCTACTTTAAAAGTTTGCTATAAGATTATTTATTTCTTCGATGAATGTATCTAATTTTTCCGGATTTGGAAATTTCGAATAAATTTCGGAAACTTTTGGAAAGTTGACAAAATTTTGGCAAGCCATTTCGTTCTTGAAATTAACTAACTTTGTGGAAAACTCAACTATTGCTTGAAATAATTCGCATATGCTTTTATTTTTTCCTTGCAAAACTAGATTTAAATTATTAAATTGCAACGTAATATCTGTGAGAAAAGCTAGCTGTACTAAAAGTAATTAACTGAACATCCTTTGGACGAGCCTCGGACTCCAAAAAACGAACTATTTCTTCTCTAAGACAAAATAAACAATCTAAGCTTTTTCCCCGGCTAAGCCATCTGACTTCTGTAAATTGTAACACATCCTTGTATTCTGCATCTATTTCATTCAAAAACGCTACCAGCTTCCTATGTGTAAGAGCGTTGTGGCCACCTTTCAACCGATTTATTATTTGCACAGCAGTTTTCATTACTCCGACAAGGCCAATTGATTTTGCAAAAAGAGCTTGTTGGTGAACAATTAAATGAAACGTGGGAACATTAATTTCGGCTTTAATTAACTGCCCTACAAAACCTCGCTTACGGCCAACCAAAACAGATGCTCCGTCTGTACATATAGCTGACTATTGATAAAACATTGCGCTCGAAACATTCGTAAATTTTTTCCCCAGTAACATTTCCATACAATGATTGCAGATTTAAAATCTCTTCAGATGCATTAAAAAAGTTGTCAACCGATCTAATGCATACAATCATCTGGCTAGTGTCGGAAATATCGAGACTTTCATCAAAGCAAACTGATACATATTTAGCATTTTTTATTCGTTCTTTGGTCTCCGCTTGTAAAAAATTTCCAATTGTTTCACATCGTCGAGTCATAGTTCTGGCTGACAAGTAAAGACCATTTATAATACCAGCCATATGCTTCCATACGCTTCCGAAAAACGGAAATATTGCAAGGCACATTTCTTTAAAAAAATCCCCATCCTCAAAAGGCCTACCTTTCTTTGCTAATGCTAAAGCTATTGCATATGTTGCCTTCAGTTGACTGTCTGCCAAATAATTATGGTCATCATGCTCAGTATTCATCGCTTTACTATATTTCATCCTAAAACCGTCTTTAAGCTTAGCAATCAACTGATTTCTTTCTACTCCTCCTACTAATTTGAGATCAGGATGACGACCGTCATAATGACGCTTAAGGTGAAAGGTGTCTTTGCATTTTAAAACTTGGCCGCATACAAGACACTCAGCATCATTAAAAATATTTACGCAAAAAAAAAATCGTTTTGTACCTCCATCTTATTAATAAAATATATTTTGCATTTATGCTCAGTGTACCAATATAAGCAAGAAATAATAGAAGCAATGCGGTATCGACCTGCTTCAATCAATGCTAGCATAAAACTGAATAAAATTTGATTCTTTTCTGCTCTGCTTGTTGACGTTCGTGCTGTGTGCGTGAAATTACGAACTGTGTACGTCAGAAGGCCGAACATACTTCGACTCCTAGGAAAATATCTGCCGGCCTTTGCTCTAAAACCACATCTGATGTCTTTGTACTTTTGACTTTGAGCGCCAAAGTATGAAAAATCCTAAGTTGGCCCATTTAGAGTGCCCCAATCGTGTTAAAATATGTACGACCGATCCCCACTAACTTTGTAGGGCCGACCCACCCATGCCAGTGGCACACCCCCTAAGACCCCACCTGTGAGGGACCCCATACAAAAATTTCAAAAAATCACCATTTTTGGCACTTTACATAAAAAATCAGCTAAATTACTATCTTTTTTTCTTCTTCGAGTTCTTTTTTCTCTTAAGAACTTTAAAAAACATAGCCATTTCACTGATTTTTTCATAAAAAGTGCCAAAACTGGTTATTTTTTAAATGTTTGTATGGGGAACCCCCCCAGGTGGGGTGTTAGGGGGTGTGCCACTGGCATGGGTGGGTCAGCCCTTCAAAGTTAGTGGGGGTCGGTCATACATTTGGGCACGATTTGGGCACTCTAAATGGGTCAACTTAGCAGTTTTCAAACTTTGACGCTCAAGGTCAAAAGTACAAAGTCGAGACATCAGAATTGGTTTTAGAGGTATGCTTCTTTCGGCAAAGTATCTTATTTTGATCCCTAAAATACGGTTTTCCTTGTCACTTAGGCGATTTTGAACTCGACCCGCCTAATTACACACAGTACTCCTGTAGGGCGCTTGAGTCTAAAATATTAGATTTTGGTTTATGCTGCATATCTTGAAGTCCTTCCCAAAAAAATTAAATTGTCATAATTAAGTAGTACTTGCCTCTCGTTGATATATAACCAAAAAATATCATTCATTGACAATTAATGCCAAAAAAAATGACTTCAAAACCGGAAAACCGGATGAAATTTCCAAAAAACATATCATACTTTTTTCAAATGAATAAAACACTGTATATATTTCGAAAGTGTCAACAATTCTCTACCCAAAATCGTTGAGAACTGGTTTTTTAATGAATTTTTTTTTACAAAGAAACTGAAAAAAATTTTTTTTTGCCTTAAAACCAGATTTTGGGGGTGTTACAAATCTTTTAAAGGGCGTTTCGTGTATAACTCGACCTGATGAACAATCTCTACTAGGTCGCTCGAAAAGTGTAAAATGGCTGTAGCACTGTGCTATTTATGCAAAGGAAACCAGTCTTTCCACTGGCGCGGAGGAAGAAAGAGGGGTGTTGTATTTTAAAAACATATTTCTTATTATAGGAAAGCGGCGTAAAGCATCAATGTTGCTATCATTCTCATTCAAGCATAAATCTACTTCGGTTGCTATATGTAGCTCAGCCATGTGAGCTTATATATTGACTTCTTCAACGGTATTTTTTTTTTTTTTGAAATTCCATCGCATTTCCTTTTTTTGTCCCAAACGTGGTCTATAGCATTTTCCAGTAAGACCTTGCAAAATTTTAATTTTATTTCAGGAATGATGGTTGCGGCAATAACTGCGTCGCAGGAGTCAGAATGCAAAGTATTCGAAAGTATTTTCAAAATCTTTCTAATTCCATTTAATTAACTTTAATTCCTATTAATTTCCGTGAGAAATTTTAGATTTTTGGAAGCTAAACGCAGCATTTTTATGGACTGCAAATTTTTTCTTTTAACTTCAGGGACATTTCATCATTCACAGTTTCTTTAAAGCTGGCTTGTTTTTTTTTTTTTTAAATATATATATACCTACACATACAATGTCAGATTCAAGGTATCACTTATGTAAATCATTTAAAAAGTTGCCGAATGTGTATTACGTAAACGCAAAAATATGAGTTGGCTGAGAGAGACATTCAAATGAACGTGAGAAATAGAGTTATGACATACAATGGGCAAGAAGTACCTCTGAGGTGAAAGACCTGGTGTCAAATTTCTGCACGGGTAATCTTATTATTGGAGCGGACGCTAATGCTCACCATGTCCAATGGGGGAGCTCCGACATCAATGCCAGGGGCGAGTCTCTGTTTGATTACCTCTTAACAACCAACCTGGTGATTTGCAACGTGGGTAATGAGCCTACTTTTATCACTAAGACCCGCAGGGAGGTCATAGACCTCACTATCTGTAGTGAAGGCGCTTATGAGTGGGTCAGAAAATGGCGGGTTCTGGAAGAACATTCTTTCTCCGACCACCGTTACATAGAAATGGTTTTAGACTTTATTGTAGAACAACCAATCATGAAGCGCAATCCACGTAACACTGATTGGCAGTTACACAATGAAATATTAGACAGAGACCTACCAGTACTGCCCTCACAAGCCCCCTCATCAGTAGAGGATCTTGTTACTACATTTACATCGGCGCTCTCAAATGCTCTAGGACAGGCTTGTCCAGTGCCAAAACCACGCGGTAAACACAGGCCACATTGGTGGTCCTACGATTTGGACTCGCTCCGAATATCATGCCGGAAACAATTTAACAAGGCCAAGAGCTTTGGCTCTGAGCCTCATTGGCACGAATATAAAGCTAAACTAAGGGCCTACAAAAAAGCTCTGAGACAGGCGAAGAGAACCTCGTGGAGAAATTTCTGCACTGGCGTCGAAAAGGTCGACGACACAGCGAGACTTAGACGAGTCCTCTCGAAAAGTCAAACAACCATCAGCTATCTGCGAAAACCTGACGGATCCTGGACCAGCACGGAAGAGGAAACCCTTGAGCTGCTCTTGAATACACATTTTCCGGGGAATCTGCATGATGCACCACTAGCACCTGCAACAAACCTGGCAGTAAATATACCCATCACTGAGGAAAGAGTAAGGTGGGCAGTTAAGAGCTTTGAACCATATAAGGCTGCCGGGCCGGACGGGATTATCCCCGCGCAACTTATAAACACGTTGGAGACATCAGCTAAATGGCTGGTGTTCCTCTTCACAGCCTGCCTGGCTCTCAACCACATTCCGGGCTCCTGGAGAAGCGCCACGGTAGTGTTTATCCCTAAGGCTGGGAAGGCATCCCACTACGAGCCAAAAGACTACAGACCGATCAGTCTCTCGTCCTTTGTACTAAAAACCTTTGAGAGGATACTAAGCGACTACCTCTTAACAACTATTGATAGCAACCTTATCTCTAGCTATCAGCATGCATACACCAAGGGTAAATCAACAGAAACCGCTCTGCACAGCCTAGTGTCTGTCATTGAGAAATCGCTGTGTGAAAAGGACTACTGTCTCGTGGCCCTCCTAGACATTGAGGGGGCTTTCAACAATATAAGCCCGGAGGCTATCAACTCCGCTCTAACTAATCTGGGCGTAGATAGACCTCTAACTGATTTAATTGACCAACTTTTAAGGGGAAGGAAAATAGCTTCTTCACTTGGTACGGTTGAGTTATCACGTTATGTCACAAGGGGAACACCCCAGGGTGGTGTTCTTTCCCCGCTTTTATGGAACCTCACAGTCAACTCGTTGCTACGTGACACAAGCTGGGGGGGCGGGAAGATAGTGGCATACGCAGACGATTTAGCTATTGCATTCAGAGGCAAGTTCCCACAAACTCTGTGTGACCTGATGCAAGTAGCACTGCGAGAAGTTTCGACGTGGTCCTCTCGCTGCGGACTTAGTATCAACCCAGGGAAGGTGGAACTTGTCCTCTTCACCAACCGGTACAAAATACCGCCACTAAGCCTACCAGAACTAGATGGCACGCGCCTGGGCTTGTCGGATAAGGCCAAGTTTCTAGGCATAGTTCTGGACAGGAAATTGAATTGGAAGGAGAATGTTCTTCAGCGCCAGAAGAAAGCTTGCATCGCTCTTTACACATGCAAAAGAGCCATTGGCAAAAAATGGGGGCTCAGCCCTACAGTATGCAGTTGGATCTACACGGCCATCATTCGCCCAATCATGCTTTATGGAGTCGTCGTATGGTGGCCTGCGCTGAGCAAGGCAACATACCTGAATCTGTTGCGGAAAGTCCATAGATCCAATATGATCTGTATAAGCGGTGCGCTAAGGACAACGCCCAACGAAGCCCTCCAGGTCATTCTGGGCATTTTGCCACTTGATCTGGAAGGGTTTCGGTCAGCGGCGGCATCAGCTCTGCGCCTAAGAGAAACCTCCAGTTGGGCTGCGGGTACTATTGGACACTCCAGTATTCTGGAATCTTACAGCTTTCTCCCTCTAAGCACAGATCGTTGTGCGACTACTACAGTCGGGGATAGCTGTTTCAAAATAAACATTCCCAGCAGAGAAGACTGGGAGAGGACGGATTGGTGTCCCGAAACAAATGGTGGCACTTCCATATACACCGACGGCTCGAAGTTGGACGGCAGAGTTGGAGGAGGAGTTTATTCAAGGGATTTGGACCTTGAGCTCTCCTTCAGACTACCTGATCATTGTAGCGTCTTCCAGGCGGAAGTCTCGGCAATCCTAGACGCCGCGGCCTGGTTAAGCAAACGTGTTATCGGAGAAGATATCGCTATTTTCAGCGATAGCCAAGCGGCCATCAAATCCCTTGGCTCATACACGTTCAACTCTGAACTGACGCTCAGCTGTCGTCGATCTCTTCAGGAGATGGCCCAACAGAACCGCGTAAACCTCATATGGGTCCCGGGACATAGGGACATTGAGGGAAACTGTAAGGCAGACGAGCTTGCCAGGCAGGGCACGACCAAGCAGGTTCTTCAGGATAAAGAGCGCTTAGGTATGCCGTTTGCCACATGCAAACTAATGCTGAAGGAGCACACACTCCGTCAAGCCAACGAAAGATGGCTGCTATCCCCAGGGTGTCGCATATCGAAACAAACCTGGCCAAAATGGGATCTTAAAAGGTCTAGACGCATTTATGCCCTAACTAGGAGGGAAATCTGCATATTGATAGGGGTATTAACCGGTCACTGCCTCATTGGTAGGCATGCAGAAAGGCTAGGTGTGCCCTACCGACGATGCTGCAGGAGTTGCAAAGATGATGAGGAGGAGGAAACAGTGGAGCACCTCATCTGCAACTGTCCGGCTTTAAGCGGCGCGAGAACGCGCTTTTTGGGAGTTCCGTTCCTGGATAGCCTAAGCCAGATCGCGGAAATGGACATAAAGGACTTGATGGGCTTCATAAAGTCATCTAAGTGGTTCGAGGAGGAGTAACGGTGTCGGTTTAGGAGTGTCAGTCCCGGGATTCTGCTATGTGGAAAATCCCAACAACTCAGGGATTTTCCATATGGCTGGGTCCCGGGACTGACTTTCCTTGTGTTGGTGGTATCACAACGGGCCTTTGAAAACTGGCCTATGTGTGCCTCTGCGGCAGCCACTTGAACCTAACCTAACCTCTGATCTTTGGACACAACCTTGGGTATTGCACCAAAGGAGTTTCATTAGAGTTGAATCACAAGAAGACTCGGAAGGCAAATGGAAAAGTTTACGATTGTTAACCGGTTGTTTTCATCGAATATGGGAGAGTGAGGATGGTCAATGCGCTCGGAAGCTTATAGTTGTTCCAAGGAAGCGGGTGTCTGATGTTCTCAGGGAAATGCATAACGATCCAAGTGGAGGTCATCTAGGAGTCAAGAAGACCTTGCAGAGGATTAAGCAGACATTTTATTGGGTTGGTTACGGTCAGTCGGCAAAGGAGTGGATTGCCAAATGCGATGAGAGCATCAGGGCAAAAGTGCTGAGGTCCACGAGTCATGGTCGAAGGAGGCAGTGCCACTCAGATGCAGCGGTTGAGAGGATTACCTTGGATGAAGCTGGTCCATTCCCCAGAACTATAAGCAAAATCATGAAAACCAGGTACGACAAAGCAATAGAATCGGAAGGTTTCCTGGAAGGAGATTTAGTATTGCTATACGGGCCACAATGGAGGAAAGGTTTGTCTCCAATAGTTCAGTGCAAATGGAAAGTTGTGAAACGGATCAACGACGTTTTTTACGGCACACAGGCTGTTGGAATGCCACGGAGCAAAATGAAGGTGGTTCCCCTGGAGAGGCTAGCAATGTTTGGATTGGCAAATGTGTCTGATCGGGACGATCAGACTTAGGTGGAGGGCAGTGTAGCGAATATTCACAAAAACCGCTCATCTCCCGCCACTAGCGTATTTCCACCACTAGCGTTACTACCACAACTACAGCTGTTTAGATACATGACGCGAGAGCGAGAGAGGGAAAGGCAGCTCGCATATTTGCGAATGTGACACAAAGAGGAGATGACGATGGATAAACGTTTCGAGAACACTGTGTAAAGCTTTCAGCAGAATCAGTCCGCCAATACGTCAGCTGCGTCACGTACGTCAATTTTAGAGCAATTTCTACTTTGACGTATCCGTCTTATCTGGCGTTACGCATACAAACATCCGCAGTCTACTTTGCTGTCAGTTATTTCGACGTACGTGACGTACGTGCCGGATTGATTCTGCTGAACGCTTAAACATTTCTAGGTGATAAAGCTGCAGTCTGCTAGGGTATATAAAGGCGCAAAGACAACGCACATCGATCAGTTTATTTTGAAGTGTTGCACAGTGAAGTACTGAACAGTGAATTAACCCGCGATATTGTACTACGGTTTTTAGTATTGAATAAAGCGTACTACATATTTATTAAGCAGAATCTACCAGTTTTATTTGACGTACAGTGATCGAACTCAGGGAAAATAATCGAGGAACCATCGAATTCGTCACAATACGATATTTGTTCAAAAAGGAGAACTAAACACGCGATTTTCTTGGTTGTTATGGAAACTAAATCTTTTTGTATACCTTCCAGCTTGAGGTATATTCGAATAATTTTTCTAACGGGTTTTAGTATATAAAATGATATGTATACGAACTTATATGGCTGATTCCTTGGAAACTGATATATTTGTGTTCACCGACTTTAATGTCGAAAATATATAACAAACCGATATGCAGTCTTATATATCTCATCGAGTCATATAAATTAAGTGCTAAATGTAATCATTTAATAGCGGGGATTACTTTTAAACACACAAAAAAGAAAAAAAGAAAAAATTGCACAATTTATAGTGTCCCTTTGCTGAGGTCATGTCCTTTTATTGGCATTATATGCTATAAATTGTGATCAAAACAAAATTTGCATAGCAAGCTTTGAAAGAGGATAAAGAGCGTAACAGTATGGCACAATTGTTTTTAAAACAATTTGCTTGACTAGGGTCCTATAGAGGACTAGTTTTGTAAAAAATCAAAAAATTGTGGTCACAGTGGTCGTGTGCGAATATTAATTAACATATAATGTTAATTTATTGACACATGTTCAGTCTAATGTCACCATCAAACTGTGCTAGAGCAGGTTCCATTTCGAAGACGGGTTGGGAAGATTTCGCGCTTAATATATGTGTCACACTTTCTCATGTCACAACTTTACCATAGCTTTTCTTCTAAACTAGGTGTAATTTTTCCTTGAAAATTAGAACACACATAGACCTTGGTGGCATACATCTAATTTCTAGCGGAAGTCCAAAAATATTAAGCCATATTAAAATGAGAATAGATTAAACATGAAATGTCAAAACCCTAAAATGTCACAACTTTTTATTCTACTAGTATTGTTACAGTTGTTTTTACAAGTATATATAAAATGAAACACCATGAAGTATCTGTCGTCATTTATAGTTCGTGTTAGTGAAAATAAAAATAAACTGACGAAGCGGCAAAGCCAAGAGCGACGAAAAAAATAAATTTTTGAACGATTCACTTATCTTCTAATATAAATATTTGTGTATTGACTGTTATTTTGTGTTAATACATGAATAAAACGACTTTGGGCATATTGTTCATATAATATATCGCAAAATATGAAGTCTGAATTTAAATTTTGCCAAAATTCCCAGAAATTTCGCTTAAATGGCAAAACTATTCATCCCATTAATGACCGTCATCGAGATTGCGGTCAAAAATTTCTTTTTGATTCCATAAATTAATAAATTTTTGGTTAAATATATAATTAAACACAAATAGCAAACAAAAATTGTTTAAATTTCCAGCAAATAGGTGTTCTCATAGGGGTTAATGGGCATTCTAAATATGAAGCTGAATAATTTAATTGCGTTCAAAGCAGTTTATGTCATACTTGTAGCAAAACTATATGTTTTCGATATTTAAAATGCCTTTTTCGGTATTTGAAGAAATGTACTCGTATGGGTACAGTGGGCGTAAGTTGTAGCGCAATGCGAATCAGGGGATATTTCTTATACCCCATTTACACTGTTTACACTTTTAAAAGTCATTTATCGTAACATTGACATTTCACAAAAAGTCGATGTGTAATATATGTATCAGTTTCCAAGGAATCAGCCATATATACATACAGAAAAATGAATATGTAGAAATATATACTCTTTGACATTATGTAATGAAACTAGTAATATATGAACAAAAATGCCATAAAATTTGCATATTTTTCAAAGGATGGTAGCTAAGATCTTAAGTCAAACGATATTTTCAGCTGAGTTGTTCCTTTCCAATTAACCATGCAAGGTGTTATATGCTATAAAAATTCAAAAAAAGTTCATATGTTCCAAAAAGGATCAACTAGGATTTCAAAACAAAGTGATTCGTGATCAGGACAGCATCCCAGACGATGTGGCATTTTCAGTTTTTGGCGTCATTTTAGGCCAACCTATTCTTCGTCCAGGGGCAGTGTGAGTAGATGACTGGTATGATCCTAAGCGGAACAGGACATGGAACGAGTCCTCAAATACAGTAACACGGCGTACACTAACAGTATTTTCCTCACGACGAACTCCTTCGTCAATTCGTTCCAGCTCGGTCTGGAAATATTGTCTTTTTAGATAGATGACTGGTATGTTCTGGGCGAAATCTGGCAATCGACATCTCGTATGACATCAACAGGTAAAAAATACCAGTTGCTTTTGGGGAAAAAAACAAAACACTGACTAGTTGGGCCTGGTGCACAAACGTAAAGTAGTTTTCAACTAGTTGAATTGACTGTAGGGTATGAGTAGTTGACGTGAATATCGTTGTATTTTTTTTTTATATCTAACCTGCTGAAAGTAGTTTTATGAATATCCCGAACTGCCTGATTTGTTGAACCCGCTAATATTTTCGTAGTCAGTAGTGGCTAAAAGGTTAAACGTATACTGGCACATCGAAAATGCTTTGACAAAGTAGGTGAATAATTGTGATAGTGCATTTTTTAGTTAAAAAAAATTTCTCTACCACTAAAAGGATAGTGATAGAGATTTTGAATTTAAACTAACACCAATATTTAGTGATAGTTAAAATCAAAAATCACTATCGCTAAAAGTTTAGTGAAATATGAAATGCAAAGTTAATGTCTAATTTGGCTGGAGTATAACTAAATGTATACCTTCGAAAACAATGTAAAACCGGTTTTTCCATTCTTCTGGTCCTAAGCGATACAGGACACGGAACGAGTCCTCAAATACAGTAACACGACGTACACTAACAGTATTTTCCTCACGACGAACTCCTTCATCAATTCGTTCCAGCTCGGTCTGGAAATATTTTCTTTTTACATCAAAATCAAGAATACGTGTGTGATCAACCAAGACAGCGAAAGGTCCGTCCGATAAATGAATAGAGGATTGACGAAGTATTTGATTAAGCACTGTTCTGTGTTTTTCGGCAAAAAGTAGAAAATTTTCTTTATCCAAGCGTTGCTGTACTTCCAATGGGTTTGACCGTGTGTTGATTTTAAGCACATTGTCTGCGTTTACGGACAAACATACTGGGTTTTGTTGGACATCTGTTGAATCTTAGAGATACATTATTTTGATTATAACATCATTGAATTAGGTTTTAACAGGGGTATCACTTAATCCGTCGTAGTTGACTATCCTAAAACTGTAAAACAGGCGTCCTTAACCAAAATGGTTCAGTCAAAGATCGCCATAAGTCACAAATTATCTCTAAAGCGATATTATACAGCCTAATGAGTGGTGATTTGCGCGTCTCGAATACTTGTATGAATATTAAGGTGATTCGAAAATGTTTCGACTGGGTCTTACCCCCTCAAAAGTTAGCAGTTTATAATAAAATGAGCCTTGCAAAACAATATGTGCTGTAACTTAACCCTAAGAGGTCGCTATTTTATTTCCACCATTCCCATACATTTTGTATGGAAAAAATTAGATTTTTTGAAAGTGAATTTTCTAATTATTTTGAATTTTTGTAACATATTCCTAAATTTAAGGCTAGGCCGTTTCCAAAACTCTTTACATAGTGTGATTATCTTACATTTCTATTAATCTAATTTAAAAAAATCTTATCGATTTACCAACAGGTTATCATTATAACCTCTAACGAGATTTTTGTGCCAAGCTTCTCTTCTAATTTTTGTGTGCTGCTTTTAATTCTTTTCTACAAATTGCTGGCACCTACAGTTTTTTGCCTACTCGAAACGGCACTTGCAAAACAAATGAGATTTTGCTGATAAGCTTTTCATGGCAGAAATACACTCGGAGAGTTTGCCAAACCACTGCCGAGGGGTGACCTCATTTAGAAAATGCCTTTTCTAAATAATGTTTGATGTTGGTTTGATCGGGATTCGATACCAGGTCACTTGGTGTAGTAGGCCGAGCACACTACCGTTATACCACTTATTACAGACATTTAAAAATGACTGAATTTTGTGCCATTGCAAGTAACACATACAAAATCCATTATTTTTTAAGTCGCTGTAATTAGTTTAATAGTTATGATAATCGCACTATATAAAAGGTTTTGGAAAAAAATTCCGAACGTATTCGAAAATTCACTTTGAAAAAATCTAATGTTTTCCTATACAAAAAGTATGAGAAAGTTAAAAAAATAGGGGTTAAGGTACAGCTCTTATCTTTGGTATGATTGTGATGTATTTATATATGAACTACACCTTTTTCACATTATAATAAGAAACCATCAATTGTATAAGGGAAAATTTCATTTGAAAATCAGATTAGTCAATTTAAAATGAGAAACCTTCATTTCAAAATCAGATTAGTCAATTTATAATAGGAAAGCTTAAGTTTTAAATAAGAAACCTTCATTTGAAAATCAGCATTGTCACTTTAAATTAAGAATATTTCAATTCAAAATAGGAAAACATCATTCTAAAATCAGAATAGTCACTTTAAAATAAGAATATTTCATTTAAAAATAAAAAACTATCAAATTTAAGTCAGAAATTAGACAAATTTGATTTTGGCCTATAGGTCTGGTTTCTTTGTTATTTTTATTCAAAGTTGGTAACCCTGTGTATGAAAACATTGATTAAAACTTGATCAAATGAAGCAATTTTAGATGTTTTTTTTTATATATCGCTATTTTTTGGATGGATAAACTCATTTTTAACTCAGGTAATGTGTGTGTGAAAACATTGATTAAAACTTGATCAAATGAAGCAAATTTAGATGTTTTTTATATATGCTATTTTTTGGATCGAGGAACTCATTTTTTACTTTGGTAAAAATTAATGGAGTTCCGCGATCCAAAAATTAGCGATATGCAAAAAAAACGTCTAAAATTGCTTGATTTGCATGAAAAACTGTCAAAAATAAGACAAATTGTATAATAGCGCCACCTATCGTAAGACTAAGATGAAAATTAATGTCAAAAATTAGTTCCTCGATCCAAAAAATAGCGATTTACAAAAAAAGTCAATATAAAATTGCTTCATTCGCATGAAAAAGTATCAAAATTATAGAAATATTATGACAGCGCCACCTACGGTAAGACTTAGGCGAAAATTAAAGTCAATAATGAGTTCCTCCATCCAAAAATATCGATATACAGAAAAAACCGATCTAAAATTGTTTCATTTGCTAGAAAAACTATCAAAAATAAGACAAATTGTATGACAGCGCCACCTATCGAATGACTTACGTGAAAATTTATGTCAATAATGAGTTCCTCGATCCAAAAAATAGCGATATACAGAAAACACCCCTCTAAAATTGCTTTATTTTATCAAGTTTTAATCAATTTTTCATACATAGGGTTACCAGCTTTGAATAAAAATAACAAAGAAACCAGACCTTTAGGCCAAAAACCCAGTATTAGGTTTTGATATTGGAGGGGCTTTCCACATAGCAGAATCCCGGGACTGACACTCCTAAACCGACACCGTTACTCCTCCTCGAACCACTAAGATGACTTTATGAGGGCCATCAAGTCCTTTATGTCCAGCTCCGCGATCAGGCCTAGGCTATTCAGGAAAGGAACTCCCAAAAAGCGCATTCTCGCACAGTGTAGTTTATCATATTTAATTGCCTACGGGCAATATGTGCATAGTGTTTGACCCGTTTTGTTTAATTCGTAAGTATTCTCATTTTAAAACGAAAGTTTCTTATTTTCAAATGATGTTTTCCTATTTTGAATTGAAGTATTCTTAGTACCCTTTTACACTAGGCAATTCTTGAATTCAAGTCTACTGCGACATAGGCGAAGGAGGTGAGCAGAGAGGGGAAGAGTACACTTAAAAGCGTACCGTCTCCCGTACAAAAGGTATGATATTGATGTATATTTCAAATGGTGGTGGACATCGCCGTGTTAAAAATACCACTTGCTAATATGGAAAAATTACAGATCTCGAACTAGTTCAAGCCGTTGGCTGAATAGTATTTGATTAGTATATAACTGTAGTTGAGTTGACTGAAGAGGTCTGTTTTGACTCTCTAAAATGATATATGTTACATGTCCTCAATTTATAAGTTACTAAAAATACTTACGTATGAACTTTGTCGTTGAGCTGGTTAATTTTGTGGAATAGTGAGGAAGAGGAGTGCCATTATCCCAATTTTTTTACTTGGGACTATGAAACTGAAGGCTGGGTTATTATGACACCCTAATACAGCCCAAATTACAATACGGCATAAGTTGCTGGGGAATTGCATATAAAATTCGTCCGCTCTTGATATTGCAGAAGTTTCTCATAAAAAGGCTTGATATTCTTACTGTAAGGCACTTATACTACTATAAAGTTCTGAAAATTTTTTTAATGAGAAGTGGTTACTTACGTAGCCCAATATGGAACTCGTACAGATTAAGAAGCAGCTCGCATTCAAATGTTACAGTTCCTGCCTCTCACACGGGGCAGTGAAATAACGCCCGCGGGCGTTATTTTTTTTTTTTTCAAAAAAGAAATAAATCCCGCGGGGTCTTTAATTGGAAATAACGCCCGTGTTGACAAAAGAAGATAACTTCGTGTGGAAATTTTAAGTTCTCGAGTAATAAAATAATATAAATTTATACCACGTACCCGGAACATGGGATTGCTTAGCATAGGTTCGTGTTTTTGAAGAGCGACCGAAGGCTGCCTACCGTGGCGGTAGCCACGGGTATACCACGCACCCGAAGGCCGCCTACGCAGACAGACTTCACCGTGGCGGTAGTTTTGGCACATACCCGGACTTGGCATGGCGTAGCCCAGGGTTATTTTTTATAAGCGCGGCCGAAGGCCGCCTACGCAGAAGGACTTCACCGTGGCGGTAGTTTTGGCGTATACGGACAATTCTAAAAAAAAAAGAAAACGAAGTATGACGATTGATAGACATGGTCAAGGTGAGTATAACTACACAATTTCTTTTGTGGGCAAATTACCATAACAGGAGCTATTAAGGGTCAAAGTTCATATGAAGCATAAGCGCGGCCGAAGGCCGCCAACTAAGAAAGGTGTTCTGCACATAAATACCAAGGATATCGCCCCAATACATTATACATTAGTTTCGCCAGCATTACATTTCAAAACAAAACAAATTGAAAAACAAAATAGCACACTTGATATACATACGTTGCCCAATTTTATTGTGCTATTCAAATTTTATATGAGAAATGACAGCATGGAAATTATGACAGTTTTAAACAATAGCAGATACGCGAATAGGAGATATTGTGAATTGTCAAATTGTATTTATTTTTATTGAGCGATCTATGCTAATAAAGCAGGGTGCGAAATGTTATATTATTTGGCTAGCAAATTATTTTGGTACGTGTTTTTGGTTTGGTACGAATTTTGGTACGCAAAATTTTAGGCAAACGGCAACCGTGCTTGTGAACTGCCTAATTTATTTTTTGTTGTTTGTCTATAGGCTTTGATAAATTTGGTTCGCGTCTGCACCAGAACAAAATTAAACTTAAGCTAAGTCATTTCCATTCACCAGTCAAAATGGTTATTATGAAAAAAAAAAAAATTTTGGGCACCCCCCGAAAATATATTCTGGATACGCGCCTGCGAGGATGCAATAATATTTACATATATGATTTGGTACATTTTGTTTTTTTTTTTTGGGCCAAAAATGAAGGCAAGTGGCAGCTGCCTGGATCGCTGTATATTTATGTACGTTCATGTGAGAGTAATGTGCGCGGAAAGGGGTGGGAGTGGTTTTCGAAGCGAAGAGTTTTTGCGTGAGAGTGTTTGTCGGTGTTTCGATGACTGCGCAATTTGCAAGGTACCGTTTTTTCTCCTTGCTTCACGCATATATGTATATATATTAGGGTGATTAAAAAAAAATGTCGATTTGGTCTTACCGCCTAAAAAGTCAGGTATTGATGAGAAAATAAGCCTTGCAAAAAATTAGCGCTCTAACTTAACCTTTAGGGGTGGCTATTTTTTTTTCGCCCTTTCCCATACATTTTGTATGGGGAAAATGGCATTTTTTTTCAAAGTTGTAACGTAGCAAGATACGTATTTATAGCATACCATTTATTTCCTGCAATATCTGGTATGGCAATGCCCTACCAGCAAGCACCCTCTGAGAGCACTTTGCTCTGAGAGTTCCATTCATTTTGAGTAATTGTTTATATAGTAACTAAAGACCCATGTTTGTCTCTTTTCTCTTTACTTGCATTGTATAACATATTTTTAAAAGAATTTCTGTTAGAATAACATTGCTCTGTCGAATAATATAAAAGGCGTGTGCACTCTAAATTTTCAATCATTTCGTTTTGCGATCGGCGGTATAAACACCTTCTTGAATAGTACGGAGTACGTGGCAAGCGCTAAGCTCGCCGTACAAAGTGCAATTCTCAGAAGTTTGACAAAAATCCTAAGTTGACTGCGTTGCAGTGTGGACAACGTTGGTTGCCCGCAGCAAAGTAGCTGACTATTCCCAACGATCGCTAAACGATTTTGCCCTTATAGTTTTAAGTTTAGTTCTACATAAATTTCAACTTTTGCGATTTGAATAAAATATAAAACCACGAATCCGCTGTGTTTATTATTTAAACAAAATAAAAGAGTATCGAACAACTCCAACTCTACAATTGGCGCCCAACTAAGCGGCTAAAATTTTTTATTAAAAATTTCGCTACCGAGAAGAACTCAATGACTAAACAAAATGGTGTCTCTAACTAAGGAACAATTTGAGGAACTGATGAAATCTGTAAGCAGCAGCAACATACGTGTGGGAACTATGAGTATGTGCAAAGCGCGTTATAATGGTGAGCGTAATCCAACAAAGGTGGAAGAGTTCGTCGCAGCAGTTTCCACGTTCAAGATGGTCGAAAAAATTAATGACGCCGACGCAATTAACGGGACGCTGCGGAATGGTGGCGTGGTGTGAAAGATGGAATATCCACATTTACGGATGTAGTACGAATGCTACGAGAAAGCTTCTCACCAGCAAAACCGGCATGGAGGATTTATTGCGATATTTTCGGATGTAAGCAGCAGAAAACTGAGCCGATACCTTTATCCGGAAAAAGCGTGCATTATTTTTATTTTATTTGGTATGCTAAGCGCGTGCATCCGGGAGAGAGTAAGCCAAAATAAGGTCAATACGTATGACCAACTTCTCAAAGAAGCTCGAGAAACCGAATTATTCTTGAGCGAACGAGAAAGTACAAAAAAAATGCAAACAGAAGTTTCCCGATGTACTTTTTGCCATAAAAAGGGACATACGCGCGAAGCTTGCTTCAAAAAGCAGAAAGCTGACGCATCTGATGCAAATAATGCTACAATCGCAGCAGCAATAGCTGTCAAACCGAAGTTTGCATGCTACGGCTGCAATGGACCGGGTGTGACGCGTGCAAACTGTAATGCATGCAACAAAAATAAAGCCTCATCAAGTGGCACTGTAAATTTTAATGCAGTATCTCCGGTAGATGTTGGCAGAAATATACCACTGGTGAACGTGCAACTTTTCGGTGTTCCAGGCCAAGCCTATTTCGATACCGGCGCGCGTACAAGTGTGGCAAGTGCGAACCTCAAACGTGTGATGGACTTCAAAGGATGTCAATATAAAAAGGTTGTCTGTGATATCGCTTTGGCGGATGGAATCGTTTCAAGAAAGAGGTGCTTGGGTACCGTATGCAAAATTGTAATTGGAGGACGTTGCCTGAACATCCAGTTCATAATACTGCCAGATGCAGACTGTAACCGCACGTTGATTGGAGCCGATTTTATGGAACAAGGTAATATAGTACTGAATATGGGTCAGAGATTTTGGTACTTCGAGGACAACCCTACACAGCATTTCGATTTTGGAAAAAAGTGCCGGTCAATTTAGTCGTAGAAATCCAAGGTGCACGTATTGTTACACCCAAACGTAAAATAGTGGTTCACAATCCTCCTCCAAAAACATACATGCCTAATTTCAAATACTATGGTCCCGGTGTTCCAGCAAATAACTATTCTCCTCATTCAATCCAAGCAATATTTAAAAACGCACTCAGGGTTGCCACTTTGAAAAAAGTTTTCCTACCTAAATCCAACTAAAAACCTACCAAATTGGCCGTTATCCTACCAACATTTTTTCAAGGCATCAAAACTTTTCTCATGAATTTTTGGTAATTGTATAGATTCTACGTTAACTCGAAAACACGTCGGAAAATGTTGGGAACGGTAGCAAAAATTACCTAGGTTCGATCCTATTTAGGGGCTGGGTCCATTAGATTTATAAGCAGATCACCTTTCTGAGTTGGGGTCCTTCGGGCGCACTTAAAAAAAGTAACCCTGAGGCGACCCAACACCGGCTTCGCGATCATCAGTTTTCCTGAGTAGAACACACTTTTGGCAACACCTTACATTTGTCATTACAGCAACTAGGTACATGAAATTGACAGAAAATTTTCAACAAGGTATGATTGTAAATATCTTATTCCTGGGACAGAAACGGGTCTTTTGGTACCTCTCCTGACATTTTCTGGCGTGTTTTTCGAGTTGATGTAGGATCTATACAATTGCGAGTTTTTTCTTGTACCCAGGTCTCATATCCGGGTTTCATCAAATTATGTTAAAAAAGCACTCCAAGACAATTGTGACATTATCTATTTGCCAGGGTTTATTCGTTAAAGCGAATTAAAATCTTGACTCACTATTAACGCATGTATCAAACTTATCATGGCAAAGTACTGACTTCAAAGGTCCAAATAATGCGACGGAGCGTTGCAGTATTTAAAAATATTACTCTTGAATTCGTCCTTGATCAAGTACTCAGATTTAAAAAAAAAAAAAAAAAACAGTTTGCATCACTACTGACCCTAACAAGCCAGACGGTGAAAAACAATCAACATCTATACACTAACTATGCAATAACTTCCTAAGTAAAACCCGTCATTTGTGATCCGAATTTCCAGATCAAAAGTGATCATACATATTTGCTATGAAAGCCACTTTTTCCAAACACAGAAGAATGAGACTTCTTTAAGGAATTTGACTTTCAGAAAGACAATGATGTTACTCGAAGGAAGGTAAAAACCTACCAAAATTCAAATCGTCCTACCATCCTACCAACAGGAAAAAAACCTACCAGTTTTGGTAGGAAAAGCCCACTTATCACATCCCTGAACGCACTACCTCAAGATGTGCTCACGCCATAAAGAGCGAAGGAATCGTCACTTTTTCCTATCTCGTATACAACAACAGAGTCGAACCATCAGATTGCGCTAGCCTGAACATACAGCAAAAACAACAGCTCGATGCAATTCTTCAAGCCAATGCAGAAGCATTTGGCGATATTTCCGAACCAACGCCGTATGCAGAGCACAAAATCGACACAGGTGACCATGAACCTATTTTTAGTCCACCTTATCGTCTTTCGTTTGCAAAGACGCGCGTGTTGAAAAGGAAGTAGAGAAAATGATCGAAGCCAATATCGTTGTTGAAGGTGAATCACCATGGGCATCTCCTGTAGTCATGGTGCCAAAGAAAACTGGAGGAATTCGTGTCTGCATTGACTACAGAAAACTTAACGCAGTAACTGTACCAGGCAGATATCCGTTGCCGCGTATGGATGACATACTACCTGCAGCAAAAAGCACGAAATATATGTCTACTTTAGATTTGTAAAGTGGTTATCATCAAAATTAAATGATAAAGACTTACACAACTTGTTTTATTACCCTTTTTGGGACTTTTTTATTTAAAAGAATGCCATTCGGTTTGCGTAATGCACCGGCAACTTTTCAGCGTCTCATGGATCGTTTTAAAGCTTCTATTCCCAAGGTTCAACTGTTGATTTATCTTGATGATCTTATTGTATGCTCATCTTCGTTTGAAGAGCACCTCGATGATCTCAATATTGTTCTTTCCAAATTACAAGAATATAGACTACGGGTAAATAATGGTAAAAGTAAATTCTGTTGCGACCGAGTCAAATATTTAGGTCATGTTATTACGGTTAACGGAATAAGCGTGGATGAAGAGAAGACAGCTGCTATTAGCCAAAGAAATGAAACAAGGAATGTTAAAGAACTAATTTCATTCATTCAGACTTGCTCGTGGTATAGAAGGTTCGTGAGTGGGTATGCCGAGATCTCGAAACCATTGACTGATCTTACAAAAAAGAATGTGAAATGGTGCTGGTCAGCGAAGCAAAAAGATGCATTTGAAAAACTAAAACAGGGCTTAACGTCGGCACCGTTACTAAAACAGGCCCAAGGCAATATGCCTTTTTGTATAAAAGCTGATGCTAGCGCGTATGCGATAGGCGCTGCTTTACTCCAGGGGGAGGACAACAATGAACATCCGATTGAATATGCAAGCAGATTACTATCATCAGCTGAGAGAAATTATTCTACTACGGAGCGAGAAGCACTAGCTATAGTGTGGGCATGCTCCAAGTTTCGCGGCTATATTGAGGGATCTGAAATAACTTTGGTAACAGACCATCAGCCTTTAAAATGGTTATTAACAATAAAATCACCTTCTGGCCGTTTAGAAGGATGGGCGCTGCTAATCCAGCAATACAACTTTAAAGTTAAATACAGCCCTGGGAAAACAAATTCACTTGATGATATGTTATCCCGACCGGTTAATGATGACGATCAAAGTAATATTGAACAAAGCTATATGTGTGCTTTTCAAATAGACTTTCCCCGTAAGAGTACCAAAGAAATACGGGATGAGCAGTTCAAAGACGAATACCTAAAAAAGATTATATTGTCAATGGAATCTCAAGACGACAATTTAACATTTTGGTCAGGAAGAGGCTATGTGCTGTTTGATGGGGTCTTATTCTGCTATGCTAATGATGATAGAGAAGATGCCCAAATGGTAATACCTTGTAACGAAGCTTTTCTGCTGCCCCGTTGCTTCTTCAATAATCGCTGGGGTATACTCGACGTGTCCAGAGTTCAGTTACAATAAATGTGTATAAGATCGTATTGCCCCATGGAGACTCAAAAAATAAAGTGATTTTTCTTTTTCATCTAAGGGGTCGTGCATATATGACGTCACGCGATTTTTGGTAGTTTTTGACCCCCCCCTCCCCCCATGTCACACCCAGTCACAAACTCCCTTCTGGAGTAGTTCGTTAATCTCTTCGTTGATGATGCTCTGCATAGCTGGGTTGCGGGGGAAATAACGTTGCTTGATGGGACGGTCGTCCGTCATGATGATCTTGTGCTCAGCTATGGTAGTCACCCCACTCATGGTCTCAAATTTTTGGAGTTCTTTCGCCAGGAAATCACGTACCCGTTCCGCCTCCTCTTCGCCGTAGGCGCCATTGATCCTATTGATCCTCTCATCTATTTGGTTATTGCCATCACCTGCTGCTGTTAGCTCCTCCGTGATCTGTGCCGGCTCGCTTGGTGGTACTGTATGTTGTGTAAGCGGCCTGGATAGCGCGAGGTGTCCTCCTCCGCAGGATATGGTGGCTCCCATGCTACCTAGTGTATCTAGTCCCAGTATGATATCGTCGATTGCTCCGGGCATCACATGCAAAACGGTGTGGTGTGACGCGTCTCCGAGGCGTACCTCAGTCCTTATGGCGTCGAAAATCGTGGTACTAGTCCCGTTTGCCATCGTTATTTTGATGGCCACTCTCACCATTTCTCCGCTTCCAGAGTTTACCACCCGTTCTGCTAGGCTGCTTGAAACGAAACTCCTCGATGCCCCTGTATCGATGACCGCTTCGGCTGATTCCGCTCCGAGCCTGGCTACGGCGTAAAGACGGCCATGCTCCTGGTACATTGCTACTGCTGATTCGGCGCTGGGTTCTTTGGGCTCATCGCGCCTTGTCTTTCGTGAAGCCCTCGGTCGTTTCCCTGCCGTTGACGGCAGCATTCGATTGTACGTATATCATTGCGGCCGCACTCCCAGCAAAATTTTGTTCGCGATTTACGGCACCTATTGGCGTAAAGCGAGAAACAGAATCAGTCCGCCAATACGTCAGTTGCGTGACGTACGTCATTTTTAGAGCAAATTCTACTTTGACGTATCCGTCGTATCTGGCGTTACGCATACAAACACCCGCAGTCTACTTTGCTGTCAGTTATTTCGACGTACTGACGGATTGATTCTGCTGAACGCTTAATGCCCTTGTTCGCCGCACCTCCTGCATACGTTGCTGGGGTCGAATCTCGGATTTTCCGAGGGCGAGTAGTGCTGTGTGCTCGTTGGTCGTGGCGGTGGTGGGGGCGTAGAGGGTGCTGGTGGTATCAAAGCTTTGT
Source organism: Campiglossa producta (assembly GCA_964058755.1). Lineage (NCBI taxonomy): Eukaryota > Metazoa > Arthropoda > Insecta > Diptera > Tephritidae > Campiglossa > Campiglossa producta. The sequence continues at coordinate 30,738,254 of CAXKVI010000005.1, read as the reverse complement.
CCCCTACGACGTGTCGCGCTACCTCACGGCGGTTTCCGTCTGATGGTCGTCGATAGCCCTCGTGGATGCTCTCGTATTCCTCGGCAAGGGTGATGAGCTCGGCGAGGTTGTTGAGGTCCCTACGTCTTATGTACAATAGGTAATCCGGGAGGCTATTGCGGAAGATCCTTTCCAAACGTTGTTCGGGGCTGTATCCTGCATGTCTCATCAAGTTCTGCATTGCCAGTACGTAGTCCTTGTGTTTCTCGCGTGCGTGCTGCCTCCGTTGCCGTATATCATCCTCGAGGCTTTCAAAGTGTCTGGCTGGTAGAAAAAAGCATAAAAAATCATGTCTAAACGCCACCCAACTGCTCCAATGTGCGTTATTGTTGCGATACCATTGAAGAGCGGTACCTCCAAGTAGCTCAGGCATGGTTTTCGGGAGAAGGTCCATGTTGATTGTGTACACTTCCGACAACTCTTCCAGCCGTTCGATGAAATCCAATGGATCCCGTCCTCCCTCGTATTTTACTGACCACTTTCGTACTTGATCGATGATGGGTGCGAATCCGATGGTTGTCACTTGGGTCACGTGTGGTGTCGCACCGGTTCCTGCTGTTGCTACTCCTGATAGTGAGTTATTTCCTGTGGGTTGCGTATTCCGATGAGGTAACGTTGTTATATCCTGTTTAGGTGGTCCGGTGCTGAATTTCGTGCCTGTGTCCGGAGGGTCTAGTGTCTCCGTCTCCCTTTCGTCCTCACTGGAGGCTACGGCATCCTGATAGGTGACCTCCAACGATGCAAATTTGGCTTGTATTTCCGGATCCGTACTCGCCCTTGATGCCAATATAAGTATTCGTTTCCTTATTTCCCGGGCGGTACCTGTCTGTTCGATCTCCAATTCCCGTGCGATGGATACTAACGCTCCTTTGAAATGTTATCCAACCACGTGGTATCTACCGGGTCGGCCATTTTGTAAATCTGGTATGTAGGCAGGAAAATTCCTTCAGCTGAACGATTTGCAGAGTCCCTGCTCGGGCGCCAATTGTAACGAAGCTTTTCTGCTGCCCCGTTGCTTCTTCAATAATCGCTGGGGTATACTCGCCGTGTCCAGAGTTCAGTTACAATAAATTTGTAAATTCGGGACACCGTGCAATAAAACCGTTCATATAAACTTTTTTCAACCTTATTCCTAATTCTATAATCTTATAAATATGTACTTCATTTGTGATCTTTGTGTAACTTAACGGCCCGTTGTGTTCCGTTAGAGGGTCCCGTTAGTAGATTCGAGCGCTGGCGCTCTGCCACGCCTTACGTCGGCGCCTCTGCTTCTCGATGCTTTGTTGCGCCTAAGGTCGGCGTTGTGACTCTGTTGGCGTCTCTGCTGTTGCGCCTTTGTCGTTGCTATGCGCCGGCGTACCTCTGCCTCGTTACCGATGCCGCCCGTTGCGCTGGCGTACCTTCGCTTCGCTGTCGCGCTTTGCTCACTGCCACGCTTCGCCCTAGCGTACCTCTGCTGCCGCTCTATGTGCCGTCGTACCTCTGCTTCGTTGATGCTGCCGCGCGTTGCACTGGCTTACCTCTGCTTCGGTGTCGTTTCGGTGGCACTCGGTTGGTGGCGTCACTACTTTCGCGGCGCGGTTCACGTCGGCGCAGGCAAGCTGACGTCGCCTGTTCGCGGGTGCATGTTACTGTGGCGGGGCTTCACTTTTGCGGGTGCGAACGAGGTCTCAAACAGTGTTTGGTGGTATCACCTACACATTCACTAACTTCAGTCCACGACTCACTCCTATGAAGCGATTCTCTCTTGCGCAGGTATACCGATCCACAATCAAGAAGGCTTCAGTAGTAGCTCCGGTCGCAACCACAGCTCCGTGCTGACTGACTCCTGTGTCGCTTCTTTTATAGCTGTGGTATCCGGTGTTGCTAACTCCAATTGTTGCGTTGCCATGGTTACTATGTTGCTGAAACGTGTTGTGTTGGCCGTGTTGCTGAGACTTGTGTTGTGATTGTGTTGCCGAGACTTGTTGTGATGGTTGTGTTCATGTTGATGGTAGTTTTGTTGCTGAGCCTTGTTGTGAGTCCATATGGTGTGTGGTTGGTTGTGTGGGCCAAATTAATGTTGTTTTATTTGGTCCTCACACTCCCCCCCTACTTCGAAGAGTCAGCCTTCGGTACCCAGTATTCGTATTTGTACCTTGTTTCTTACTACGGTTACCGCGTACTTTGATGTGCGGAACCTTACACGGGTACGACTTTTGCCTTCAGTGATGCGTCGGAAAATGCCTCGTACTTCTTCTGCAATCTCTGGGAATTGGTTCATCCTCGGTCCATTTGCTTCTTGAGCCTCGATTGTTACTACGTGTTGTCCTGCTGTTGTCGGTTGTGGTTCTGCTTCTGATGCTGACACGTGTAAGGACTGAGGGTCGTCTGTGGTGCTCTGTTGTGGTAATGCTTGGGGAAGGTCGGTGGTTGTGGTTGTTTGGGTCGACTCCCGGGTATTTCGGCTTTCCTGTATGAACCGGGCCAACATTCCCATGCGTTTCTGGCTCGCCATTTCTGCGGTGAACGGCTGTTTGATCAGCCCCTGCCCTCCTTCTCCGCTTCCAGTGTATCTTAGTACCCTTTCCATATTTTCAACCACGTAGACGCCACAGTCGTTGTTGTTGCTTTGTTGTGGCACTTCCAATACCACCTCCTGCGCTTTGAAGCTATCATGCCCGTAACGCTGCAGATATTCCCACCGGAGAAAATCCATCCAAACTTGTGTCGCATGTGGAACTTTGGCTCTGTGCATCGAGTCCGCAACCCCTACATACCGATCCTCCCAGCATTCCGTGTCTGTGACGTGGTGTGTAACTGCTGCATTTGCCAGACCGAGTAAATACCAGTGTTTGGCCACGTTGTGCGGCGCAAGGATCACGCTCGTGTTAAACAGGTCGATGCTCCGGACCTAGCGGTGAATTCGTCGGTAGTTCTCTTCTCTGCGTCCCTTTTGAGTTAGCTGGCTGATCACGAATGGGCTGAGAGTTGTATCTTGTTGCTCGTGTAACTCTTCCAGTCCCTTTGCCCAAGCGTCAATTACGGTGTCCGTCAGCCAGTGTGATCCCTTTAATGAGTCCAGATCTGTTTTGTAGAGCGGTATGCCTCCTGGTCTTGCCGGGAATATTGTTGTAGGCCTTTCATTTTCCGTGGGGGCTGTGTCCTCATCTGAGGAGAGCTCGATGACTGGCTGCAATTCCTCTTTCTTGAGTTGGTCGCTGTCACTTGTGTCGGTCTTTACATCCTCTTCCTCTGCGTGTACTATTCTCCATACTACGTCTGTCTCCGGTGAAGTTTCGGCTCTGTTATGTACCTTTGCCGCGGCCTCTTGCCATTTCGCCACGCGCGAGGTACGTACCATTAGGTCGGTTGCCCGTCTGGCTGCTTCCGCTGTGCGCCTGGCTTCATTGTTGGCATGAAATGTGGTGGTGGCTGATTTATTATTCGCGGTGGTGGCTTCCGTATCGAGCCCTATGGTGACGCCATCTGATGACTCTGCCGAGAGGCAAGCTGTGATGCTGTTTGCATTTATGGCTGTTGTGCGCGAAATTGCGCGTGCGCCGCCCTCTGCCGTGTTTGCGCGTGCTTGAGCGCACTTGTTTTCGGCGTCGGTGCCTACGGTGTCTGCCAGTGCAGCGTGTGTGGATGCGCACTTGTTTTTGGCACCGGCGCTTACGGTGTCTGCTGGTGCAGCGTGTGTAGATGCGCACTTGTTTTTGGCACCGGCGCTTACGGTGTCTGCTGGTGCCGTGTATATGACTGCGCCTGCAGCGCATGTTGTTGCAGTAGCACGCGTGATGTTGATTGGTGCAGTAGCTCGTGTGACGTCGGCGTATGTGGCTGCGCGTTTAGTCGCGCGCTTAATGTCTGCGTTAGCGCCTGCCAGGACGGCTGCGCGCGTAATGTTGGTTGGTACGGTCGTGCGTGCGACGTCGGCGTATGTGGCTGCGCGTTTGTTGTTGACGTCAGCGCTTGTAGTGTCTTCCAGCATTACGGTCCTAGGGCGCTTTGCTTCCTCCTCCTCGTAGCGTTGGCGCATACGCTTGACACTATTCGTCAATTTGGTGTCATAGTTCTCCATAGTCGATGATTGGTTGGTTTAATCAAAAAAATTTATCTTTGCAAAATAAAGGTATTGTCACCTCGGTGGTTTGCTTTCGAATGACCTGTGGCTGCATTTTCCTCACATCCTTTGTTTTAATTATTTTAATTTAATTTAATTTTATTTTTTTTCCTGGGGCGGTATCTGCTACATGGTATGCTTTTAACTCAGCGATGATGGCAGTCTTCTCTTTTCCGCCGTCGATCTTTCGTAGTTTTACTATGACTGGGGAGATGTACCCTAGGATTTGGTAGGGTCGGTCATACTTGGGGGCTAGCTTCGCCGCGAATCCTTCAGTGGCCTTGGACAGGTGGTGCTCCTTGGCAAGTACTAGTTCGCCGACTACGGGGGTCCATTTTCTCCGCCGCAGATTGTAGTGCCGTGCTTGGTCTGCCGCTGCTCGCTCCATGTTTTGCCTAACTAATTTGAAGGTTTCCTGCATTCTGTTGGACTTTTCTTCTGCCGTGGTGGTAGTACCTGTGCCTGTGCCGATGTTAAGTTCGTCGAACAGTGCGCCTGGAAGTCGCGGTTCCCGTCCTTGTACGAGGAAGGCTGGACTATATCCTGTAGATGTGGTGACACTGCTGTTTATTGCGAGCTCGATTTCTGGGAGAAGGTCATCCCATCTTTTGTGCTGTGATCTTGTGAGTTGGGCTATGATTCGCTTCACGGTACGGTTTGCCCGTTCGGTGGGGTTTTCTTGCGGGGTGTAGGGCGCCGTAAATTGTTGTCGTATCCCCATCTCCTTCAGGTAGCGCTGCCACATTGTGCTGGTGAACTGGACGCCGTTGTCTGATATGAGGATCTTGGGGACGCCAAATCTGGCGAGTATACGTTCTCTGAATGCGCGGCGAAGACCCTCTGTTGTAGCTCGCCTCATGGGGATCAGTTCCACCCATTTACTGAAGCGGTCGAAAAATACTAGCAGTATCGTATTCCCGTGTGTGGATCGTGGAAGTGGTCCGACGAAGTCAACGCATACAGTAGAAAATGGTTCTTGGGCTACTTGTGAAAGCATTTTCCCGGCCGGCTTTAGCTGCGTATCCTTGTATTTTTGACAGGACTCACATTGACGCACATATCGACTTATGTCCCGAAACATACCCGGCCAGTAGTACCGGTTGGCAATCCGCGCCACCGTCCGGCGGATGCCCATATGTCCAGCGCTTGGGATATCGTGGTTCTCTTCTAATACCCGTTGTCGCAGTGGTGTGGGTACACAAAATTTCCAAGGGACCGCTTCTTCGTCGTGTGACCGGCAGGGAATATGGCGGTACAGTTGTTTATCTTGTATTATGTAGTCAGCGTATTTCTCCGGGTTAGTGCGCACCTCGTTCACGCGCTTGTGCCACCACTTGCATTGTGGCTCTGTTGTCGTCGTTAGTCGTAAGGTCTCTAATGGCTGTCGTGATAGTGCATCCGCTACCAGGTTCAGCTTTCCTTTCCTGTACTCAATGTCGAAGGTGTGTTGTTGAAGTTCCAAGGCCCATCGTGCTATACGGCCGGAGGGACTTTCGATGGAATTTAGCCATTTTAGTGACATGTGGTCCGTGATTACCTTGAACCGGCACCCTTCTAAGTATGGCCTCATTTTACGTATTCCCCAGACGATAGCGAGACATTCCTTCTCAGTGGATGAATAGTTGGTCTCTGCCTTGTTAAGTTTCCTGCTGGCATAGGCGATCACGCGCTCTCCGCCTTCCAGCTCCTGTGTCAACACGGCTCCTAGTCCGAAATTGCTTGCGTCGGTTTGTAAGGTGAAGGTCTTGGTAAAATCCGGGCAGACGAGTATCGGTGGTTCCGTGAGTTTCTGCCTTAGAACCTCGAAGGCTTCCTGTTGTTCGGCCCCCCACTGCCAGTATTTGCCTTTTTTCAGCAGGGCAGTGAGTGGTTGGCTGATTGTGGCGAAGTCGGACACAAATCGTCGGTACCAAGATGCTATGCCAAGATATTGACGCACCTCCTTCACGTTCGTTGGAGGTTTAAGATCTTTGATGGCTGCCACTTTCTCGGGGTCGGTGTGAATTCCTTCGTTACTCACTACGTGGCCTAGGTATCGGAGTTCCTTCTTGAAAAATTCGCACTTCTCTGGATTTATACTGAGGTTGGCACGTTGCAATCGTAGCAGTACTTCTTTCAAGTTGCGTATGTGTTCCCCCAAGGATGATCCTATGGTGATTATGTCATCGAGGTATGCGAAAGCATACGGCTCCATCTCCGGTCCAATAACCTGGTCTAGCGCCCGCTGAAACGTTGCAGGTGCGGAGTGTAGGCCGAGCGGCATAACGCGCCACTGGAATAACCCGCGTCCTGGTACCGTGAATGCTGTGTAGGGACGGCTCTGGGGCTCCAATGGTATTTGCCAGTAACCATTTGTCAAATCCAATCTGCTGATGTATTTCGCTCGTCGTAGCTTGTCCAGTATGTGTTGTATTCTGGGTAAGGGGTATGCGTCGGGTACGGATCGGGCGTTGAGCTGCCGATAATCCACGCATAACCTCCACTTCCCATTTTTCTTCTTGGGTAGTACAATTGGTGCACTGTGTGGGCTGCAGGATGGCTCGATGCATCCCTTCTGGAGTAGTTCGTTAATCTCTTCGTTGATGATGCTCTGCATAGCTGGGTTGCGGGGGAAATAACGTTGCTTGATGGGACGGTCGTCCGTCATGATGATCTTGTGCTCAGCTATGGTAGTCACCCCACTCATGGTCTCAAATTTTTGGAGTTCTTTCGCCAGGAAATCACGTACCCGTTCCGCCTCCTCTTCGCCGTAGGCGCCATTGATCCTATTGATCCTCTCATCTATTTGGTTATTGCCATCACCTGCTGCTGTTAGCTCCTCCGTGATCTGTGCCGGCTCGCTTGGTGGTACTGTATGTTGTGTAAGCGGCCTGGATAGCGCGAGGTGTCCTCCTCCGCAGGATATGGTGGCTCCCATGCTACCTAGTGTATCTAGTCCCAGTATGATATCGTCGATTGCTCCGGGCATCACATGCAAAACGGTGTGGTGTGACGCGTCTCCGAGGCGTACCTCAGTCCTTATGGCGTCGAAAATCGTGGTACTAGTCCCGTTTGCCATCGTTATTTTGATGGCCACTCTCACCATTTCTCCGCTTCCAGAGTTTACCACCCGTTCTGCTAGGCTGCTTGAAACGAAACTCCTCGATGCCCCTGTACCGATGACGGCTTCGGCTGATTCCGCTCCGAGCCTGGCTACGGCGTAAAGACGGCCATGCTCCTGGTACATTGCTACTGCTGATTCGGCGCTGGGTTCTTTGGGCTCATCGCGCCTTGTCTTTCGTGAAGCCCTCGGTGGTTTCCCTGCCGTTGACGGCAGCATTCGATTGTACGTATATCATTGCGGCCGCACTCCCAGCAAAAATTTTTTCGCGATTTGCGGCACCTATTGGCGTAAAGCGAGAAACAGAATCAGTCCGCCAATACGTCAGTTGCGTGACGTACGTCATTTTTAGAGCAAATTCTACTTTGACGTATCCGTCGTATCTGGCGTTACGCATACAAACACCCGCAGTCTACTTTGCTGTCAGTTATTTCGACGTACTGACGGATTGATTCTGCTGAACGCTTAATGCCCTTGTTCGCCGCACCTCCTGCATACGTTGCTGGGGTCGAATCTCGGATTTTCCGAGGGCGAGTAGTGCTGTGTGCTCGTTGGTCGTGGCGGTGGTGGGGGCGTAGAGGGTGCTGGTGGTATCAAAGCTTTGTCCTCTACGACGTGTCGCGCTACCTCACGGCGGTTTCCGTCTGATGGTCGTCGATAGCCCTCGTGGATGCTCTCGTATTCCTCGGCAAGGGTGATGAGCTCGGCGAGGTTGTTGAGGTCCCTACGTCTTATGTACAATAGGTAATCCGGGAGGCTATTGCGGAAGATCCTTTCCAAACGTTGTTCGGGGCTGTATCCTGCATGTCTCATCAAGTTCTGCATTGCCAGTACGTAGTCCTTGTGTTTCTCGCGTGCGTGCTGCCTCCGTTGCCGTATATCATCCTCGAGGCTTTCAAAGTGTCTGGCTGGTAGAAAAAAGCATAAAAAATCATGTCTAAACGCCACCCAACTGCTCCAATGTGCGTTATTGTTGCGATACCATTGAAGAGCGGTACCTCCAAGTAGCTCAGGCATGGTTTTCGGGAGAAGGTCCATGTTGATTGTGTACACTTCCGACAACTCTTCCAGCCGTTCGATGAAATCCAATGGATCCCGTCCTCCCTCGTATTTTACTGACCACTTTCGTACTTGATCGATGATGGGTGCGAATCCGATGGTTGTCACTTGGGTCACGTGTGGTGTCGCACCGGTTCCTGCTGTTGCTACTCCTGATAGTGAGTTATTTCCTGTGGGTTGCGTATTCCGATGAGGTAACGTTGTTATATCCTGTTTAGGTGGTCCGGTGCTGAATTTCGTGCCTGTGTCCGGAGGGTCTAGTGTCTCCGTCTCCCTTTCGTCCTCACTGGAGGCTACGGCATCCTGATAGGTGACCTCCAACGATGCAAATTTGGCTTGTATTTCCGGATCCGTACTCGCCCTTGATGCCAATATAAGTATTCGTTTCCTTATTTCCCGGGCGGTACCTGTCTGTTCGATCTCCAATTCCCGTGCGATGGATACTAACGCTCCTTTGAAATGTTATCCAACCACGTGGTATCTACCGGGTCGGCCATTTTGTAAATCTGGTATGTAGGCAGGAAAATTCCTTCAGCTGAACGATTTGCAGAGTCCCTGCTCGGGCGCCAATTGTAACGAAGCTTTTCTGCTGCCCCGTTGCTTCTTCAATAATTGCTGGGGTATACTCGCCGTGTCCAGAGTTCAGTTACAATAAATTTGTAAATTCGGGACACCGTGCAATAAAACCGTTCATATAAACTTTTTTCAACCTTATTCCTAATTCTATAATCTTATAAATATGTACTTCATTTGTGATCTTTGTGTAACTTAACGGCCCGTTGTGTTCCGTTAGAGGGTCCCGTTAGTAGATTCGAGCGCTGGCGCTCTGCCACGCCTTACGTCGGCGCCTCTGCTTCTCGATGCTTTGTTGCGCCTAAGGTCGGCGTTGTGACTCTGTTGGCGTCTCTGCTGTTGCGCCTTTGTCGTTGCTATGCGCCGGCGTACCTCTGCCTCGTTACCGATGCCGCCCGTTGCGCTGGCGTACCTTCGCTTCGCTGTCGCGCTTTGCTCACTGTCACGCTTCGCCCTAGCGTACCTCTGCTGCCGCTCTATGTGCCGTCGTACCTCTGCTTCGTTGATGCTGCCGCGCGTTGCACTGGCTTACCTCTGCTTCGGTGTCGTTTCGGTGGCACTCGGTTGGTGGCGTCACTACTTTCGCGGCGCGGTTCACGTCGGCGCAGGCAAGCTGACGTCGCCTGTTCGCGGGTGCAAGTTACTGTGGCGGGGCTTCACTTTTGCGGGTGCGAACGAGGTCTCAAGCAGTGTTTGGTGGTATCACCTACACATTCACTAACTTCAGTCCACGACTCACTCCTATGAAGCGATTCTCTCTTGCGCAGGTATACCGATCCACAATCAAGAAGGCTTCAGTAGTAGCTCCGGTCGCAACCACAGCTCCGTGCTGACTGACTCCTGTGCTGCTGTGTCGCTTCTTTTATAGCTGTGGTATCCGGTGTTGCTAACTCCAATTGTTGCGTTGCCATGGTTACTATGTTGCTGAAACGTGTTGTGTTGGCCGTGTTGCTGAGACTTGTGTTGTGATTGTATTGCCGAGACTTGTTGTGATGGTTGTGTTCATGTTGATGGTAGTTTTGTTGCTGAGCCTTGTTGTGAGTCCATATGGTGTGTGGTTGGTTGTGTGGGCCAAATTAATGTTGTTTTATTTGGTCCTCACAACCTCAACACGAACGAGAAGAGCTTTTGAAGAAATACCACAATGAGAGTACTGCTGGCCACTATGGGATAGAGAGAAGCATTCATCGCATTTCTAACCGATACTTTTGGCCAGGCATGCGCACCGATATTGCAAAGCACGTCAAAGCTTGCACAGAGTGCCAGCGATATAACACAACAAATCTTAAACCAATGGGCAGCAATCAAAGATTTGAAGTTGTAGATTTGAGTTTGTCCTTTACCAAAAACCAGTGACGGTTATCAGTGGATACTAGTGGCTGAAGATGTAGCAACTCGATGGACAGAACTTTTTCCTCTAAAAGAAGCAACAGCAGAATTTCGGGCGAAAAATACCTCGCCGACTTAAATCAGATAATGGCGTTCAGTTCATTTCAGCCATCATGCAAAAGGTTTCGTATTGCATGGGAATTGAGCAACAATTCACACCCGTCTATCACCCGCAAGCTAATCCCGTCGAGCGTAAAAATAGGGACATAAAAACCCAATTGTCAATACCTGTTGGTAACGAACATAATACGTGGAATTTGAATATACCAGCAATTCGATTTGCCCTAAATACTGTTAGATGTCAAAGTACTGGATTTACATCGGCATACCTTACTTTCGGAAGAGAGTTACGTACCCTCGATGACGTTGAACATGACGTAAAAGCTATTGTGGAATCCGAAAATTTTATTCCACAAATAACGCCATACCTCAATAGGATCAGCACTGAATTGAAACGTGCAAACGAAACGCAACAACGTATGCAAGACAAAAACAAAGATTACTTTGATCAGCGCAGACGTTCTCAAGACTTTGAAGTAGGCACAGAAGTATTAATAACTACGCACACTCTTAGTCAAGCATCTGAAAACATCACATCAAAGTTTGTTCCAAAAAGGGAGAGGACCTTATATCATCACCCGAAAAGTTGGTTCAGCATCGTATGAAATTGCATCAAAGCAAGATCCTAATCTACCATTGGGTACATACCATGTTTCCTCACTTACCGAATTCAATCAAGGGAACCAAAATGAATCACCAACACCTGTCCGGCCTTTGAGAAAACGAGGAAGACCAAAGAAGAATTGAAGAACTGTTGTCGTGCCCTCGGGACGATTTAGTCACGCCAAAGGGGAAGACTGTAACATAGCAAGATACGTATTTATAGCATACCATTTATTTCCTGCAATATCTGGTATGGCAATGCCAAGTATGGCAATGCCCTACCAGGCAAACACTCTCTGAGAGCACTTTGCTCTGAGAGTTCCATTCATTTTGAGTAATTGTTTCTATAGTAACCCAGTGGGAAAGTAGGCAATCATTACCTTTTTCCATGCATGAAAAGATGTATGAATTTTGTTATAAGAAAAGATCACAACAAAAGCAAGGAAGGCAGTAATGTGTCGCTCAATTTTTGATTTCCCAGTGGGAAAGTAGGCAATGCATTACCTTTTTCCATACATGAAAAGATGTATGAATTTTGTTATAAGAAAAGATCACACCAAAAGCAAGGAAGGGAGTAATGTGTCGCTCAATTTTTGATTTGTAGTTTTATAAAAAATTGTTTTTCGTGCATGAAAAGATGTACGAATTTTGATGTTAGAAAAGTTCATACCAAAAGCAAGGAAGGGAGTAATGTGTAGCTCTATTTTTATTTGTAGTTTGAAAACTTCAAAAAAAAAAAAATGCACAACTTTCAAACATAAAAAAAATACAATTTAAATTCATTTTGAAACTGCTGCTCGTTACTTACATCTTCATCGCTTTTCCTGCTGCTGTGAGGCTTTTCAGAAGTCGAGAGTCGACTGGACTGTGTGCTCCTGATGCCGGTGCCTTTGTGGTTTTGGTTTTTTTATTATACTTTTTTTTTTGGTGCACTCATCTTGGTCGTAGCCCATGACGAGCTCGTCATTCAAACATTTAAAATATGACCTTAACTTTTCCCCCGATGTAGAGTCTCACTGCGTCTTAATATCCTTGTTACTCCACAAGGAAATTTATAAAATGTTATGCAAAATTAAATATGTCCCTTGTAAAGCATCTTTTCATTCAAGAAAGGCAATGCAAGATATAATGTATCCCTTGTAGTGCATATTTTCATTCTTGAAAGGTAATGCATCTTTTCATTTATAAAAAGTAATATAGAAAGTAATGTAAACATGTCGCTTCAGTTTGTAGGCGAGCGACACATTATTTTTCCTATGACATCGCTGTAGAAAAATTCATGCATGTTTTCATGTATAGTCTACAGGAGCTATACATTACTTTATGCATTGCTGTACATTACCTTTTCCCACTGGGTTGTAGCTTTAAAAAAATTGTTTTTCGTGCATGAAAAGATGTACGAATTTTGTTATAAGAAAAGATCACACCAAAAGCAAGGAAGGGAGTAATGTGTCGCTCTATTTTTATTTCCCAGTGGGAAAAGGTAATGTACAGCAATGCATAAAGTAATGACATATAGGAGCTATATATAGACTATACATGAAAACATGCATGAATTTTTCTACAGCGATGTCATAGGAAAAGTAATGTGTCGCTTGCCTACAAAACTAAAGATACATGTTTACATTACTTTTTATATTACTTTTTATAAATGAAAAGATGCATTACTTTTCAAGAATGAAAATATGCACTACAAGGGATACATTATATCTTACATTGCCTTTCTTGAAAGAAAAGATGCTTTACAAGGGACATATTTCATTTTGCATAACATTTTATAAATTTCCTTGTGGAGTAACAAGGACATTAAGACACAGTGAGGCTCTACAGCGGGGGAAGAGCTAAGGTCCTATTTTAAATGTTTGAATGACGAGCTCGTCATGGGCTACGACCAAGATGAGTGCACCCAAAAAAATATAATATAAAAAAAACTTCAAAACCAAAAAGGCACCGGCATCAGGAGCAAACAGTCCAGTCGACTCTCGCCTTCTGAAAGGCCTCGCAGCAGCAGAAAAAGCGATGAAGATGTAAGTAACGAGCAGCAGTTTCAAAATGAATTTAAATTGTATTTTTTTTTTATGTTTGAAAGTTGTGTATTTTTTTTTGTTTGAAGTTTTCAAACTACAAATCAAAGATTGAGCGACACATTACTCCCTTCCTTGCTTTTGGTATGATCTTTTCTTATAACAAAATTCGTACATCTTTTCATGCACGAAAAACAATTTTTTATAAAACTACAAATCAAAGATTGAGCGACACATTACTCCCTTCCTTGCTTTTGGTGTGATCTTTTCTTATAACAAAATTCATACATCTTTTCGTGCATGGAAAAAGGTAATGCATTGCCTACTTTCCCACTGGGTTGTAGTTTGAAAACTTCAAAAAAAAAATAAATAGACAACTTTCAAACATAACAAAAATACAATTTAAATTCATTTTGAAACTGCTGCTCGTTACGCACATCTTCATCGCTTTTTCTGCTGCTGTGAGGCTTTTCAGAAGTCGAGAGTCGACTGGACTGTTTGCTCCTGATGCCGGTGCCTTTGTGGTTTTGATTTTTTTATTATATTTTTTTTTGGTGCACTCATCTTGCACGAGCTCGTCATTCAAACATTTAAAATAGGACCTTAACTCTTCCCCCGTTGTAGAGCCTCACTGGGTCTTAATGTCCTTGTTACTACACAAGGAAACTTATAAAATGTTATGCAAAATTAAATATGTCCCTTGTAGTGCATATTTTCATTCTTGAAAGGCAATGCATCTTTTCATTTATAAAAAGTAATATAAAAAGTAATGTAAACATGTATCTTTAGTTTTGTAGGCGAGCGACACATTACTTTTCCTATGACATAAACTAATGGCGGCGAAATACCAACACGTTATCATAACCTCTAACGAGATTTTTAGCCGAGCTTCTCTTTCCAACTTGTGGTGTGTTGCTTTTTGAGTTTTCCCACAAGTTGGCGGGACCTACAGTTTTTTGCCGACTCCGAACGGCACTTGCAAAGCAAATGAATTTTTTACTGAGAAGCTTCTCATGGCAGAAATACACCCGGAGAGTTTGCCAAACTACTGCCGAGGGGCGACCCCGTTTAGAAAAATTCTTTTTCTAAATAATTTTTGATGTTGCTTTTGTCGGGCATCGAACCGCCACGACTTGGTGTAGAAGGCCGAACACTTAACCGCTACACCACGGCGGCCACCTATGACATCGCTGTAGAAAAATTCATGCATGTTTTCATGTATAGTCTATAGGAGCTATACATTACTTTATGCATTGCTGTACATTACCTTTTCCCACTGGGTATATTTTTAAAAGAATTTCTGTTAGAATAACATCGCTCTGTCGAATAATATAAAAGGCGTGTGCACTCTAAATTTTCAATCTTTTCGTTTTGCGATCGGCGGTATGACCACCTTCTTGAATAGTACGGAGTACGTGGCAAGCGCTAAGCTCGCCGTACAAAGTGCAATTCTCAGAAGTTTGACAAAAATACTAAGTTGACTCCGTTGCAGTGTGGACAACATTGGTTGGCCGCTGCAAAGTAGTTGACTATTCCCAACGATCGCTAAACGATTTTGCTCCTATAGTTTTAAGTTTACTTCTACATAAATTTCAACTTTTGCGATTTGAATAAAATATAAAACCACGAATCCGCTGTGTTTATTATTTAAACAAAATAAAAGAGTATCGAACAACTCCAACTCTACAAAGTGAATTTTCTTTAAACTTTTGAAACTTTTTTGAAAACATTTTTACATACTCTTAAAGTTGAACCTATGAAGCTTTCAAAATGGTATGCCATTTAACTATTGAGATAATTACAGCCATTTGAAAATGACTGAGTTTTGTACTATAGCACACACATACACAGTAACACGTATAAAATCTTGTAAATTTTAAATGGCTGTAATTATTTTAATAGTTAAGATAATCGCACATGGCATACCATTTTGGAAGCTTCAAAGCGTCAACTTTAAGAGTATGCAAAAATATAAATATATAAATTCCATTTTTCCCCATACAAAATGTATGGAAAAGGGCGGAAAAAATAGAGCGCTAATTTTTTGCAAGGCTTATTTTTTCATCAAAACCTATAGTTTCAGGGGGTAAGACCCTGATGTTTGGGAATTTAAACATTTGATTTGAGTAATACCATGCAAAGAATCCACACATTAGGGTGGTGCAGTATACTTTAATGTTCTTTCTTTTAAACACATTTTTTTAAAGCTATTTTTTGATAATTACATTTCTGGTGTTGCGATCAAAATTTTTAATTCTATATAACTAACTTCACTTTTTAGTATGAAAAATACATTTTCTGCTTAGAAAATATACTATATATGGGTGAAAACACAAAAGTACAACTTAATGTCATCAGACAATCAATCGGAAAGTTTTAAAGTGACTTGATATAATACAACAGTTTATGAAAATTTAGAGCCCTATTTATATATCCCCTCAATTTCAATTACATATCCTAAAAGCTAGTTTGTAAAATTATGGAATAAATCCTCGTAACATCAGTCCCCTGGCGTGTCACAATTCCTTGAACGCTTAATAAAGTTGTTGTAAAACTAAATATCCTATATTTATTCCAATATTTCTTGTTTCTATTCATTATTTAATATCTGTTTAAGACATATTTAATAGATTTACTAATATGATCTATAATAATCTGATTAAAAAAAGTGAATAAACTTTGTCATCATTTTTGGCCGTCAGTCTCCTGGGCCAGGTTAAAATGTGAAATTCTCGCAAAATATTGCCGTACGTTGAATAATTCATTGTGCAGGTTAAATGGCAGTGCTTCAGTGAGATGTATAAAAAAAAATATTAACGGTAGCCATTATGATATCAGTTCTAGCGTAACTTTTACCCAGTCTATTTATACGGTTCTCCTGGCTTTTGTACTGATGTTCGATATACATATACGATTTTTTTGAGTATGTAGTATTGCAGCTCTTTGAATTTTAATATATGAGGTACAAGTTTTAAGCCGATTAGAAAGTTCCCGGATTTTTGCGATTTTTTTTTGCAAAAATGCAGTATACCACAAACTCCCAAACTAAAAAACAAAATATAGGGATAGATAAGGAGAGTACAACCGTATTTTTTTTTAGCGGAGGAAACAACAACAACAAAAGTTATTAAAGGTCAAACTTCATATGAAGCATTTTTTAAATTGAAATTACTCGAAAAGTACCAACCCGATTTTGAATATTTTTATACCATTCGATAGGTACTTTGTTTCCCGTGAGTTCGTAGCTGTTATTCGCGAAAAAAAAAATTTAAAAAATGCAAAAACTCACGAAAGGGTTAAAAAAGTGATCGGCCCTGCATAGGATAGTATAACAAGAAGGTAAGAATTACATACCGCGCAGCGTATATGTAAAATGTGGTAAAAAATAATGTTTTCAAAATAAACCCCAAAATTGTATCACTTTCGTATTTTCACCTATATATATTTTTTCTTCTAAAAATTTCATACGTGAAAAAAATATAAAAAAAAATCGAAAAAGCTTAGCACATCAAATTATCAACGTAGAAAAGATGTTTTCATACAAAAAAGTGAAGTTACTCATGTAAAACGGTACTTTAGTAAAAGGTCGTATGGTATTTCCCTGCAAAAAATGCGATTAGTTCGGGATCAATCGCAGAGGAATAGTAAACTACTATTTTTTTAGTCTCTTTTAGAAGGAATAAATTGGTCGCATTTGTTCAAGCATGTCCTATGAAGAGACTAATTGTACCCTTTTTATGCCAGAATGGTATCTTTTCTGTCACTTTTTAGTATGAAAAATACATTTTCTGCTTAAAAAATATACTTTTCCAATATTTTATTCCTCTAAAAATTTCATATGTAAAAAAACTATTTAAAAATCGAAAAAGCTTAGCATATCAAATTATCAAAGTAGAAAATGTGTTTTCATACAAAAAAGTGGAGTTACTTATGTAAAAAGGTACATTAGTAAAAGTTCGTGTGGTATTTCCCTGCAAAACAATGCGATTAGCACGGGATCAGTCACAGAGCAACAGTAGACTACTACTTTTTTAGGTTGTTGCGGTCGTCTTAATTGTAGTCAATGGTTTTCTACGCTAATGCGACTCTGCGCTTGCTTTCCAAACGTTTCCTACCTGACTGACATTTAGTACTTATTTGGACACTTGTTTTAACTCCCATACGGGCATCATATGACTCGTTACATTTCCGGCTCTTTTTCGGACAAACGGCGCAAAGAGTGGTCACGTAAATTTAGCAGAAGTCGTCGGCTTGGCCGAAAATTTATTATTTCCAAAAATCAGCGACCTGATATTCACGGGTGCACAGCCACCTGATTCCAGTGGTCATTTTCCAAACGGGGTAAGTTGGAACACGACGCGCAGTCAAGTTATTAAGAGAGGGATTTGACATAATTTTATTTGTAGTGTTTGGCCGCTTGCACCTCGCAGATTCTAGCATTCACTTGGCTGGAAGTTGGTGCGAGGAGAATAAGACTATTTATACACATCAGCTAGCAGTGAACTGCTCCATAATTGCTAAGCATAAAATTTCGAGCTAGGAGAACAGTACAGCGGGGAGTGCGGCAGCCGGCGTAGTTGAAAGCGGTCCGTCGCCACTGCACACCCAAGCAATCATATTGGAGAGCAACCAGGCAGAGCAGCGACGAGGAAGCCGTGCTTGTATTCTTTTTTTCGGCATAGCTGCGTGCAATATTATTCTCTGTTGGCGGGAAACAACACAGCTGAAGTGAACGTGCAAATGATGGCAGCGCTGCCCATGCTCATTGCATAGAAGAAGCAGCGCGCATACACACCAAAATATCCAGGTTTTAGTTTAAGTTATGTATATCCATAATTGATAGTTAGTTGGGGATGTGAGGCGGTTGCAATCGGTACGTATCCGCGGGTGGATTGCCCAAATTTCACATTGCTAAGTTAAGTCTCCATTTGGCCTGTGGGTTGGCGCAAGACACCCCGCAAAGGGGCATGTAACTGAGCGATCTCACGTCGCGTATTATCATATTCATATGTTGTTTTTTTCTATTGCACAACAATAGTGTCTGGGTGGGAGTTGTACGGCGAGCGAGCGGTGCAAATAGCATGACACATTCCATTCAAGACGTCTTGTAGGGTTGTAGATATGCGAGCATAGCAATTGTATTTATTGTGGCTGGTAGCCTTACAAATCTCCTCCAACATGAACTATAAAAATCATTATCATTAATTTCGTTACTTCTGCATTCATCGCTTGGGTGACCAAATTGTGAGATCAAACGGATCTTGACGCTCAACATCAGAGCAATCATTAGATTAACACAAAATTTAATAATTTACTTTTAATAAGGCGGGCCGCCTGAATGGGCCAGATTGACTAGGGTAGTATGTTTGAGACTGAGCTCATATACGTACGAGGGTGGTTAGAGTAGTTATATATCTATACACATCTTTCTTTGAGTTAGTGGAATAAAATAATATGTATTGTTAACCTTAAAGTGGTGGCCATTCATTTCGGATGGGGTGCGGACGGACGGACATAATGACAAGGACGGGGAGTAAAGAGGATCCGTGAGAGAGCTCAAGGCAACGTTTTGGGGTCGACGGCGAACGGGCCAGCGTCGACCAAGGAAGGGAGGGATCAAGAGGGCCGGCCATGTAACATCGTTGGCGGTGAAAAGTTAAGAGGCGTTGAGGATGGTTGCGAGTGTGTCCCCATCAAAAAGGTAACGAAGAAGGGGGTGCGATTTTTTTGTATGGTGCGGTCATGCATCGGTGTCACAAGAACCCACAGTCCGGCGAGCTAGCTCGCGCTAAACGCAAGCGTACCCCGTGGCAGACCGGGCATGGAATGTTGAGGGTCTGAGAGCAAGGAGGATAGGCAGCAGGCGCGTCAACCCGATACCCGTACGCAACAAGGTGCTTATGCACCTGTAGATCAAACGGCGTTGTTATATAATGCCGGATCTCATCAAAATGACCTTATGGTCCTAGGAGGCGGAATGAGTTCAACGTCTGCAGGCCCCGGCGACCATATCGACGACACATAGATTCAGCATCGGCCGACCAATTGCCTTGTACGTTACCAACAACGTTTCTTTGTCTTTACCCCAAGTACTGCCGGCTAGTGACTTAAGGATTTTGTTGCGGCTCTGTAATTTTGAGACAAATGCAGCTGAATGGGCAGCGAAAGTGTGCATGGTGTCGAAAGTCACTCCTAAAATTTTGGTTGAGCGACAGAAAGGACACCACCCTGTGGTACCCCTTGTTTGATCTTCCTGGCTTTAGATTTTTTGTTTCTGAACACAACAGACGACCACTGAGATAATTGGCGGTCCAACGCTTGAGACAGGGGGGGAGTGACGAGTCTTCCAGATCGGATACAAGCTGCCCATGATTTACTGTGTCAAAAGCTTGACTCAAATCGAGTGCAACTAGAACCGTCCTGTCATTAGGTCTGTTTTGATTTAGACCGTCAGTTATCTGAGTGTTTATGACATTTAGCGCAGATGTTGTGCTCCTACCTTTCCTGAAGCCATGTTGGTGCTCGGCTAACAACAAGTTTGATGTGTAGAGCGGGAGTAAGACCGCCTCAAGTGTCTTTACTACTGGCGAGAGGAGTGATATCGGACGATATGACTCCCCAACGTTGGCTGGCTTGCCAGGCTTTAGTAGTGGGATCACAGTTGCCTGCTTCCATTTGTCGGATATGACAGCTGTGGTCAAGGACAGATTGAAGACGGCAGTTAGGTACTTAACTCCTACTGCGCCGATGTGTTTAAGGTGCGCCATGGCTATGCCATCAGGACCGATGACTTTGGAATTTTTGGCCTTCCGGATGGCCTCTTGAACCTCTGTAACGGTGATGGGAACGGGGGCATAGTTTTTGTGTTTCTGGGCGCGCCTGAAAATTTCTCGTCTTGTCCTGTCTTGCGCAGGATGTGGGACATACTGTCGACAGAAAGCCTGCGCACATTTCCTGGGGTAATTTAATGTCTTGTCACCAAAGGTGATGTCGACATTCTTTGGTGGACCCGAAGGATTCGACAGGGACTTGACAGTGGACCATAATTTCCCAACACCGGTAGAGAGGTTACAAGACCTAAGGTGTTCCTCCCATTTGGTTTGTTTGTGTACGTTAACCAGCCGTCTGATTTCCACGATGAGATCACCGATCTGTGGGTCTGAGGGATCGATGTTGCGTATGAGGTCACGTTCGTTTGCCAAGACTGCGGCCTCAGCTGGGAAGTTTGGCCTAATATTTTTTATTCTACCAGCTGGTATAAAACGGGCTGTAGCTTTTTAAAGACCTCACAGAAGTTTCGCTCACCAACGTGTACATCAGTGGGAATGGGAAGATCACCAAAGGAGCTCTCCGTGAATTCCAAAAAGCCGACCCAGTTAACCCTTTTGAAATTCACGGATGTTCTTTTCTCCGATGTAATGAAGTCCGTGGCACGGTCAATGGACAGGATGATAGGCAGGTGGTCGGATGACAAGGCCACCATAGGTTGCCATTTTATGCTGTTAATTAACCCGGGCTAACAATAGTTAGGTCCGGGGAGCTACTACAGTTAACAGCCATCCTTGTAGGGGTGTCTCCGTTCACAGTGCAGAAAGGGGAAGCGTCAATTTGCTCGGCTAATTCCCTTTCTCTGCCGTCCACAGAAAGGTGTGAATGCCACATATCATGGTGGGCATTAAAATCGCCCATGATGATACGGTTATCGCCACAAAGAAACGCCCTAAGGTCGGGACGATAACTTCTGGGGCAGCAGGTGACGGGAGGAATGTATATATTGATTAGCTCGAGATCAACACCTCCAGCTTGTATAACTATACCCTGACACTCTAAGGGTAAGTCTCTTTGGTCGGTATTGATATCAAATTCCCTATACTGCACTGTATGGTGAATAAGGAACGCGAGACCGCCCCCGCCGTCCGTACGGCCATGCCGGAGAACGTGGTAGCCCCCACTCGATCGGAGATCCGAGTGACGGCCAAGTTTCCTCTCCTGGATTGCAGCAATTTTTATTTTATGCAGCTGCATGAATTTTGTTATCTCCGCTATCTGGCCAGTTATGCCATTACAATTGAATTGCATAACTATGAAGTGTATGGGAGGGCAATGGTCACTCTGGGAGTCAAAGACTGGTGCGCTTGCTTAGATGGTGGTAGGCTAGGTCGCGATCGTGATCTCCGTCGCAGTCCCGAAGCCGGCGGATTTCGTTCATTATAAGATGAGTGTACATCCGTCGGCTTTGAGGGCTGCGCAACTCGACAGCAAGGCGCGACGAACACATCAGTCCAGAGATTTCTGTTTGCGAGCCCAGAACATATGCGTAGGTGACATGGTCTTAGGCAGGAGTTGCACTTGACCGATGCCACCGACGCCTATATCCTATGCCGACATACAGTGCACGAAGAATGAGGGACCAGAAGCTGATGGACTTGACTCACATTCGTGCTAGTGCCGGAAGAAGTTAGTAAAGGGTTCAGAGACAAGGGCTGAAGCTCGGTAGTGCTTATAGCATCGACAGATGTACTCTGAAGAAAGTAGCTATGGGTGGATGCTTGAGATGTTGGCGCACTAGGACGCGAGCTACAGCCGGGAAAATACATGTTCTGCTGAGCAATATATGTATTGCAGGTCGTGGAGACTTGATTTGTAGAAGGCGATAATGCAACATTTGCCTCGGGACGTCCTAGGACGTGAGCAGCAGGGCGCCGCAAAACTTTTGTAGAAACTAGAGGGCATTATTTCACCGCACCTCGAAAGTCTGTTAAAATAAAAGTATCAAGAAAAGTCTTTGAAGACTCAAAAGAAAAAAAATTTCTCATAACTTATTATTATTTTAAGATTTTTAAATAAAAAAGACTTTTATTTTTGTTAAAATTTTTTTAATTTTTTTGAAACTACAAAAAAAAAAACAGATAATCATTATTTCGGAAGTCGGCCAAAACCCAATTGGGAGTATGACACTGCACTTTTTACTTGGGATTATGCTACTTGGGATTTTGTCATGATTGATTTGTAGAAGGCGATAATGCAACATTTGCCTCGGGACGTCCTAGGACGTGAGCAGCAGGGCGCCGCAAAACTTTTGTAGAAACTAGTGGGCGTTATTTCACTGCACCTCGAAAGTCTGTTAAAATAAAAGTATCAAGAAAAGTCTTTGAAGACTCAAAAGAAAAAAAATTTCTCATAACTAATTATTATTTTAAGATTTTTAAATAAAAAAGACTTTTATTTTTGTTAAAATTTTTTTGATTTTTTTGAAACTAAAAAAAAAAAACAGATAATCATTATTTCGGAAGTCGGCCAAACCCCAATTGGGAGTATGACACTGCACTTTTTACTTGGGATTATGCTACTTGGGATTTTGTCATGGCACCTCGAAGTCACCAGTTCTGAGTTATCGCGATTGTAAAACTAACTATACATTCATTATATCGACGTGCCATACGAAAACTTACACCAAAATTTTGTATCTGAAAAGAACTAACACTTTTATTTTGTGTCTGAAGAAAACTAACACTTTCAATTTGTGTCTGACGAAAACTAACTTTTTTAGTTTGTGTCTGATGAAAAGTGACACTTGAGTCAGAATTCGTGAAACCGATCACTAAAAATTGGTAGGTTTGCTTTTTCAATTTAAATGTGGTTAATGTGTAGCTCGTGAGTATCGAAAGTGACTCCCAAAATATAATTAAAAAAAAAAAAAATCTCCAAGAATGAAAGACCATTTTCTTAATGTAAAATATTCTCCTGATTGCGAATATCCCACAAATTTTTCTGTGGCAGATCTAGTTTCCGAGATATCGGTGAAAATATGAAAATTCCCAATTTTGCAAAACACTACTCCAGTACGTAAAAAATTTGTATTTTTCACTTATTCGGTGTAAACTGTTGAATTATACATTATACAAATTCCCATAAACATGTTTTGCCTTCATATCTATAAGTATCTGCAGTAGTTTAGCCGCTATTGCAAAAAACGTTCAAAAAAATTTGAAAAAAAAAACAAATTTTTTACGAAATTTCAGATTTAACCACTTTAAAATCAGACAAAGTCCATGGACGAAAAAAAGTTGACTTGAATTTTGTGAACTGAGCCACCTACAATTTTTTCGACGGCCATGTATTTTAATGAAAGTTAGTAGTATGGCTCACAACGATTAAACAAAAATACATATATAACAATTTTTCGAAATTCGAATTATTTTCAAAGTTATAGCTATCAACACTTTTCGAAATTCCTCACTTTTTGATGATTTTCTCATGATTGGGCAAACCGATTTTGCTATTTTTTTTAAATATATATCAAAGATGGCATCTTCTGCCAAACAACGATTCAAATTTTTGCAAATGTAAATAACTCCCGCTCACTTAAAGTGCCAAAAACATTTTTTTTGCTAATAGTTACTAATGTAATGCCCAACAACATCATACAAAAGCGCCATCTGCCCACGATGGAGAAGTTAAAAATTGCGAAAAATGCTTGCAAACAAAAATTTTTTGCAAAAATTTTAATCGTCGGTATTTATTTATATTTAAAAAATTAGCAAAATCGGTTTAACCAATCGTGAGAAATTCATCAAAAAGTGAGGAATTTCGAAAAGTGTTTATAGCTATAACTTTAAAAATAATTCGAATTTCGAAAAACTGACCCAAACTTATTTTTTTTTTGGTGTTGTGAACCATACCAAAAAGTTTCAGAAAGATAGTACAACTTCGAAAAAAAGTGGCTCACTTCACAAAATTCAAATCAGTTAGCCATTCTATGATGTAGGAAATTCAATAACGAAAATTTTAAGCATACCAGTACAAAATTGTGATGTGTACTTGACTTCATTAGCCCTGTAATATTGAAAGTTCCCAATTAAATATTTTCTTTTTTTACCCAAGAAATTTTCTGAAATTTACTTATCCTCGATATTTGATACATAATTTCTATGTAGAATTTTCTGCTGATTCCAAAAATGTAATCATTTGGTTTAAAAAAAGAATAGTTTTCGAGATATTTTGAAATTTAAGTTTTTGAGATAAGTTAAAATTATGTACATAAAAACTGTTTAAAAATTGATAGTTTTCACCTTATTGTTACATTTTATGCTTCCCAAAGAAGGACCCAACCAAAGTCGCCTATGATAGCTTGTTCCCGAAGTCCTTGGTATAGCAGTTGGTCGAAAAAGAATTGAAAATTTGGATGAAGAAATAAAAAAATGTACCCAATAAATCACCTTAATATCGTTTTTTATTATTTTTGCATTGTTTAAAAGGGTATTTCATTTCTGAAAACGAACGAAATCAAATGTCATAAAAATCGAGAAGGTAATACCTAACGAAAATATTAACAGATCAGTAATCCCAATTTTCCCGTATCTCAAAAACTAAAATTTCGATATATCTTGAAAACTGTTCTACTCTTAAACAAAATGATTACATATTCGGAATCAGCAGAAAATTCTACATAGGGATCATCTATCAAATGTCAAGTATATGGAAATTTTCCAAAACTTGTCGGGTAATAATAGAACATTTTTGATTGAATACTTGTATAAAACGTGGCTTGTAAAGTCAAGGGCACATCACAATGTTGTACTGGCATGCTTAAAATTTTAGTAATTAAATTACCTACAACATAGGAGGGCTAACTTTTTTTCGTTCATAGAAGTTTTCTGATTTTAAAGTGGTTAGATCCGAAATATCCGAAATTTTGTAAAAGAATTTCGTTTATATTTGAAAATTGTTTTTTGGCATAGTGGCCAAACTACGGAAGATACTTAAAGAGATAAAGGCAAAAAATGTTTATGGGAATTAGTATAATGTATAATTCAACAGTTTAGACCGAAAAAATGAAAAAGACAAATTTTTTATGTATGTATGTACCTATATGGAATCGTGTTTTGCAAAATTGGGAATTTTCACATTTTCACAGATATCTCGGAAACTAGATCTGCTACAGCAAAATGAAAGAGATATTCGGAATCAGGAGAAAATTTTACTTTAGGAAAGGTCTATTTTATTCTTGGAGACTAAAGTTGATTAAAATTTGTCGAGTAGTATTATTGGTATAAATAATTTGTTGACAGTTTCTTCTCGTTTTGCTATATCTAATAATCTATTTGCTCAAATGTGATGAAATTTTCACAGCTTTTTACTATTTTGTCGTAGTTTATAATGCAATTTTTTTTATTGCGAATTCTTTACAAGTTTTTTATTTATAAATATTTTTGTATGCGGATTTTTTGTTCAGATGATACGATGAAAAAAAATAATATAAATAAAATATCAACGAGTCTTGCTACACAGTGCTCCTGAGTGAAGAATAGGTTGGCCTAAACTGACACCAAAAACTGAAAACGCCATATCTTCTGGGATGCTGTCCCGATCACCAATCACTTTGCTTTGAAATCCTAGCTGGTCCTTTTTTGGAAAATATGCACATTTTTGCATTTTTATAGCATATAACACATTGCACCTAAGGGGTTAATTGGAAGGAAACAACTCAGCCAAAAACTAAAAATGCCAATTCGTTTATAATGTCATCCAGTTGAAATACCGTTCAAGTTGAGACCTTGGCTACCAGCCTTTAGAAAATATGCATATAGTAAAAAGCTTTCATCACAGAGCTACAAAAAAAAAAAATTGAATAGACTTTTAAAGCGACCTAGTAGAGATTGTTCATCTGGTCGAGTTATAAACGAAACACCCTTCAAAAGATTTGTAACAATCCCAAAATCCGGTATTAAGGCCAAAAAACCGTTTTTTCAGAGTTTTCGTTGAAAATAAAATCATTAATCATTTCACGCTCAAGGTCAAAAATACAAAAGTCGGGACATCAGAATTAGTTTAAGAGGGCGCTAGCGGACACTATTTCTTCCTCTATAAGGAAATAAAGCCCACGGGTGTTTCTTCCATTTAAAAGGAAGTAACGCCCATTTTTAGGGGCTTTTAATTTTTTGTGGATTATCTAACAAAAAGTAATAGTTTCAATTGCATTTAAAATCTGTTTTAAAAAGCGCCGCAGGCGAAAATATGGAATAAAAGATCGCGCGATTTTTTATTTCAAATTTTCACATTATGTTATAAAGTAAATTATGGCGGGGTGTAATAAGGCCTTTTAAGGCATTATATCGCTATCGATTGAGAAGTAAAGCCTTTATTAAGAATAAGGTCTTATTACACTTGAATGTGAAATAAGGTTCTAAAGGTTTTATATCCCTTTGTGGCAAGTTCCTGGTATAGGGATTCCCTATTAGGGAACAACCACCAAGAAAAGCTAATAATCCAATTTACTAAACTTTACTAACATTTTGTCCAAAAGGGGAAAGTGGAGCATCAAAAGACTCGTATTCACGAGTAGATTAAGAATACGAAAGCGGAAATTAATTTGCATGCTAAGTCCTTCTCCGTAGTACACCCTTCTGCGTAGGCGGCCTTTGGGCGCGCTTATTATAAATAACCCTGGGCTACGCCATGCCAAGTCCGGGTGGTTGCCTGAACCGTGGCAACGTGAAACGGTAATTTTCTAAAATTTGCACATACGCTAAGAAAGGTGTTCTGCACATAAATACCATGAATATCGCCCCAATACATTATACATTAGTTTCGTACCGTGGCACGTTGTCACGGCTCAGGCAACCACCCGGACTTGGCATGGCGTAGCCCAAGGTTATTTATGAGACATTCCATATGAAAACGTCTAATTCAAAAAGCTGGCTAGTCTCTGATTTCGCTCAAACTTTGAGGGATACTTCTCTAGGATCCTAAAGGATGAAATTTACAAACATTTATTTCAAAGTTTGAAAATCGTAATTTTTAGGCTTACCCTATTATTGCTGTGCAAATGTTTCTATTATAGATATCCTTACGTTCAATAGTGCGTTTTAAAGGTAAAAGAGAGTAGTTTCTTCAAAAGTAATTAATAAATCATATAGCGAGTACGTGGTATTAAAAACCTGGTACTGAAAATACGTAATTTGTATAATTTTTTGTCAACTTTAGCTGGCTCTGGCGTCTTTACGGTTTTAAGTAGCCACTCAATTTTTTTCAGATATTAAGGGTACATATCCTAGAAGAAACTAATCCATCCTTCGGCCAAAAAACCCACTCCTTATAGATAAATGATTATCTCGAAATTTGTAAATTTTCAAAAATCGTGTTTTTCAGGCTCTAAAACGGACATGTTTCTCAAGAGATAAAAACACGAATTTCTCATGGACTCCAGTCCTGAACTTTAGCTTCTAATACATCAACATTTCGTTTTGTTATTTTCATACTAAGAGTCTCTTCTGAGGGATCTCCTAATTTTCGTATAATTTTTGAGACTTTTCAAACAACCTTTTGATAGTCTGAAAGCTGAAGCGTACAACTTTCCAACTTGTTACAGAAATTTGAAAATAACTTATATAACTCCGGTTTTACATTTGTCAAGTATTGCTTTCAACTCTGCTGGCGTTCTGTTTTGTGTTTTCTATTCGTGTCTACACTTGTCAATTTTTCTTGAAAGCAATTAAAAGGAGGAGTGAAAGAGATAGCAAGAAAAACTTAAAACGAGTTGACGCTACGCTTTCAAGTGTACTCTTCCCCTCGCTTCTCACCCCCTTCGCCAATGTCGCGGCAGAATTGAATTCAAGACTTGAATAATGTAAAAGGGGTATACATTTGTACTATTTCAAGGAGCACAAACATATAATGCCGCATTTAATTTATAAATATGTGTAACTAGTTTAGTAGTTACGATAATTGCACGCAATTTTTTTTTGTTGGAAAGTTGGAAGTTTCAGCTTTCAGACTATGTAAAGGTTGTTTGAAAAAAGAATCAAAAATTATACGAAAATTTACTTTGAAAACAATTTTTTATTGGCTTAGGAGATCCCTCAGAAGAGACCCTTAGTATGAAAATAACAAAACGAAATGTTGATGTATTAAAAGCTAAAGCTGGAGTCCATGAGAAATTCGTGTTTTTATCTCTTGAGAAACATGTCCGTTTTAGAGCCTGAAAAATACGATCTTTGAAAACTTACAAATTTCGAGATAATCATTTATCTATAAGGAGTGAGTTTTTTGGCCGCGGGATGGATTAGTTTCTTCTAGGATATGCACCCTTAATATCTGAAAAAAATTTAGTGGCTACTTAAAACAGTGAAGACGCCAGAGCCAGCCAAATTTGACAAAAAAAGGATAAAAATTACGTATTTTCAGTACCAGGTTTTTGATACCAGGTACTCGCTATATGATTTATTCTTTACTTTTTACCTTTCAAACGCCATATCGCATGTAAGGATATCTCTAATAGAAAAATTTTTACAGCTGGCTAAGGCCATCTCAAGTGAGCATCGCATTTACCAAGTGTTCGAATAACCAAAAAAAAAATTTTTCATATTAAAGCCTTATAAAAGGGTAGGAAATCCTGTTAATTTTTTTCTCGAAATTTTTTACCGTTACATTTTTTATAACCAATTGAATTTTGTCGCATCAAATCGGTAAAAAAATTTTTTCTCAGAAACTACTGAACCGATTTGAATAATTTTTTTTGACATTTTTAAAAAAGGCACTCTAATTTTGAATTTGTTTTTTATACACAAAGTAATTTTTTTGTTTGTTAAATAACATTAATTGTTAGAAACAAATTATTATATAACTAACTTCTGCGCCTCTGAAAAAAAGTTAAATAAAATTAAATTATGTGCTATTCAATTATATTTTTATATCTAAAAAAAAATTGGGGCCCAGCAATAGTTTTCTTTTAATGACGTTATATGTCACGGTGGGTTTTAAGCATGTTTTATTAAAAGGGGCATGTCCCTACATTTTTTCTTTTGAATTCTCAAATATGCATTAAAATATTATCATCTCCATCATATCATTTAAAATACCAATTTTAGTCAAATTTTGAGGTTTTTTTGCATTTTTCTTGAAAACGGTTAGTTTTCTCAAAAGTTGTAGACCTGAAAATTCTCTACAAAAATGGTCTGAACAGTTTTTCTCTAGGAGTCACCAGTTCTGAGATATCGCGGTTGCAAAACTAATTCTATACATTATATTCACATGAATGCCACGCATGTATAGACTTTTCCGGATTTTTCTCGAAAACGGTTATATGTATCGAAAAATTTTCCTTCACCGGTTGTTCGTCACGAAGTTCCTCATTGATGATGAAAATGGCTATTTTTGTAAACCCTATAGTTCTCTAGCTAGAGCCAAATTTACTCCATTCATGATATCAATAGAGCTAAATTTTTGTGAAGAGCTTAGGTTCACCCCCAGAAAGAAAACTGCAAAAGTACCCAACCTCAAAATTTGACTAAAATTGGTATTTTAAATGAGTTTTTTTAAAAAGTGCTCGGGGAAAAATGCTGAAACTCGACATATCATCTTATTTTAATGCATATTTGAGAATTCAAAAGAAAGAATGTAGGGGCATGCACCTTTCAATAAAACATGCTCCTTTTAATAAAATATGCTTAAAACCCACCGTGACATATAACGTTATGAAAAGGAAACTATTGCTGGGCCCCAATGTTTTTTTTTAGATATAAAAAAATAATTGAATACCACATAATTTAATGTTATTTAACTTTTTTTCAGAGGCGCAGAAGTTAGTTATATTAATTTGTTTATAACAATTAATGTTATTTAACAAAAAAAAAAATTAATTTGTGTATAAAAAACAAATTCAAAATTAGAGTGCCTTTTTTTTAAATGTCAAAAAAAATTATTAAAATCGGTTTAGTAATTTCTGAGAAAAAAATTTTTGACCGATTTGATGCAACAAAATTCAATTGGTTATAAAAATGTAGCGGTAAAAAATTTCGAGAAAAAATTAACAGGATTTCCTACCCTTTTATAAGGGTTTAATATGAAAAAATTTTTTTTGGTTATTCGAACACTTGGTAAATGCGAGCTCACTTGAGATGGCCTCACCCAGCTATAATAGGGTAAGCCTAAAAATGACGATTTTCAAATTTTGAAACTTGACCAGTCCGAAACCAGTGGTTATAAAAATTAAAAATATAAATATCATCCTTTAGGACCCTAAAGAAGTCTCCCTCAAAGTTTGAGCGAAATCCAAGACTAGTTAGCGACAATTTTTGCTAATATTAGACGTTTTCATATGGATTGACTCTTATAATAAGCGCGGCAGAAGGCCGCCTACGCAGAAGGGTGTACTACGCAGAAGGACTTACCATGGTGCAGTCCAGGGTTGTTTTTAAAATTTGCACATACGCGGCAGTGGCGTGCCTACGTATATCAATCGAGGCAAGCCCCAGTCTTTATAACCCAACCAAAGCACATACTGCTGCCAGAGAACATTTCAGACAAAGAAGAGTTCAGGATATTTATCGACTTTTGCAGACGGGGAAAAACTTAAACTTTTAGGTTCCGCTAATAGGCACGTTATTGTTTGCAGATTTTTTAAGCTTTTCCAATCTAAGGGAAACGTTTTATTCGCACTATTTCCCATTTAGGTACATTTCAGAAGCTAAGAAACCTTAAATATATTTTTTAAATTGTATAGTGCCTAGCAAATAAAAAAATTTTACAGCACCTACCACTATTGAATTCTTTTTTTCGACTTTAAAATATGCGCCAATAATTTTTGAGTAGAGCGCTTTGCACGTTGTAGATACATACATAAACAAATTTCATTTTCGTTTTATCGTAAGTTTGGCATTTATAGCGTATGCTAACCATTGTTTATCCCTATTATTAAGGTATACAATGATGGTAACACCAGCCAGAAGCTGGCTTCAAAGTTTCATATAAAATTACTTCATAATTCAAAAAAACAATTGCTTCAGCACGCAGATTCGTACTGGTTTTGAAAGCCCCGTAAAACCAATAAGTAAAAGCGAGATGGCCGTCCTTGCCTAGGCGGTTTAAGGCTGTTTTATGTAAGTAAGAGATGGCCATCACGCACTGAAATAATTTTATGTAAATGAGCTATCTGCCAGCAGGTGGCAGGTAAAGCTGTAGGTATGTTTCTATGCTATTAACAGCTATTAGGTTACGGTGACCATCCGTTCTGTTTTTGGCAGAACAGTTCTGTTTTTAAGGAGCTTGTTCTGCGTATTTTTTTTTCTAAGGAAAATAACAGAAATGTTCTGTTTTTAAGCAAATGTTCTGTTTTTGTTCTGCTTTTTTGTGCCGGCAACCTTTTTTAACAAATGTAATGAGTAGCTGTGTAAAGTTAGTTTGCTCAATAATTCCAAAACTTTATGAAAAATTTAAAATCTTTCAAATTATTTTAAAAATAATTTAGTTTATGTTTAACACAGTCAAGTGCTTCAGCGAAATCAAAAATTGAGTACGTTAAAATTTCAAAAACGTACCAAATTTGGAAGTTCCGTACCCGGAAAAAAATTCGTACCAAAAATGGTACATTTCGCCCAAAACGGCAACCGTGGTTATGGTAGGTTTTAAATTATCAAGGAAATATCTCCCACCATCAGGAAATACTATTCACAAAAACGAAAAAATATAATTAAAAAAAATGACTTTCAATGGATGCACTTTGGTTGAAATTATTTGAGATTGGAATTTCAATGTTTCACAGACGTTGGCAACATTTTTGAATGCAAAAAGATGATTACGCCATGAAAAACACTTTTTTATTCCAAATATTGAGAGTGTAAATAGTTTATAGCCGGGTAGCCAAATTTTCACGTAAAGGCAATGCCAAGCCTTAGGTAAAAAGAGTTCTGTTTTTTCAAAAAAAAATTATGGTCACCGTATATTAGGTAGTAGGTGGCAGGCAGGGAAATAAAAACCGGATATCCTTTTGAGAACCCAAATGAACGTATTGCAGCTCATAGGGGGTTAGCTAGGCAAGCCGGGCTTTTCGGCTTATATGGAAGGCACGCCACTGATACGCGGTTTTGCACCCACATCAAAAGTACGCAAATTTTTAAACCCGTAAAAGTACGAACATCTTAAGTCTCGTAAAAGTACGCAACGAATTAAAAATTTTAGGCTGCAGTGCTTTTTTAAAAACATTTTTTACGTATACGATTATAGTCAAACCATAAAAAATGCTAAGGAAAGAAAAACGACACTCGTGGGCTTTATTTCCTTTTTAAGGAGAAAAAACGCCCACTTAAAAAAAAAACTCCTGTGGGCTTTATTGCTTTTTCAAAAAGGAAGTAACGCCTGCGGGCGCTATTTCCGCGGGCCTTATTGCACTGCACCGTTTTATAGGTATGCTTCTTTCGGCAAAGTATCTTATTTTGATCCCGAAAATACGATTTTCCTTGTCACTTGGGCGATTTTGAAATCGACCCACCTAATTACAAACAGTACTCCTGTAGGGCGCTTGAGGTCAAAATATTAGATTTTGGTTTATGCTGCATATTTTGAAACCTTGAAGTCCTTTCTAAAAAAATAAAATTGGCATAATTAAGAAGTAGTTGCCTCTCGATATATAACCAAAAAATATCATTCATTGTCAATTAGTGCCAAAATATGACGTCAAAACCTGAAAACCGGATGAAATTACCAAAAATATCAACTTCTGGCTTAAAAAACATATCATACTTTTTTTTCAAATGTGTAAACCATTCTCTACCCAAAATCGTTGGGAATTTTTAGTGATCGGTTTCACGAATTTTGATTCACTTTCGTCTTTTCTCTGAAGAAAATCTACTAGCTAAAAGTTCTAGTTTTCGTCAGACACAAATTGAAGGTGTTATTTTTCGTCAGACATAAAATGAAAGTGTTAGTTTTCTTACAGAATTTTAAAAGTGCTAGTTTTCGTAAAATATTAAAAAGTATTAGTTTTCGTATAGCACGTCGATATGCACATACACATGCCACGAATGGAATTTTCAGGATTTTACTCGAAAATGTTGGTATGTACAGAAAAATATGGCTCAGTGGGAATTTTTGTAACTTCAAATGTTTAATTTGACCGAACTAAAAGTTCGTTGATTTTTTCCTACTCGTTCCAAAAATTTGTTTTGTTTCCTGCGATGGATTAAGTGATAGGTCTATTAAAGTCTATCCAAATTCATAAAAAAGTAAAATCGGTTTAAATAATATTTTATTCAATGAAACTAAAAAAA
The DNA here is from genome assembly GCA_964058755.1 of Campiglossa producta. Taxonomy (NCBI): domain Eukaryota; kingdom Metazoa; phylum Arthropoda; class Insecta; order Diptera; family Tephritidae; genus Campiglossa; species Campiglossa producta. The sequence goes on along the minus strand of CAXKVI010000005.1, from coordinate 30,705,257 downwards.
ATTAAAAACATTTTCTTCTTTGTTTCATTTTTGGTTAAAGAGCAAATTTTAACAAATTATTGTATATAATTAGCTTGTAATATACAAACTTACCCAAATTTTCAGCATTAACACTAGTTTCTTCTATTGCATCTGATGTAGATTGTGATTCAGGATTGTTTGCTGATTTATTTTCATTTTTCTTGTTTGCAGCATGTATTAAGAAAAATGCTTCCACGGTTGGCTGTAGGACAAGAACGGCATACTCATCCTTTGACTCTTCTAAAGCAACCAAGCATCCACTTAAGGTATTCCAGAGATCTTGTAAAGATATTATTTGACTAAGAGTAGGTATTTTATTCGAAGAATCCGTGTCTATAGACTCCTCAGCGTAGAATATCTCACGAGCTTGAATAAATATTTTAAGCGTCCTTAAAAAGTATAATTGGGCTGATGATGGTGATAACAATTTCTTTATCGATGGTAATTGTAGTTCACAGGAAGGTTTGAAATTGCTTGGTGCAGAAATAATAACATTTTCTGATGTAAATCGATCTTGCATCACTCCTTCTAGTGCGAATTTGTTTTGGGATCCAGTCGAAGTCTTTGTTTCGTTGTCGATCTTATTATGAACTTTGTATGATCGGATTTCATCCAATAAATTTTGTATCGCTAAACGCACCTCTTTAGCCAATCCAAATACAGCCGAAGATAGATACTCTAGGAATATTGCGTTTGACGCATGAGAACATTGGCTTAAACTCACAATAAGTTTTGAAATGTTTTCAAGTCCATCGACGGTGCCGCATTGATGTGTTAACACTTCTGTCACCAACTGTAACTGTGCAAAATTTTTGGAATATAATTTACTCTTTACACGGTAGCATGGAGTGTATTCTTTAGTTTCAACTTTTAAGCTTGATTCCTCTTTTTGTTTTATATCAGAATTAGTTATGTTAGCATAATAGTTCTCATCTACACCTGAAGCTTTGTTGTTTAACTTTGATTCTTCTAAATCACTTTCTTTTGGAAGTTCGCCACTTAGAGACGCTAGCAGTTTAAGAAGCATGTCAGTGAGTTGCGGAGATCTACATATAACTTTGTATGGTAACATTTCTAATAGTTTTGAAAATGGGGTATCATTAAACGACTGAAAATCTGTGTTTGGTTCTTCCCACTCCCATCGTGGAAATGGTACAATGGGGAACTCCTCCATATTTAATTGCCGTTGTGGAGTGTGTAAATCGATTTTTAAAAGAACATCCCAAAACTGTGTTCCATTAGTATTATAGGCAGTTTGTTTGTTATTATGTTTATTGTTAGCACTACTTGCGCTACTTTTTTGCCCACGATTTGCTGCTGCCTTTGATGTTGATGGGCCTTCATCAAATTTTAGATCACTAGACTTTTGAGACGATATTTTACAACTGGACAAATTGGTGCATTGCATATTTGCATCTTTTAAGAGTATCTCTTTTTCAGTATTCGGAACTTTCCCATTATCAATACTACTGGGTATAGACGAGTTCTTATTTTTTTCATTTGATTCGGTAGCTGGATCTGTTTTTTTCTTTTGATCGGTTTTATGTGGAACAAAGCTTCGAGGGAAATGTCTCGCTAACACAAATAGCAAGTCCAAACAATTTTTAACAACCATTTGGGCTGCCTGGGGATTTATATTTATATTATAACTGGTACTCGAATTAGGATAATTTTTTTTATGTCTAACATCAGTTATTATAAACACATTTGATTTATAACCAAAAGCCGCGTCTACTCTAAGTTTCAACCAATGCGGTTTGACAATTGATTGATCAGCGTCTTTTGGCTTCTCTTCATTCGTTTTTTGTATAATACTTATTAAAGCATTTATAATCCATGTTCTTGTGGGACCATGATAGCATAAATTTCGCATAACGCGATGAAATCGAGTATAATTAATTTTCGTATCTTCAGTAAATAGAAACAACAGCATTGTAGCCAGGCAGTCGGGGTCGAGCATATTATTATCGTCTTCCATAAAAAGTAGTGCAACAGGTTTTCCATGCATTTGATGCTGATGTTGATGAACTATGGTGGTATGTTGATGATGTTGTGATTGTTGAGTACCATGTGCCTCATACCATATCGAATTTGAATGCCATCTTGAATCATCAGTAAGATTTTGTAAAGATGATGGGAATCGCCGAAGAACATGTGGTGTATCCACGTTTGAGCCATTTCGACTTTCCCAATCACGACGTAAATATTGAGCTTCGGCAGCAAGATCAGGAGGTAAACTGGAAATCTGTGACTCTTCCATATCAGTTAGAATCGCTTGTCGTAGAGTTTCTGGTAGATTTTGGAAGAAAGCTGCTGTATCTACAGGATCTTCAGGATTTGCAGCTGATGCAGCTTGGCGTTGTTGTTCTATTCTTTGTTGCATTAAAACCTCAGTTTGAATGTTTGGTGGTAACGCAGCTAAAAATTCTGGATTAACTTCAATCAGCGAGTCATGAGCAACTTGAATGGCGTTTTGTTGTGCTCTTTGCCGAATCCGCTGCATTCGTAAATGTTCATTTACAACTTCTTCTCGCATTTCAGCTGGCAATGCTGCTAAAAATGAAGGATCCACGCCTTCCGGAACTTGTAAATCTCCAAGTGCTGCACGAACGTCCGCATTCATTGTCGAAGGAGGAGTTGTGTCGGATGTTATAGTGGATACAACATCCGATTGTTGTTCTTCAGTTGATGAAGCAACGCGTTCCGGACTCGAGCTAGCAACAACTTCTATATCATCCAGCGCTATGTTATCAGAAGATATATCGACTGATTCATTTGCTGAAAAAAGGTCCGATGCATTTGAGACTAAATTGTCCATACCTTCTGAAGTTGACTGCTCTAAACCAGTTTGGATTTCATTGTCAGAAACTTGAATATCAAAAGGTGAATTACCTTCTTCTTCTGTTAAAACTGCATTGTTCAAGTTACTTTCATCCTGTTCGTCCTCAAAATCGTCCTCGTCATCTTGTATGCTTTCTTCCTCATTAGTAACAAGGATTGTGGGATTTTCTTCTTCACTAGAATATTCTACTTCTCCAACATCATCACTTGAAATCTGTTCTTGTTGGTCTTGAATTTCATCTGATACTGGAATGTTTTCATTTCGCTCCGTATTTTCCGTTGTCGAGGAAGTATTAACAGCTCCATTATTTGCGTTGGTTGATTGTTGAATAAAAACTGGAATAGCACTCCGACGACTTGGTGAACTGTAATTGTTAGTGGAAACTAGTTGCTCTGCTGTTTTCACTTTTTGACTATCTCTAAATGTCCTTATTAAAAATGGTATCAAAAGATGGGCAACATATAGACATGCGTCTGTTTGGGATTCCAAGTCAAGATTTTTGGCTTCCTCAAGCCACCAATGTAAGCTATCCTGATTGAATACATCAAGCTGGCCTTCTTCAGTGGGATTGTTAAAAGAAGGCATTAGAGTACAATACTGCTGATCTAGTAAAATTAAGCGTCTCGTAGATTCCCGTCTTTGTATAAAGTTTCCTATTGATGAAGTTTGATTTATTGCCGAATTCCCATACACTGCTGCGCTATTTTGAGAGCGATCCTGATTACTTGAAGGAGTACTTCCTGAATCAGTATTGTTTGTTGTATAATTCAAATCTCCGCGCGTTGAAATAGTTCTTGGTGCAACCCAAATAGATGATGGATTTGTGCGAATAGATCTTTCTTCCATGCTAGTCACATTGTTTTCAGCAAGCGCTGGAGCAGTTAAGTTATTAGTAGCATTAGAAGATTCCTGAACGCTTTCTCGCGAAACTGGTTCAGATATTAGTAATATATTATTATGATTTTCTTCCCCCGACCTTCGCTCTTGGGAATTTGTTATTCTATTTTCGTTAGTAATGGTATTGCCAACATTGCTCACTTGTTCACTTCTTCCACTTACTTCGGATGCTTCGTCATCAGCATCAGATCCATGAACCACTTGTTCACCACATCTACCACTAACTTCGGATGCCTCATCATCGCCATCGTTTGAAGCCGTTTCAGAAGATTCAGGTTCATATATGTGATCAAAAACTTCAATAAATTGACGAGTTTCTTCATCAGCATCAGTTTCACTATGATCTTCCACGTCTTCTTCATTACCATCCTCATCATCATCATCATCTTCATCTTCCTCATTGCGATCATTTTCCGTAGAAGCATTTGAATCAGATTCAGATTCACTCGTACTAACTTCGCCTAATAACGAAGTTGAATTATCAACAACTGCTGCAACTAGCTCGGATGTTGTTGATGCACCATCACTTCCACCATTAACGCCATTTTCAGCGTTGCCAACTTGATTACCATCAGATCGATTATTTCTTGCATCCATTCGATTACCATCAGAAGGACCGTTATTAGAATCAGAGCTACGACCTAAAAATGCTACATTTCCGTTTTGTAAAAGATCATCCCATAACTGATCGAAATTGATCTGGGGCCGTACGTTGTTTGAGGTCAAAAGATTTAATTCGCGTTCGTTATCTTCACTTTCATCATGTCCAGTAGGTGTTGAATTATTTGGATCTTCCGAATCTAAAAATATATCTTCACCATTTAATATAAAATCAAAAGCCTGCCTACGATCTGACAAAACGTTTCTTATTATATCACGAAGAACATGTTCGCTACCTACAGAGCCAGAGCCTTCACTCGAGTTTCGTGTTGTCAATCTGGGATATAACCGCCGACCCATGATTGCATTATTGCCATTTGGTGGTGTTCCAAAAAATATTCTTCTAGAAGATAACGTCCCTGGGGTTATAGTAAGCCTTAACAATATTTCCATTGGGCGTAGAGTTGAATGAATCGTGGCAAGTGTATTTGAATTGGATAGGTCTTTATACTGTGCAAGTTTTGCCAAATCAGTCATTATACCCTGCCGCAACAAAATTCTATACATATTATTACGTTGCAAATGTAATTTGTTAGAAAGCATAGGACTTTCAATCATTACAGGTATCAATCCAATTAAAACTTGTAAGCGTACATGTTTTTCAGTGTAATTAGGTTCTGTCAGTGTTCTCACAATCGCTTCATGGAGTTCTTCGACTAATTTGGACTGAACTGTGTGTTGGCTCACACAATCTGATAATGATGATAAAAGCACTCTGGACATCATGCTTACTTCTGGATCCTGTTGTCGTTTTGTAATTGGTAAGAAATGATCAAGAATAAACGCTATACATGATTGTTGCTTATTAATTAAAGGACTATCAGCCGGAGTATATACATGTTCCATTATAATTTTGGGTACAAAACACTGATAGGACCTCACGGCATCAGCCATTATTTTCAACAACGTCGATCTTGGAAGAATAGGTTTTTGATGTGTATGACTTGTAGATGGTATATGCCAACTGCAACAGCAGGGATTTATCTCAACATGTTCAGTATGCTTTTTTGTTGAAGACGGTTTAGGCTGTGTTTTGTCTAATTGAAATGCTGTAGAGTTATTGGTCCATGCCAGGGGATCATTCATAACATCAGTTGCAGGTATGCCCCCGTAATGAATGCAAGGTTGAACTATTGCTCTCAATAACTCTTTAACAGTTTCCTCTGATGCGTCATCACTATTTAACACACCACTATTCGCAATAGTGTCATTTGTCTTATTGTGCACTAGGGATTTGACAAGAAACCTTGAATCGTCCACAGGAAAATTAGAGCTCATTGCATTATCTGCCTGTAAGGATTGTTTGGCAGCAATAAGAAATATAGATGGATGCCTAGCTACTGCTGAAGATACTTGTGTAAACAAGTACACCAAATCGCGATGCCCCACAGGAACAGTAGGCGATGAACGCGTTGTTAAAATTCGTTCAATGGACTCTTGTAAAACCGAAGGAGCTTCAAGTATATGACGAATTATAACGATGGCATAGGTGGGGAAACCCATTATACCGCAATTTTGACGCATTTTAAGTAATAGTGATATTCCACCATTTTTATAGAATGCTTTTGCATTTTCATAATCTTTTGTTAAACGTGCACAAATTTTCATAATCGACAATTTCGTTTCGAAATCCACCATAAATTCAGGCCTTAACAAATGAACGAGACAGGCTATTATGTCAATGCAATTTTCACGAGACAACCCCACCAGTTCTTCATGCAATATAATCTTTTTACTATGTTTTGAAAAATTTGTTGATGGTTTTTTTGAAGATAATTTTGTTGTGTTTTTTCCTTTAATTTTCTTGTGTCCGAATAGGTTACCCTCTTCGGCAGATGGTATAAATGTTAGTTGGGTTTCGGGATCATTTGAACCGTGAGTGTTCTTTTCCAGCTCGTTTTCCTTTTTGACACATGACATATTAGTTAAGGATCGAAGGCAAACTAATTCATCTTTATAAATTACACCTTCGCCTCCAGGTTTCGTTCTTATGGTGCGTGTTAAAATACCTTCAGTTTTCGAATTAGAGCTACCATTTTTAAGTGAGCATAAAGCTTCGGATATTTTTAAATCTGGTAATACTGGTCGATGGCTTCCTGATGCTTCGCTAACTTGTGTCATGCAATTGAAATTTACGGTATAACGTTGCCGTCCTATACTGATTATTTGAGATTTTTCCCCCATGGCGAACGCGTTTTTTATTAAATTATTATTTGTTTCGGTATATGTATTCCATTTACCAGTCGATACGTCATACCATCTCCATTTGTCACTGCATACTGCACGCATATTTTCTCTTCGCTGCAATATAACGCATACATTATCAATTGCGTCAATAAATTCTATAAAACTTTGTAACCATTGCGGAGCTTGTGGTTTAACTCCAATCAATGTTTGCTCCTTCATTAGGGCTTCGGTCTCATAGAGAAGATTGACCATAACACTCATTGATTTTTCTTGAGTAACTATTGTACAAAACTCTTTTCGAATATCACTGTAATTTTCATCAAGAAGTATTGTTGATACTTTGAGACGTATTAAAAGTTTTGTTGAAAATTCGCCACTGAATATATTCTCTAATTGAGATGTATTTGTAATTTTTTCACTTTTTATAATATTAGTTATTTGGTTCATACAATCTGTCACACTTTTTACAAGATTCATCATAAATTCGCGTTTATTTTGAGTATTATTTTGTCTATAGAGTGCAGACAAAAGTTCTGTACCAGTGTTGACTGTTTCAGGCAAGTATTCCATAAAAGCAAAAACTCTCTCAAATACTTCATTACAAAACTGGTTAAATATCTCATTTGGTAGAAGCTTGACATCTTGAAAACTCACACATTGTTTGGATTTTGACGTTTTTTTTGGTTCACTTGTTTTATTAGAGACAGATATCGAAGTGGATGCCGCATCAATATCAATATCCATGTCATTTCCTGTCGCTTGCTGTTGTGGTGTTGAAAAGCCTTCAATAGTATGAGCTTCAATCATTGTAGCTTCAGGATGATTTAAAAGAAATTCTGTAGCCTGCTCAAGCGAGCGTGTGCTTCTAAGAGCATCTAAAACGTGTTGTTGTCCGAATCCCATATCGGTTAAAACTTTAAAATGATTAGCATTTAAAAAACTTTCATCGCTAATTGTTAAGGATTTTTGCCGCTGTTCAAGTAATTTACCAGCATTTTGAATTTCATCTAAACGTGCTTTATATCGATTGCATATCATATTGTATGACTTGATGATATGCTTTAAAATGGCCATTATAGTTTCAGTAATGGAAACACCATAATTAGGAATTGGTTTACGCTTCCAAATTCTTCTAATAACATGCATTGCTAATTGATGCATTTGTAATAAATAAAATATTGGTTCGAAATCAATGATTTCTGTACTTTGACCGCTACCTTTCGCCAATAAAGTATAAGGTGAGTCAAGAATGCCTCGGGGATTTATCATTTTTTCAAGTAATTGCAACCATGCATCTATAAATTCTCCAGTGCCAACGGGGTACTCATTAGTATCACTAGGATCCTTTTTTAAAATATTTTCCAACTCTAAACAGTTCTCAAATCTAAATGTATTTGAACTGTTATCTAATGACAGCGCCCAATAAAACATATCAAAAAATGCTTTTAAACCATTCTCTTCACAAAATTGCGAAATCATTAAATGAAAACAACTGCGTTTGTCATCAAAAAGCATTGGACCCGTAAATCCCACAGAACATATAAGGAAAGTAAGTTTCAACTTTGGTGCAGGTTTTGATGCGTTATCTTCATGGCAGAAACCATTTACCAGAATTGAACTGAGTACCCGAGCAATTTCCTTAGCGTCAGCAGAGGGAACCTTGTTGATTGAGGCGTTTGCTGAATAATCATTACTCCTTCTTTGTCTAGCTTGCGGGGTACCAACGGAAAGTTTCACTAAGGTACCAAAAAGCTCGGCCAATGCGCGCCCTAATCGCGAAGAAGCTCCTAGCAATGATTTAATGTATCGTAATGCATCATCTGATTTTATCTTGGTTTTAATTGAACTAAGTTTTTCCATTTTTGGTGTCATTGATTCCTCTTTTTCAGGATCTAAATTTTGGTCAGCAAGTGATGCTTCATATAATCCCGTATCAGTTATCTCATCAGAACAAAGACTTAATAGAATAGTACTTTCCCAGACGAGTGATATATAAAGTCGTACTAGACTTTGCAAAAGTGGCAATCCACTGCCTTTATTTGTTCCCCATCGGCTAAGTAATGTTAGCCGCATATCACTCGAAGCATTTCGACACAAGTGAACCAATAGAACTACATATCCATGAACAGAGCTCATATTGTGGAGAAGTGGCGTATAATCGGCCGTAGAAAATCCATCGTCTAATTTTGGGCAACCAATAAGTTCCTTCAGAAGTATACTTCCACCAGGTGAATTGAAATTCAATACTAGCGGCTTTAATTTATCCATTATTTTTGACAACTCGTCTAGTGCTATATCTATAACGGATGTCTCATGTGCTAAATTCAAAATAGATTTGCAAACATTAGCAACGGCCTGTGCTGTTGTAGATACTGGTGAATCTATTGGTAAATTTGGTAATGATAATAATCGCAATAATGGTTCTAAGCCACTATGCATAACGAATTCTCGACAGTGATCACCATTTGAGCTATTACTAAATATTGCGTCAATAAATTTCATAACATTTAATATGTAATCGATTAAAGGTATTGCTTCTCTTTCCTGGTTAGATCGAACAGGCACTTGTTGATCTATTGGTCTGTTTTGTCTCTGTTGTTGTTGGGAGGCTGATGACATTTCATCATCATCTTCATCATCCTCGCCGCTGCTGTCATTATCATTACATCTTAATTCAATTGATGTATCAGTATTAGAGCTGTTAGTATTACTTGAATTGATTGTATTCGTAACAGAATTGCTGTTATCTTTATGGGCGCGCCAACAAATATAATTCGAATCAGACCCAAAGCGAACTAGTTCGTGCAGTAAACGCACAATGGCTTCTATAGCATCTGTTCGTAAATAAGGATGGTGTTTCATGAGATCGTCCATTGCGTTGCCTAAATTTGTTGATGTATCGCCCAATGGATCAGACGATCGACGTCTGCGCATAGCCACCAAATAATCTGGCGAAAGTAGTACCCTTAAAAATGTATCAAATGGATCATAGGTCATAAACTCCATCAATCCACGTTCATTTAAACACAAAGCTGAAAATATATTAGGAAGCGATCCCAAAATTTCTCTTGTAGCTGGTACTTCCTTTTGTAGCAATGATCTTAGAATTACGTTTGTTAGTCCTGTTTCTTGCAAAGATGATAATAAGGAGGGCTCATTAAACACATAGACTGTGACCACATCAGTAGCTAGTAAAAATAATGATGGACCATAGTACTCTGCATTCGCTATTATGTGTTGTAATGATTTTGGTAAAGAGCTTTCCATTATATTGCGCATACCATTGAAATGTGCATGATCTTGAATAGACTTTTTCAGAAAGTTAAGCATTGACTTTAGTAAAGCTGCTCTTTGTGTGACACATGCCAACTTTTTTCCGTCCTGCTCGGATTTCTCATTTGATATCTGGGTGAAGCTTCTTGATCCTCGCACTTCACTCTTTTTTACACCGGATGTAATATCTTCGAAAGCTTCAGGCAATGTGTTATCCGGGTTTTCTTGATTTGGAACTACATCTAGAAAACATAATGTTTTTTTTTTGTTGTGAGTTAGAATATCTTTCATGTGTGCTACTTTAGCTTATCCTAATTAATTATTATCTATATTAGGGTGGGCAAAAAAAACGAGTTTGGGTTTTTTCGAAGAGCATACTGAAATTGGAATTCTTTACCATAAATGGAGTTGTTTTGTTGTTCTTGTTGTTGTGGCAGTACTTCGCCGTGCCTAGTCGGAAGATAACTTACAAAAAGTAACGTGTTACCAGACAGGGGTGTACCTACTGACGTTGACAGTCCTTTGCTGGCTTTTAATCCGGTACGTTCCGGTAAATAGCACCTTGTGGTACTAGCCCGACTGTCTTGGGGACGATTTCGTTGACCCTCTAGCCGAGGTTTTTTATGTTAATGGAAAAGCGTTTTTTTATTCGTGAAAAGCTTTTATTAAAACTAGTATCTATCGCTTGTGATCGAAAATTCGACCAACAAAATCTCGAGTGGGTCGTGGGGTCGCTAGCCCCGTACCCCCCATACTTAAATTTCCATCGGTACATATTTCATTCAAATCGGTCAAACGGTTCGCTCACAGGAGGTTCCTAAAGTTTTTCATGCGGCGTATTTATATATAGATAGATGAATATATCTTTTCACCCAAAAATCGCACTGCCAACCTTCGCCCTAATATTTGCAGGGAGTTATAAAAAACTAGCTGACCCGGCAGACGTTGTCCTGCCACAATTTTATTTCCCTGCATGTTTCTCTAACCCGATCCATATATCTATTTTAATCCATATCCCTATCTCCTTCGTATAAGAGGAACCACGCACCCTTTTTCGTTATCCCCAGTTTTTTTGGAGGAGGTGGGGCTCGATCTCATACAGCCTCACACAAAATTTCTGTGGTCTTACATAAATAATTCCAGAGATACGGACAACGAAAAATTCCATTTGTATGGGAGGTGCCACGCCCCCTTTTTCGTTATCCACAATTTTTTTGGAGGTGGTAGGGATCGATCTCGTACAACCTCTCACCAAATTTCATTGATCTAACCCGAATACTTCCAGAGATACGGACAATGAAAAATTCCATTTGTATGGGAGGTGCCACGCCCCCTATCCCTGGAAGATATCCAGTGCGTTTATAAAATTTGGTTACGGCTAATTCGTTTAGAAGCCAAGTTCGTCCATAGGCACATAATTTGAATTTTATATATATATATAGATGGTCACATACAATTTTTTCATTAATGTGACGATTACAAAGTTTTTCGAGGTCGAAAATGTACAAATTTCTGAAACCCAGCAAAATATCATTCAATGAATTTTGGATGTTTAAATATCAAATTTAACGCTCTACAAAAAAGGTAAAATGGACTTTTTTCATTTATCTAACCATTAGAAAGATACCCAAACACAGTTTAAGTTCAAAAATGACAAAACATACAGACAGTCATGCAACTGTGAAAGAGTTTGGTCGTGTATGCATGAACGTTTGCGCATTTATGTACTCGCGCATATCCAAGGAGTTTCGGGCAGGACATTTTTTCATGGAAGATTGTTGAGAATGGTTACAAAAGACACGTCAATATCAAAATTCTGAAAGAGGATAAACTATAGTTGCCTGAAGCCATTGAAAAAATTGAAGAGTTTTGAAAAAATATATATGGAGTTGCGTGCAAAAAGGGCACTTCTATGAAAAATATGTTTTGAGATATTCGTGTTTTAAATTTTTGATATATTAAAAAGTAAAGAGTTCAACGTTTTTTGAAGTTACTAAGCCAGTTTAAAAGATATCAAATCCAAATTTGGAGGGAACATAAAACATAGTTTCTTCTCTCTAATTAGACGTTTGACTGAAAAAGGGCACATCTCACTTAGTACCCTTTTTGCACGCAAGCGTCCGAAAAATTCCGCCGTGGAGTAGCGGGAGTGCGCGCGGCCTACTATACCAAGTTTTCTGGTATCGCAACCCGGTACCTAAAAGCAACATCAATTCATCAAACGGGATCGCTCTTCGGCAGTGGTTTGGCAAACTCTCGAGTGTATTTCTGCCATGAGAAGCTTCTCAGCAAAAATTCATTTGCTTTGCAGGTGCGTCCGGAGCCGGAAAAAAACTATAGGACCCGCCAACTTGTAGAAAAAAAAGCACACCACAAGTTGGAAGATAAACTCGGCACAAATCTCGTTAGAGGTTATGATAACCTGTTGGTATATCGCCGCCATTCGTTTTTTTAAGATTCTCAGAAAAAATTGATTTGCTTTGCACATGCTGTTCGGAGTCGGCAAAAAACTGTAGGTGCCGTCAACTTGCAGAATAAAATTCGAAAGCAGCACACACAGGTTGGAAGAGAAGCCCGGCACAAAAATCTGGTTAGACGTTATATTGATAACCTGTTGGTATATCGCCGCTATAAGTTTTTTTTTATAAATACATAGCGTGAATAATATTTGGACGTGCCATACGAAAACTAACACTTTTTAAAATTTTTACGAAAAATAAAAGTATTTGTTTTCGTCAGACCCAAATTGAAAATGTTAGGGCGCTATTTCTTTTTGATAATGGGCGTTATTTCCTTTTGAAAGAGAAATAACGCCCGCGGGCACTATTTCCTTTTGAAAGAGAAATAACGCCCGCGGGCACTATTTCCTTTTAATTGGAAATAACGCCCGCGGGCGCTTTATCAACTGAATATATTAGTGTTGGGCAGTATCGAGTATTTTTGAGTAGTTACTACTTTTGTATCGATACTTTTAAGCATCGGGTACTTTTTGTCAAGTTCTGCTGGTAGGTCTATATTTTAAAACAAGCACCCGTTTTGGAAACTTCAAAGCCTCCACTTTAAGAATATGTAAAAGTTTTTGAAATAAATTTAAAAAAAGGAAAAATTTCTTTGAAAAAGATCCCATTTCCCAACATTTTTTTTTTAGTTGAATCACCCTAATGTACCCGAGAATGAGTTTGTATGCAACTACAATCCGGTTTGGCAGGACTTTAGTATCCTTGAATTTATGTTCATTTACCCAATTTAATTTTATAGTTATAAATCTCACATCGAAACTGAATTGCTTTAAAATAATTTATTTTTTAATATACATGTTCAAAATGTGTGTATGAAGTACTGAAATATACATGTATGTACAATATATTTTTTTTGTTACCTTTATTGTATTTACCTATATAACTTAATACCACCTCGTTACGTCGAACGTTTTTAATAAAAATATGTTTTTATAATTATTTCGTATTTGTATTCCTTTAACCCCTTTATATAAAATTAAGAATTATTCGTCACCACATAAAACTCGTGGAATTCGGTATTGAGTACTTCGTATTACTAAGTAGTAATTACTACTTAGTAGTTGTTAGACGCTGAGTACATTTCGGGTATTTAGTAGTAATAGTAGTAGTAGTAATAGTCAGTATCGATACTTTTAAGAATCGGGTACTGTCGATACTTTTCAGTATCGAGTACTGAGTACTTTTGGAATCGATACTGCCCAACACTAGAATATATACATCTCTACATATAATAAAATTGTAACAGGTCGATGTTTGTGCATGGCAGATATCAACAAAAAATTGATTGGGGGAAGCATTATTAAGCGAGTAGAAGCCAAATCAACCATTTTAAATTTTTTTGTGTGTCTGTCTGTCTGTCTGTCCGTATGTTTGTGGCCGTATCACTCTGAAAGTAATGAATGAAACTTTTTCGTTGGATTGCTCGACGCTCAACTTAAAATTTAAGATATTACTTTTTTCGATATCTCAACCGGTTTCGGAGTTATCGCCCAATATGTGGACCATGTCTGTCTGTATGTTTGTGGTCGTAACACTCTAAAAGTACTGAATGGAATTGAATCGTTTAATTGCTAGACGCTCAACTCAAAGTCTAAGATATTATTTTTTGCGATATCTCAACGGGTTTTAGGGTTATCGCCCAATATGTGGAACAGGGGTGACCAAAAATGTCTTGGTACAATATGGGTGTCAAACGAAAGGTGTCCATGAGTGCTATAATATGCGATGTGATTCATTGAAATATCTGAAATGGTTCGGGAGATATCTTGAAATTTCGATAGCTCGACCGGTTTCGGAGGTATCGACGAATATTTCCACAAAAATGTGTTATTACATTATGGTACCCTTAAATGCTGAACTCCAGTCTTATTGTTGGATTTTATTCTTTGCTAACCCAGCTGCAAAAAAAAAACAGAAATTATACGCATACGAAGTCGCGGGCACCAGCTAGTATACTAATAAAAGCATGCCATTACGGATTCATAGGTATTTTGTCTCTTCAAAAGTCGTTTTCAAAACTTTTATGCATGGTAGTGACCTATAAAATGCTTCTAAAACTAAAATAAAAAATACGTATTAATTTTTTTTTCTGAGGAGAATCATATGACGGGGTGCCGCGGCCATTTTTTTAAGTTCAAAAATAAGGACCATCCTAATGTACATACATACATGAATAAAAAACACTAGGCAAAACTATTATAATGGTAAAATAAAAAAAATCTGTATCTGTGTATTTAATCAAGTGTTAAACTGAAGTTTGGGATGGAGTAAAGTGGAATTAAGGTACTTATCTAATAACTTTAAACGAGCTAAACTTGTATATTTGTAGGTCCGGTACTGTCTCGAGAACCGCTTGACCGAATGGGATGAAATTTGGCACATATATAGTATAATTGATTCTAAGACTATACACTTTGGGGTTGCCACTTGGGGTGGTTTACAGGGTTGCCACCTATTTAATTTTTATTTATTTATGGAGCTAGATATGCCAATAGGGGTATCAAATGAAAGGTATTTTCGCTGACATACCAACTAAAATATTATCAAGTAGGGTTGTCACCTAGGGTTGCCACCTTACCGGAGTATATTTGTATATTTGTAGGTCCGGTACTATCTCGAGAACCGCTTGACCGAATGGGATGCAATTTAGCATATAGACAGTATGATTGATTCTAAGACTATACACTTTGGGGTTGTCACTTGGGGCGGTTTACAGGTGTGCCACCTATTTAAATTTTTTTTATTTATGGAGCTAGATATGCCAATATGGGTATCAAATGAAAGGTATTTTCGCTGATATACCAACTAAAATATTTTCAAGTAGGGTTGCCACCTATTTAATTTTTATTTATTTATGGAGCTAGATATGCCAATATGGGTATCAAATAAAAGGTATTTTCGCTGACACACCAAGTAAAATATTTTCAAGTAGGGCTGCCACCTAGGGTTACCATTTTACCGTATTGTATTTGTATATTTTATGGTCACTTTGGGATCATACTTGGATTATTTTACGATCATTTAGGCGTCTGTGGGATAATTTTGGGGGCTATTTTCAAATCATTTAGGGACAATTTTGGGGTCATTTTCGAATCACTTTGGGAACATTTAAGGGTCATTTTAGGGTCAGTTTGGGATCACTTTGGGGTCATTTAAGGGTCATATTGGGATCATTTAGGGATCATTTTGTGTTCATTTTGGGATGATTTTGAACCAGGCTTCTCATTCAGATGGCTTTTCGGACACGTACCACTGCGTCTGCATCAAAGCGGCTAAAGCAATTGCTTTAGCTGATCAGCCACTATAAAAAAAAAACTAATGCCGGCGATATACCAGCAGGTTATCATAACCTCTAACGAGATTTTTAGCCGAGCTTCTCTTTCCAACTTGTGGTGTGTTGCTTTTGAGTTTTTCCTACAAGTTGGCGGGACCTACAGTTTTTTGCCGACTCCGAACGGCACTTGCAATGCAATGAATTTTTTTGCTGAGAAGCTTCTCATGGCAGAAATACACCCGGAGAGTTTGCCAAACTACTGCCGAGGGGCGACCCCGTTTTAGAAAAATTCTTTTTCTTAATAATTTTTGATGTTGCTTTTGCAGGGCATCGAACCGCCACGACTTGGTGTAGAAGGCCGAACACTTAACCGCTACACCACGGCGGCCGCCTGATTAGTCACTTTGGCCTGTACTATTTCGATTTTAATTTTTGCTTTAAGTGTGCCTATTTACATATCTTTTACATAAGTTCGCGTCATATTTTCCACATGCTACACGGAATATGGGCATAGATTTAGGCGTACTTATAAATGTGGAGGTACTGTAAGTTTTACATTTGCATTACTGCATTACCTAATCTGCCATATCTTTAAAAAATGTCCGCAAAAAGTCCATTACGGCTACGAAAATTACAAAATCTATTATATATAAATGCGCAAACATAACTGGTTCATCCCTTTTTTGCAATAACCACAATTCTAAGGTATATAAAATTTGGTATGTATCGATATGTTTTGCCGAGCAGAGTGGCCGAAAACAAACCAAAAATTAAAAAAAAATTAATTATATTATGAAATGCTAAACACGCATTCACCTTATAGAGCCGCTGTTATGTGTGAATGTACGTAGGTATGACCACTAGCATTGTTGTGTTTGCATTCAATGCAATTGTGTGTGTAGTCATGAAAAATTGCATTGATTGCTGTTGCTGAAAACGAGTGTTGTTTTGTTTACTATAATAAGCACGAGCCCGTCAACTTCATGGCGCTTACACAAAGTGTTTACAAAAACAAAATCTGTGGGTAGGTAGTCAGAGAAGCAAAAATAAAAAAATAAAATAAAATAAAATAAAATAATAAAATAAAATAAAATAAAATAAAATAAGACAAAATAAAATAAAATAAAATAAAATAAGATAAAATAAAATAAAATAAAATAAGATAAAATAAAATAAAATAAAATAAAATAAAATAAAATAAAATAAAATAAAATAAAATAAAACAAACAAAATAAAATAAAATAAGATAAAATAAAATAAAATAAAATAAGATAAAATAAAATAAAATAAAATAAAATAAGATAAAATAAAATAAAATAAAATAAAATAAAATAAAATAAGATAAAATAAAATAAGATAAAATAAAATAAAATAAAATAAAATAAAATAAAATAAAATAAGATAAAATAAAATAAAATAAAACAAAACAAAATAAAATAAGATAAAATAAAATAAAATAAAATAAAACAAAATAAAATAAAACAAAATAAAATAAAATAAAATAAAATAAAATAAGATAAAATAAGATAAACTAAAATAAAATAAAATAAAATAAAATAAAATAAAATAAAATAAAATATATCTATTATATATAAATGCGCAAACATAACAGGTTTCTCCCTTTTATGCAATAACCACAATTCTAAGGTATATAAAATTTGGTATGTATCGATATGTCTCGCCGAGCAGGGTGTTCGACAACAAACCAAAAATTAAAAAAAATGAATTATATATGATTTGAAAATCACACCACTACATGTGATATACAGGCATTCGCTTTATAGAGCCGCTGTTATGGGTGTATGTATGTAGGTATGACCACTTGCATTGTTGTGTTTGCATTCATTGCAGTAGGGTGAGTTGTTTTGTTGGCAGCAATAAGATAACATGAGCCAGCGCGTCAACTTTATTGAGCTTAGGTACAAACAGTGTTTACAAAAACAAAATCTGTGCGTGGGGATTCAGAGAAGCAAATTTTAAAAAAAAAAAAAAAGCACAAATAAGCTAGATCATGCACAAGGCCCTTCGTGGCTAGACTTAGTGAAATAAAATAAAATGGAAAATTGATAAAATTAAAAAAAAAGTAAAATCAGAAACAGAAAAGTGATTGAAAGTAAAAAAATAAAATTTGTTGGAAATGAAAGGAAAGGGAATAATATAAAATAAATAAAAATGAAACAAAATGAAATAAATAAAATATTAAATTAAGAAAATAATAGGAAAGGAAAGGGATGGATAAAAGGAAAATTAAGGTAAGTTAAGGTAAGGAACGGAAAATATGACAGAAAAATCAAAGGGAAAGGAAAGGAATGGAAAAGAAAAAAGGAAGGGAAGAAAGGAAATGTAATGTAGGTAAAGCAGTGGAAAAGAAAAGCAAAAGGAGAAAGATAAAAAAAGGAAAGAAGAAAAAAAGAAGGGAAAGAAAAGGTAGTGAGGAAGAAGGTATGGAAAATAAATGAAAATAAAAAAAAATAAAAATAAAGGAAAGAAAGGTAATAAAAAGCTAAAAAAATAAGTTAAGGAAATGAATGAAAGAAAAAGGAAAGCAAAGGAGTTGCGGAAAGGAACAAAAGAAAATAAGGAAACGGTAGGAAAGGAAAGGTAAGGAAACGAAATGACAGGAAGGGAAATTTAAAAAAAAAGTGAAAGAAAGTAAAGGTAAGAAAAAAATAAAAGAAAAGAAATGAAATGAAAAAAAAAAAAATGAATAAAATGAAAGGAAACTAAAGCAACGGAAACGAAAGAAAAGAAAAGAAAAAGAAAATAAAAGGAAAAAAGGAATGTAATGGAAATGGAAAGAAGGTTCAGGTAAGAATATAAAAGAAACGAAAAGAAAGAAAAAGAACAGAGAAGAACAAAGGGAACAAAAAAGAAAGAAAGAAAGAAGGGAAATAAAATGAAATGAAAGAAGAGAAAAGGAAAGAAAAGGAAAGAAGAGAAAAGGAAAGAAAAGGAAAAGAAAGGAGAAGATAAGGAAAGGAAATAAAAGGGAAGAGAAGGAAAGAAAAGCAAAGAAAATAAATTGAGATGAAAGGAGAGAAAAGGAAAGGAAATAAAAGCAAATTAATGCTAAGGAAAGGAGAGGAAAGAAATACGTATGAAGACGACCTAAGAAGAATAAATAATTATCAACACTGAAACTATATTACTGAATGATGTAAAGAGGGAGGAAAAGGCAAAATGAATAGGAATGGATAGAAACCAAAAATATACAAAATATGGAAAAGAAAGGCAAATTTAAGAAATAGAAAAAAGGTAGGAAAATAAAATAAGGTTTTGTGGTTGAATTTCAACCACTGGGCGAACTCTAGTTTTAATAATTTGCCCACATATAAAGGACAGTGTAACACATCATCACAAGGTTCCCACCTATTAGATATTTTTTTGGAAATCTATTTTGGAAAGCTTATAGTGTTGGTAAGTAAAGTTAGCACTAAATTGATAGCACCGAGCAAGCTCGGTCATCCAGATACTAAAAAATATAATTTACAAAAAATAAAAGTGCGCGGCTTGACCGATTTGGAAGAAATTTTGAATATAGATAGTATGATTGATTCTAAGACTATCCACTTGGGGGTTGCTACTTGGGGCGATTTACAGGGTTGTCACCAACCAAATATTTTAAAGTAGAGATGCCACCTAGGGCTGCCACCTTACCGCAGTATATTTGTATACCCGGTACTATCTCGGAAACCGCTTGACCGATTGGGATGAAATTTGGCATAGAGATAGTATTATTGATTCTAAGTCCATCCTCTTGGGGGCTGCCACTTGGGGCGGTTTAGAGGGTTGCCACCTGTATCAATTTGTTTAAATTATGGAGCAAGATATGCCAATTCGGGTATCAACTAAAAGGTATTGTCAGCGACATACCCACTAAAACATTTTCAAGTAGGCTTGCAGCATAGGGTTGCCACCTTACCTTAGTATATTTGTATATCCGGTAATATCTCGAGAACTGCTTGACCGATTTTGTTGAAATTTGGCATAGAGATAGTAGGTTTGATTTTCAGACTTTCCACTTAGGTGTTAGAACTTGGGGGGCTTTACAGGGTTGTCACCTATCTCATTTTCTTTTTTTTAATATTGAGTAACATATGCCAATACGGGTATCAAATGAAAGGTATTTTCGGCGACATTTCAACTAAAATATTTTCAAATAGGGTTTCCGCCCAATGCTACCATTTTACCGTATTGTGTTTGTATTTTTTGTATTGTATTGTCATTTTGGGATCATATTTCGATTATTTTAGGATCATTTAAGGGTAATTTTAGGATAATTTTCGGGGTTATTTTTGCATAATTTTTGTTTCGTTTTGGGGTCATTTTGGTGCTATTTTGGGACAATTTAAAGGCCATTTTTGAAAAATTTGGGCCAATTTTGGGATAATGATGGGGTCATTTTGGACCGATTTCGACAAAATTTGGCATAGAGATAGTATGCTTGATTTTAAGACTGGCCACTTGGGTCTTGCCATTTGGAGCGGCCCACAAGGCCACATATGTGGTTATCAAATCAAAGGTCCTTACAGCCGCATACCAACCATGAGGTCTTAAAAATAAGTTGGCACCTTGGGTTGCCACTAGGGCTGATGATTCTACCCGGGTACCCGGGTAATACCCGATTACCCGGGCATCATATGGCAAACTTCTACTGTAAGCATGCTTGGTTTCTTTCAAATATTCAATTCAGTGTACCAGGCGCACAGAATTTATATGTAAGGAAATAAAAAAAGCTGAAATGAAAATTCAGTTTCTACAGTTTTAGGCAAAATATAAGAATCATGAGCGGAAGTTTATGAAATTTCTTTCATATGAATTTGTGATGTGAACTTCTAAAGCTGTTAACAACAATAAAAATGGCATTTTGAAAATATCTCAAAAGTTTTGCGTTTCATTTAAAAGAGATACTCGCTGTGATTTTTTCAACCCTTTTGTATATTGAATGGTATCTACATGAAACTTGGGTTCTATCTGTTGTTCTTTGTCGCTACCTCTAAACATAATTCTACATTTTAGTCCCTATAAAGGTTTTAGTCAAAATCATCAGGAAAACTAAATCCCGAAAATCCTATGTATATTTTACTGAAGCAAAGGATGAATGCTTTCACCCCATCAAGTAAAAACTTTCAAGGCGACGTAAAAGAGCCAACCTTAATTTTAAAATTGTTCCATCACTTTTGGATTTAAAGCTAACATAAAAATAAACATATATAGCTATAAAATTTATATTCGGTCTTATTATCTTACACATTGCTGTAGTATTAAAATTTGAAACAGGTTGCTGGCGTATTTGTCAGTGCAGCTGATACTTTTTCGAAACAAATTTTTGTTCAAGTTTTGTATCAGGCGCACAAAATTTACATGAAATAATAATAGGTTGCTACCAAGGCGAATTCATTACAGGTGTGTTCGAGCGAATTCAGATCTACACGCACGCACACACTCCTTGTGCCTAAAAATGTCAGACAAAGCAACAACATAAGAAATTTGACAGCTACGATTGGATTTTCAAGGAAGAAGAAGAAGTCATATGGTGGGAAAAAGTCACCTGTAAATTTATTCGCCTTGGTTGCTACAAAAACAAAAACTCAATTGGAATAAAAATTTCTGCTCAAACTGGTGTGTACAGAAGGGGGCGTAAGTGGGGCTACTGCCCCTAATCCACTCAACCATATGCTAAAGAAAATAATTTTTATTGATAAAAAAGTCGGTATTTTCGTTGTACTATTATTTTTAGTGTTAAAAGTGAGGATTTTACAACAGTCATATAACAGCTACCAATTGGTAGGGTGTGTCGAGTATAATCATCATCATCATTTATTGGCGCTTAACCGCCTAAGCGATTTTGGCCGTTTCGTATCAAAGCACGCCAGTCATTCCTTTTTGGCGATAACGGACGCCAATTGGAAACCCCAAGGGAGTTCAAGTCATCCTCCACCTGTTGTTTCCATCTCAGTCGAGGCCTCCCCCTTCCTCTGCTGCCGAATTCAGGCGACGATAGGAAAACCTTCTGTGCTGGAGCTTCTTTGTCCATTCGCATAACATGGCCCAGCCAGCGGAGTCTTTGGGCTTTAATTCGCTGGACTATGGTCAGATCTGCGTAGAGCTCGTACAGCTCATCGTTAAATTTCCTTCTATACTCGCCGTTGGCATCACGGGAAGGACCATAAATCTTCCGGAGAACTTTTCTCTCAAATACTCCAAGGGCCATCTCATCTTCTCTTGACATTGTCCATGAATCTGAGCCATACATCAGGACAGGTATGATGAGAGACTTATAGAGCGTGATCTTTGTTCTTCGAGAGAGGACTTTACTTCTCAATTGCCTACTCAGTCCAAAGTAGCACTTGTTGGCAAGAGTGATTCTCCGCTGGATTTCTAGACTGATATTATTTTCGGTGTTGATACTGGTTCCCAAATAGACGAAGTCCCTCACAGTTTCAAATTTGTAACTATCAACAGTGACATGGCTGCCAAGGGGCAGGTGCGCCGATTCTTTCTTTGATGACAACAAATACTTCGTCTTGTCCTCGTTCACGGCAAGACCCACTTTTTTCGAGTATAATGCCACATCAAAAAACTTAGAAACTTTCGTCAAGAAAATATTCTCAGAAAAAAAAAATGTAAATCTTACGATAAGTAATGCGTTTTATTCTTTGGGTCGCAGCAACCACATGGTGGTAAGTTTTGGAACAGTCTTCCGATGTGG